>OZ010601.1:42960554-43505554 GCA_963932145.1 Acanthosepion lycidas | reverse complement strand
ACGTCAAAAAACGACATTATTACGTCATTATTTTTGCACCAACCTAATACATAATAGATAAAGTTAAGTAAGCAAGAAAATTAACACAGTCTTCTGGAAATTATTTTATAATTAAAATATTGTTTATTTATTGTCTTCAATCCAAAAACATGACCTTTTCATAATAATGCCATGTGTAGGCTACCATAGGTGAAAAAAGGGAACAAAGTATAAAAAATTATTTTAAAAATAGAATAGTAAAATGACGTTTATTAATCTTTTCAATTATGGATTCACAAATTTTGTTTTCATTTTATTACAACACATACAGGAAATAAAATAATACAGAATTTTAAAGGACTTTTAAACTATCATAAATTATAATTAAAATTTTTAAAAAAAATGAGAAAAATCTTGCAAAATTCATTATTCATTGAAAAAATTTTATTTCTTCAGACACTAGTGCCCTTAATATAACTGATTTACAGAAGCAATTAAAAGTTTTCTTATTAAATAATGTCATAGTTTGATTATATATTTTTTTAGTTTACTATTCAGAGCAGATTTCAGTTTGAATAGTAAAATTTTGGAAAAAAAAATTAGATGATTTACATTCTCCAGGGAGTCTTACTTTTAAATAATAAAAAAAATTCTGGGAAAAAAAAAAAGGAATTTCAAGAATTTTTATGAAATTAAGGTTTCTAACATGAAAAAAAAAGATAATTTCATTCATTTGTGAATAATCCTGAAAGTTTCATTAAAAGGAAATTTCAAAATGACATACAAATTAAAAAATAAGAACTTCAAAAAAATTGAATAAGAAAAATATAAGTTAAAGTAAAAATTATTTTGAGTAGAATTGAGTTTCATCTCTAGGTTCTTAACTAAGTGAAACTAAAAAAATTACTTAATTGAAGTAAGACTTACATTAAAATACATAAAATAAAAATATTTCGTGAAACAGGAAGTAAAAGGAATTTAATTAAAAGTAAATAGGAATTCTGATTGGCTACTACAAGTCTCATTGTCATTATAAAAGAAAGATCTACCTCCTTATTTTAATATATTTTCTGTTGTTAAAATCACATCGTGGAGTGAATTATGTGGAGAGGCAGCCTGTTAACAGGTCAGGGTATCTGATGTTGCAATACCTGAAATCTGTAATGAAGCCAGGGTAACATCACTGATGACCTCATACCATTGCATTTTATAAATGTATTTTAAGAATAAAGTAAAAATTATCTTAAAATTTAAAATTTTGAAGGGATGATTTGTAAAGCCTGTTGAGGCATAAACATGATGAAACAAATAAAGAAAGAATTGCAGACAGCTGAATTTTTTTTTTGTTTTTTTGTTTTTTTGCAAAAATGGGAATGTTTATACACTAAATAAAAAATTATTTTAAAAATCTTGGTGCAAAATGACTTTTATTAAGCATTTTAATTATTGATTTGCAAATATATTTTTCACTTAACAATATCACCTAACCAGATTAAAATAATGCAGAATTTTAAACTATATATATATTATTACAATTAAAATTTTTTAAAAATGTAAACAATTCTTGTAAAAATTCATTATTCATTGAAAAAAAATTTTTTCTTAAGACAATAGTGTCCTTAATAAAACTTCAACTTAATATAACTTAGAAGCAATTAAAAGCTTTCCTAATTAAAAAAATGTCATAGTTTTATTACATTTTTTATTTTCGAATTCAGAGCAAATTTTGAGAAAATTAGTAGATAAAAAAAATTATTTACAGCCTGCTTTTAACTAATTTTGAGATCAAAATTTAATTTCATGAAGTGCAGGATAACATGTAAAAAAAAAAAAAAATATTTAAAAATAATTTTATTCATCCTGAAAGTTTCATTAAAATCTGACAATTATTTGATTTTTGCAAGAATTTCCAAATCAATGTATTTTCACCGAAAAAATTACAAAAAGTGTAATAGTAATTGTTACATACATTGCTGACATAAACAAAACAAGATTTTGAACCAAAATTTTGAATGTGCTGGAAAGGATTAAAAAAAAAATAATCAAAAAATACTTTGGTCTTTCCTTTTAATAAACATTTTGATGCTAAACCTTTGCTTTTATTATGTTTGTGGACTTTTTCATTATGCTGTTTTCTGCAAAAAGGTGCAGGTAACTTAGTTAATGATGACCATGGGGTCAAGTATGATTTCAGAGCTTAAATATTATTACACAGGGCATCCTCCTATACTTGATAAATTTTAATTTAAAGAAAATTGTTTTTAATCAAGAATAGAATGTTTTCTGTTTTCTTTTTTTAGTATTGAAATATACGAATTAATTGGTGTATGATAAGTCTTGAAAAACCTAGACGAAGAATAATAATTTAAAATGCAGTTTAGTGATTAGCTATTTCAATAATTAAATGTGTAAAGTTTCTTAGAGAAATATTTTATAGCACATGGAATAATGGTGGTGAAAAGAGTACGTGCACAAAATTTTTTTTAAGCATTTCACCCCAAACAAGGCGGGAAGCCACTAGCACGCAAGGGATTACAGAAGATTTGGAACAAGATCAGATAGGAGTGATAGAGGAAAGGATGAGGAGAAGGATAGTGGACAGATCAAGGCAACTGGAGATGTTGATTGACATTACATTTGAATAGTTGGAGATTATAACTCTCAGGGAAACACAGGCGAGAGGTGTGAGACATGAAGCTATTGGAGTAGAAGAGACGGCTACATTTATTAGTTTTGATTTGTAAGTCATGTGGAATTGTGGTTGGAAGATGAGCAGGCCCAAAGTAAAAGAAGCAGACAGTTATCGACCGTGATGTGGGCAGAGAGGAGTTGGCACAACCTGCATCATAATGTGGCCTCAGGGTTGCCCACCGGAGGTGACTGCAGGGGCACCTTTCCATGCGCAACATGGCACTACAAACACCCTGGTATTATACAACTGTTGATCAGAGCGGCCGCTCAAGACACTACGCAAGAGTTAGGGCTCCTAACTACCAGTCAGAAACAGCAACCAGGAAATTGTCAACCGTGTACCCTCAGAATGAAGAGGCAATGCCACAGACTGCACGCATTATAGGAGAAACAGAGCTTCACTAGTACAGAGGCCAGAGAGAGAGAGTACCGGGAACCCCTTCCTAAACAAAAAACAAGGTATGAGCCTCTACTCATGTCCAATAGAAGGGGGAGGAGTGTTGACCGGGCGGTAGGAAAGCCTACCTACTCCTTACAAAATGGCAGACAAATTGATTTGCAATGCAAAGATAACATTTAACAAAAGGATAGTTTAAAACAAGAGTTTCTTTTGTTATAAGTAAATTGTATACACAAGTAAATATTCATTATGTTATGGTGGAAACTTATTGTGTTGGTGTGTTTTTAGTGTGAAGCATCCACAGCTCTGTTAGCTTTAGCGTGGAAACTTCATATCAGCAATTTGAAAGGGGAAAACCTGGAAAAAAAAAGTTATTTTACAGTTCACATGTTTTTATATTCAAGACCTGCTGCTGATATAAGGTTTATTTAGAGCTGCTAGTGCTGCTAACTTTAATGTCACTACAGCAGATTGTATGTGATGGTTCAAATAAGGCCAACTAGAAGAAAATAGATTATAATAGCCTGGATAACACCAAGTCCCTTAATTTTTATGAATTTATCAGAAACCTTCAAAGAAATATTAAAATTTTATTATTTTCTACATGAGGAATATAAGTTTTGGTTTTGTTAGGCTGACCTATTTGGATATATGAACTGGTTATTTGTCCTCATGTATGTATATTAACATGTTAGATGAAGCATTTTGTTCTCTCTCTCCTGACAAACTGTATAGTCAGAACTGTTGTCCTTTTCTTTATATCATAAAGCAAGGTGATAAAGCCACTTAGATGCTAGGGGTTACTGAGAATGTAAGAAATGAAGAAAAATTTGATGAGAGAAGACAATTAAAGAACAGGATTCAAGGTGATGATTGATGTTACATTTGAATTGTTGAAGATCATAGTAGACTGGAAAGCATGAAGCCAAAATAGTTCCACAGGTGTGGAATATGAAAGAAATACCTAATGGAATAGAAGTTACATCTAACAATTTCAACAGTAAAATGATGAGGCTTAGCTACCAAAATAGTACTATGCTTAAATTTGTGAAGACAAGTCATCAAAGAGGAAAGGTCATCTGAACAATTGCCATGAAAATATTTATAAAAAAGGTACAATGAAATCATGTTACATAAGTAGGAAAGTGATTGAAGCCAAGCTTTCAGGTCAGTACTGATAACATTGCAGATTCTTTGAATTTTTCAAGAATCTCTAGATACATAACAGAAGCATCAGACTAAATGTGGCTGCAATATTAAATGCACCGATGAAATCTATATTGCACTTATAAAAGTGCAATATAGATTCTGATGAGAAAAATTGTCTAGCACAACAGTGAACAGCAGACTTAGTAATTGATTCAATATAATCTTTCCATTTCATGTCAGTAGAAAACATTAGACCAAGAAAACGCAATAAGACAACTTAGTATTTCAACTAAGTATATCCTTATATTGATGTCCCTTGATCAGAATATATTTTGGTCATATAATTCAGTAAATATTTTTATGAATTCCTCTCCCTAAATTTTTTTCTTAAAATTCTTATTTCCATTTTGCCTCTTTCAGTTGTTTATAAAGGCTTCCTTTATGTCTTTGGTGGCTTCAATGGGTCTCACCATCTCCACTTTCGTGATATATTCAGATTTGATCCAGGTAAGACCTAATATTTTTTAGTTGAGGGATTTTTTTTCTATTCATTGGAACAAAATGAGTGTGGATAAGTTGAAATACAATTTTTATTGAACTGATCAAGATATATCATACTTATTATAAAACCCAGGTTGTGTGTGTGTCTGTACATTTATATATTGGATCAGATTTCCTACATTTTTCAACCGATTTCAACAAAGCTTCACAGGACTGCATAAAATTACCTTGCAGTGATTCTGACAGCGCCAAAAATTGGAAAAACACAATTGTTTTTGCATGAAATCAATTTGAAAACACAATTAAGAGGCATCACAAGAATGAAAGGGGGACAACTCATATCGAGTTATACTTATTATAAAACCAAGGTTGTGTGTGTGTTTGTTTATATATGGGATCGGATTTCCTACATTTTTCAACCGATTTCAACAAAACTTCACTTTTTTTTGGCAGGTAGTGTTTCTTATTGTCTTGCACACTTTTTTCTTTATTTTTACATTCAGAATGCTTTAAAAATTCCATTTACAAGACAATTGTATATAATAAAATTCTATTCAACGGTAGACTCTTAACGATTGAAAACAATGTTTTTGTTTAAGTTTGGGTTTGACCAATCCGTAGAAAAAAACAAAACAAAAAAAAACTAATTAAGACATGCGTGTCCGTCAACCTTAAACAATAATCTTTGTCAATTTTATTTTTCTGTCTTTATGATGGTTGATACTTGATCTATCTCTTACCGTTACATCCCCGAGCAATGCCGGGCTCTACTGCTAGTATATATATATATATATATATATATATATATATATATATATATATATATATATATATATAAAATAAAACCATCAAACGGAGCTTTCAAATTTTGTTTTCGTCTATAAATTGGTGTAATTTTTTAAATCAAAGATTACAAAACAAAATCTTTTCATTATAATTTTTGTAAAATTTCTTAAAATGTTTTAAATTATACATGAAAGATTGTCAGTTTGCATTCTGTCAAATCACTATTTGTTATTTTATTTCTTTGCAAATCCTATATTTTATGGTTATGAAAATTAATTTCTAATTCACAAAATCATATGAAATAAATTAAGATTTAAAGTATTTTCATTTCCTGTTTTGGTATAAAATTTTATGCAAGCTTTATTCAAAGAAACTTAATTGAAAGAGTTAAATATAATCAACAGTCTGGGCACAGATGGGAATTCATAATGTAAAAGCTGTTAATTCATTATTCTTCAGAATTTAAGAATGACTAGACTAGATTATAATATTTGTAAGTTTCATCAAATAATGTAACCCACTTTTCTATATTTTATCAGCAAAATAAGTATAGAGTGTGTCAAGTGCATCAGATCCTCTTATGCCAAACTTTTCAAATAAACTTGGTATTAAACAACCAGTATTGGTAAAATTCTTAGAATAATGAGAATAAATATCATGTAAGTTTCAGCTCATCTAACTTATTAAAAATATTCACAATTTATTTTGGAGGAGTTAATCAAACAAATTAAGTACAACATAAATTTTTATTTATAAATAAATCCAAAAGATATAGGCCAAATAAACATTAAATTAACACTATATCCCATATACTTGAATTGAAGTTTTATTTTTACATGTTTACATTCATCCCTTAACATTCATCAACCTTTTAACCATTGATTTAATGTTTGATTTTAACTTTTATACTGTTTCAACTTCTTGTTTGCTTAAAATTGTTTTTCATTCTCATATACCTCTCTATTAATGATGGGCCACAAGTTTTTCTATTAGATTAATGCCTGGAAATGCTGGAGTTTGTTCAATAAATTTGGAATCTCTAGAAGCTTTTTGGTGGGCTTGCCAAATGTCAGTTTTGTCAGTATGTCATGCTGGTTGACTATTTCCATGAAGGCCTAACCTCTAGCCCAAATATTAGGTCCATCCTATGTAACATTCATTACTAAAAGTACTATAAAGAAATCAGTTTTTATTTATTTCTTTGCCCAAATGATACATTTTACTTTGTATTGTTTAGTTAAGATTTTGGTTGCTTTCATGTCTTTAGCTAATGTTTTTAATATTCTTCATCTTTGCTTTCTCTTTACATTTTCAAAACCAGCTTCTTCAAATATTTTCTGAGCAACCTTCTTTTTCTTTCTTATTATTCTTAATTTTTCTCAAATCTCTGACTTAAAGCTAGTATTTTTTTAATGCTTTTATTTTGCTCATGTTTTCAATTTCTTTTTTATTGTTTTTTTCATGTTTTTAATTTTATTTATTTAGTAAGATTTCCATTACTATTGGCAATATTTAAATATCTGAAAAACAAATATCAATAACTACTATATACATTCATTTAAAATATGAACAACCCTCCAGTTGTGAAAAAATCTCAAGCAGCTAAATAGGTTATTATTAATATTTGTAATAAAAACAGATAAGCTGAAATCCACATTTTTTTTATATATATATATATATATATATATATATATATCCTGAAAATCCCCCAAAATTTAAAGAAATCTTGCCATAGTGTAATTGTCAAATGACTTGTTATTTCAGTTCATAACCACTGGACAATGGTAAAAGTAAAAGGTAAAGGGCCATGTCCTCGTAGACGACAATGCTGCTGTGTGATTGGCTCTCGTGTTTTTCTTTTTGGTGGAACAAGGTTAGATTTTACCTGATTTTTTTTGTAAATTTTGATGGAAATACAGATTTTTTTCTTTATCAGAGATTCTTATCAAAATTTTAAATTGCATATTGACAATACTATCTTGAACAATTTCAAAGAGCTTTTGTTTTAAATAAGTTTTATTCTTTCCTTGAGAAGACTTAATTTAGTTTGTCACTTCCTATTAGTAGGAAGGTATTATCAAAAGTAGGAATGAAATCTACCCATCTAATCCCTTAAAATTATACAGCTTCTAAGTTGTAGTTTAATGCCATGAACACTGAAATCTAGCTGAATGTTTTGTATATATACAATAACTTGATTTTAATTTTGGTTATGATCTTCATATGAGAAATTTTAGTCATCAACATTTTTTTGAAAGCAATGCTTAATAACCACATTTTTTTTCTTTGAAAATTATAAACAGACTTTTTAATTAAAAATGTATGAATATTTTTTTCCTTGTTTGGATATTGGCTTTGCTTATGCATGCAGTTAACTTTTAAAAAATAATTAATTTTCAAAGGTAGTAATGATTAAGAAATTCCCTATTCTTAAAACCAAATTATTATAATGTTTGAAAAGGATTTAATTTGCCTGATTTTGCTTTTTCTGTACTATAAAATATTAACTGTCTAATGATTTGTTTTTTCATGAAATTGATTTAAAATATTTATAAAACTGATTTTCTTTTCTAGTCCTATCAACCATGCTTTCTCTCCTTTACTTGTTATGGAAGAGAATCAGAGAGAACTAGAGGATATGGATCTCTATGATCATTCAGATCTTCATGTATTGGACTTTGGTAAATATTTTTATCTTTATTACATAACCACTTTTGTGCTTCCATATTCTCTCAAATGAATTGGTGAGCAAAGTAAGAAATTAATCATAACAAATTTCTTATACAAAAGAAAGCTTAATCCTTGACAAAATGGTGGTGGGTGCATGATATGGCTCTTTATTTCTAGAGGTAAAAGGTTTTATTTTTTGAGTATAACCCACATTTAGCATCAAAATCTGTCTTTTATAAAGGAGAAGATTCTGCTTTTCTATTTTTATTTCTTTACTTTCTTATAAAAACAGAAACCTGTTAATATAACCTTACTTTTTTTTTGAATTACTAAGATTGGTTGTCAGTGAAGGAGGGAGAAGAGGAAGCAAACATTTCTTTGTTCCATATACAATACAAAGAGAATATAGATAAGGGCACCAAATTCTCAAATTTTGAGAAATACTTTTACAGTTTTAACTATCAACTTATTATCCAGTATTCATTATTATTACTGCAACAAAATATTGTTGCTTGTTAGTTTTATTTGATCCTCTGATTAATTTGCTCTTTTTTTTTTTTTTTTTTTTTTTTTTTTAAAGACTATGGAATTATTTTTTGAAAATCAAATGACTAATAGAACTACCTAGTAAAACCTATGTTTTTTTTATTTATGTAAATGTACATGCATGAGGCGATAATAAAAATAAAAAAATTAAAAAAAAATTCTGGCCCTGCCAAAAAGGGATTCCAAAATAAATTTTAATATTTGGTCAGATTTGGGGAAATGGATTAGGTCAAAAAATTTTCAGTACTCCTCATACATATCCACATATTCAAAATGATCTGACAGCATAGAAGTCTAAAAGATGTCTTTTCTTAAATTATACAATGTTTTTCATATTTCAAAATTTCTGCAAATGATATCTCTGCTTTCCAAATAATGGTGAAACTTAATGCATTTAGATATCTTTTTGAAATCTAGAGATATTTTATTGTAATATGTGAAAACGGAAAGTTAATTATTTGTAAATATGTTAATATATTTGCAACAGCCATATCTGCTAATCTCCTTTTAGACAGACTGCTACTTCTCACCACATTCCAAAACTTTCCCTCCTTTTAATCCACTGATTCAAGTTATATCACATTTTCATTTAACTAATGGTAACTTTCTCTAAAACCCTGAGGTTAGAGTGGAAAATAACAAGGAATCATTTACAAAATTAAATTACTGAATCATAAATAATGTATAGTATAATAAAAAAAAATTCCAAATGCTATCTTTTCTCTTTATATATTAGAAGAACTAGAACATAAAGCCCTGGTTTTTATTATTTAAAAAAATACATTACTTTTGTAGTAAACTTATAGTAGTAGCTATCTTATCCAGAACTTTCACGTGCTGTTTACAATATTAGAAATGTCTCTTAATAACCTCAACTTATAAACTAAATTTGTTTGTAACCATAGTAACATGACAATTTGTAAGATATATAAAAAAGAAAACTTACTCAACAGATAAAAATTGATTTTTACTACAGGGAGAGGTCATCTAAGAAACCTATTTTTATAGAAAAATGGTTAAAATTAACATCTTATTTTTTTAGATTATGCTTCCACCAATAGGATAAGTTTTAAATAATTTGTATATTCAAAATAATTTACCACATTAAGCAGTTATTTTGAATATTTAAAATTATCTTACTAGAAGCATATTTGTTTTTCAAAACAGTTTAATGAATTTCCAAGATAACTATATCATCCACATGCATTGAAAAGCATAAATTTTCATACTTTAACACACATACTCATAGCAAATTGTTAAAAAATGGACAAATAATTCCAGTGAAGAAAAGGCAGTAACAATTAATGCTTATTGCAAAAGCATGCATTAAATTTCAATTCAATCCATCTTTTAATTTTGCTGTCTATATAGCCTAAACACACACACATACAGTGTCTTAGTTTCAACTATAATGTATGGTAATTTGCATTTTTAAATTAATTTGCAGCTTAACCATTATCAATTGTATATTTGGAGTACATTATATAATCAGTATTATTATTAATGCTTTCTAACTGATTTTTAAGGCTCTTATAATATTGTAATTATTTATTTCAGCACCAACATTAAAAATGCTTTGTGAATTAGTAGTTCTGGAACACAAGTTGGATACAAGTCTTTTGCCATTAGATATTAGGTAAGTTAACAAAATCTCTTGCAAATATTTCTTTTGTCTATGGCAATATCATTTGAGATTTTTGTATGAAATGTAAACTAATACTGTTCTAGATATCTGCCATAGATAAGTTAAATTTGAAGTTAAATTTCTATTTGTGAAAATGCAGGCAATTGCAGTAGCATGTCTCACATATGGCAAATGATAATCTTCATAAAGCATGAGGAAATTTTTATTAAGTATTTTTAATGTTTCAATTTTCTGCAATTTGTAAAGTAGGTGTGGCCATTAATAGATCAACCTAATTATACCATTTTGACTGTGTTACATACACAAACATAACCATACTGCTGGCCATGTATCCAGTTGTTCCCAAATTATGCACAAAAGACTTTCCCAATATCTTGGGAAAGTAAACCACACTTGACTAAAAAGTCAATATCTGCCACCTCTTAACTTTCTCACTCTCCAACTCTACTCCATCAGTTACCTCTCTAGCTATGGTCAGCCACTGTAGATTTTTTTTTCTGCTCTCACTTTGGCTATGGTTTTATATTCCAAAGGCCTAATTTGCATGAGATGTTATGAATGCAATCTTTTAGCTAATCCTTCACTCATAAGAGACCAACTGTAGCAAGAAGGTTACAAAAAATAATTTTACTATTATACATCACCTTGATATTGTAACATTATATAAACATTTCAACCTGTTCCACTATAACTCTTACATATGAAATGTCTGCTGTAACTACATAGTTGGTAATACTAAGGTTTCTCTTTCCCAGGATTTATGTTTTAGAAAGAATAAAGGATGGCCATTATAATGACAGGTTCCTTAATTCTTCTTCAAGCCTTGTTGGATCACTGCCAATGATATGCGCTCAATGTTGAAGAACATTAGTTCAACTGTCCAAACAATATGGTTTAAATAATAAGACACACTGGGCTCTTCAGCTTCAGGTAGCAACTAGTTTAGAAAGACAACTCTTAATTCAAAACTGTATGTAGCCCTGGCAAAGCACATTATATGCAGCTAATTAAAGGATCATAGAGTTTACAATGACACTATGATTCTGACTGCAGTAGACCATGATTGATTAAAGACTTTTTCTATGCTGTTGTAAAGTTTTCATTGCATCTACTCTGAATGCAGGTGTTCCTCAAGGCTCCATCATAGGCCCCACTCTATTCCTTATCTACATAAATGACTTTCCTGACCCCATAAATTCCCAAGTTGGCATCTACGCAGATGACACCACAATTTACTCCTGCCTCAAAAACAAATTTAGTGTCGCTGACAAAACTAACCTGGCTGTGCGCCTCGAAAACTGTGAACTGGGGCAGGAATTGGCTGGTCAACTTTAATGCCTCAAAAACAAAACTGCTCTCTATTAATCACCACAGAGATCCTTCCCTGCCCTCCATTAAAATGTTTGACGCTCAACTTCTTGAGAGCACCTCTCTGCGGCTGCTCGGTCTCCCCTTGTCTGCTGACCTGAGATGGAACAAATACATTGAGTCAATTGCTTCGTCCACCACAAGGAAAGTTGGCTTCCTGTGCCGTGCCAGGAAACTTTTCTCCCTGGAATCGATCCTTCAGATCTACAAATCAACAATTCGCCCTTGCATGGAGTATTGCTGCCATATATGGTCTGGAGTCCCTTCTGTTTGCCTCGGGGTTCTTGAATAGCTCCAGAGGCGGATATGCAATATAATTGGCCCTGTTCTGGCATCTCGTCTACAGTCGCTCTCTCACAGACGCACGGTCACCTCTCTCTGTCTTTTTTACAAATACTTTCATGATAATTGCTCTGAGGAGCTGTATTCGTTGGTTCCCAGACTTCATGAATTCAAGCGCCCTACAAGGCTGGCATCCTGCTCTCACCCTTTCACTGTCAAAACTACTAAATGTAGCCATCTCTTCTACTCCAATAGCTTCATGTCTCCTGTGGAACTCCCTTCCCTATTCCAGTTTCCCTGAGAGCTATAATCTCCAACTATTCAAATGTAATGTCAATCGACATCTCCAGTTGCCTTGATCTATCCACTATCCTTCTCCTCATCCTTTCCTCTATCACTCCTATCTGATCTTGCTCCAAATCTTCTGTAACCCATTGCGTCCTAGTGGCTTCCCGCCTTGCTTGGGGTGAAACGCTTAAAAAAAAATTTATTATCATAACCCATTTAAAACAACAAAACAGAATTAAAATCCAATATTTTCCCCTTGCTGCTTAAATTATATAGAAGTTAATATAGCCAAACTCATGTAAATAATTTGCTTTGGATATTTTAGTATATTAGCCACTCCTATGTCATAATGTTGATTATTCTCAAGTACAGGGAGCATCAATAAAACCAGGGTATCTCTTTCCAAGAGACATGAAAGATTGTAGAGATCATTTTCCTAATCCAGTCCTATTTAACCATAACAAAACCAACATTGATCCCTACCTCCCAGTAATGCCAAAAGTGCAATCAAATCATTAACCAACTACAAAAAATTAAACCGAAAGAAATACCGGCCCTTCTGAAAGATTTACAGGCTCCTATAAAATAAACTAAACGGATCTTCTACCCCTCCCATAGTAAACCCTCCTAAAAAAAAAAAAAAGAACAAATTATGCCACCATCAACCTTCCAATCAGGGAAACCTCAAGATATTCCAAAATCCCCCAAATAGAGATCCTCAAAGTCCCTATAACAACTACTTATACAGACACAAATAAATCAAATCTCAACCCAAACTGATCAGAAGAAACAAAAACACACACAAAAAAATACATATCAATAGTGCCATGAGATCAGTAATAAGCAAAAGAATCTGCTGACTAGAAAACAGATTAAACAAACATCTACCATAAACTTAACAGATACTTTAGAAGAAGACAAGATAGAAGCAGAGGAGAGCTTTCAATCTCAAAAAGAAGTTCTAAGAACCAACCATATGCAAAAAGAATTTGACAATATCAAACTATGTTACACCAATTACACTGAAATTTACACAGATGGTTCCAAGGGCAATAATAAAAATGGATGTGCAGCTACCTCCAAAAATACAATTTACTAAAAATGACAAAAGAGGCATCTGTATTTAGTGCTGAATTAAATCCAATAGGCTAATTGTGAGACATTATATCAGAAACCAATTTCAAACTAATTCATGATCTTCTCAGATTCACTATTTAAAGTTCAATGAGATTCATTCTTTGTTTTATGTGCAATTTCTGTATTTATAATGCTAAATACAAATGTCTTATTTTATTGACAAAAGTATTTTTTTACCTTTTTGTATTTTAATTATATATTTATCTATTTTTACAGGTGGGAATTAAATGTGATGACTACCAACAATTCAATAACAAAACCAAGTAACTCAACCGGCTAAAAAATATTTAATAAACTTAAAAATAAACCAATTACAGTATAATGCCAGTATTACACACTAATTTTTTTTAATATAACTGAAGAAATCTTTTTAACCAGAAGCAGAATATGACAGATTTTTTTTTCTATTGGTCAGTTATTGTGGGAACTTAGGAGGAAGTTGTTTTTTTTTTTCTTTTTTCTTTTATCCACATGACCTAGATATATTTTTTTTGTTCCTTTTTCTGGTTGTATTTTTTATGTATATGTAAGTGCATGTGTTTGGTTGTTAGTGTGCTGTGGTTAGTGTGAATGTCTTCACTACTTCATAGAATTATAACTTCCTTTCTTTGCAAACACAATGCTGATATACTCTGCTGCAGACATTTTACTGATCAAATTTGCTGATTCTTTTATTGACTGAATTACTTACCCTTATGGCTGTGAACTCAGTCTTCATATTTTTTTTATACCTGCAAAAAAACTAATGCTGATTTCATAAAACAGAACTAGAAAATAAGAAAATTATCTAAAACCAAGTTTATCTACTACATACATTTCCAAAATTTAAATGAAGAGATGTAAAAGTACTAGTGAATTATAGGCATTTGAATTTTTTCTTTTTTGTGAGTTGTAGTTATTGTTTTTTTTCTTTACATTATTCCCTGCCTAAATCACTAAATACAATCAACCTTCCTCTCTACTAATGCAGAATTCCAAAATTTGGAATCCACATATTAAAATGGACTTAAATTTCACTAGCTTTAGAGGGAAAACTTTCCATCTTCCTGCTTTGAATCCTCACTTGCATCTCCCCATTCATTGTGTTCTGTACTTTTTTTTCTCTATAGATAAACTATGCCTATTCAGTTTCTCTTTTATTTTTTTTTAACTTTTTTTCAAATTAATTTTCTCACTTTCTGAAACAATAAGTTTGTACAAATTTCTTACATTTTTCCAACAAATCTTTGTAAAAATTTGTTAATAAAACAATTTAACAGATAAAATTTGGTAATAAAACAATTTAACAGATAAAATTTGGTAATAAAACAATTTAACAGATAAAATTTGGTAATAAAACAATTTAACAGATAAAATTTTTCTGTTGAAACTGAATGGTGTTTTTTCTCTCAGTTATTGGGAGCCACTTTGTATGAATCAACAACCTCATATGTAGAGAAAAAATTTGAACATGTCTCTTGTACGAAGGATACAAGAAATTTTGATGATATTTATTTTCCTCAAAGATATGTCCACTAGGTTAACCAAAACATTTGTTCAATTTGAATAAAAATAAAAGATAATTTTAAAATTTTCAAAATGACCTTTACTGGACTGCATTTTTATGTTTTGTTCCTCTATCTTCAGCCACATTATAGGGAATTTCATAATTCTATCCTTCCACAACTTTTTGTCTTTCTCAGCAAGCAATCACTCTACTTGACTGCAAAAGTCAAGTAGAGTGATTGCTTCCAGTCTTCCAGGAAATTGTTTATTGTTAACAGAATTCTGTAAAGACCGAAATAAGTGTCAATTCAAAGGTATCATATCTAGTGAAATATGCTATAGCAATTTTTGCCTGATCACCAAAGAAATATCCAGCTTGATGTAACATTACATCCTTTCTCTTAACTAATTCAATGATGGCTGCTTTCAATTGGTTTATATTGAGTATTTTTACCTTAAGAATGTGATCATTATGTCTGTCTTAAATAAACACATGTTCCATCAGATTATCATTACAGTTTTTTTTTTTTTTTTTTTTTTAATTAATCTTGCATTCAAAGATGTTATCATGAATCACAGTGTGTAAAGTTTCATGGCTAGAAATTCGTTATACAGGTTTATAGTTAGATTCCAACTAGTGATCAAAGAAGAATATTTTTTTTGCAACACCAGTAGAGTTTTCTGTAGTGATCCTTCCACTTTGTAGCAGGAACTGATCTATATACATCATATTCTTTTAAAGAATTTAACTCATTTTTATGACACTGATTTGTTAATGAGGTGATTCTCTGAAGATATCAGCCAAAAGCAGTGGTAATCCTACCTTAAGGCAAAAAGTAGTCAACATTACATGCTATTGTGGTGGGAAATATAAGAGAAATCAGTCGCCTATTAAAAAATTAGACTTTAAGGGCATTGATGAGCCATAATCAGGTGTAGCAGACTATGTATGGAAGGAAAAAATGTACCTCCAATCTGAAAAGTAAAATGACAGAAGCAGTATATAATTGAATTCTATTTGGTAGTTTGTCCTCAAGAGAAATTGAAATAATCAAAGAGCTGTGCAGATAGCACAGTGGTTGTTGGTGCAGAAAGTGGAATTGTCAATCCAAGTTCCAGTTTGCTTAAATGTCTTGGGGAAAGTTATGACTCCACTCCATTCTCCTTTTGGACTAAATAGCAAGAGTAGACTGTTGGGTAGCAACCAGTCTAGAAGTACAATTCTGAAATTAAAACTGGAAAAGACATTCTAGTATCAAAGTCATGGTACTTTACAGTGTGCATTTATTTAAAATATCTGAAATGTAAACCAGAAAACATTTAAAGGATATTGTTAAAAACAACCATAAAATTCTTGGCTGAGAAACATTAACATAAAATCTGTGTAGTGGAAAATGGTAAACAATGGTTGCAAGGCATTCAGGAAAAAGTTAATCATGCTATCTTGGAATGGGCTCTTAGATATATTAAGATAACCTCAATCCCAAATAACTTTCAGCCTAAACATCTCTAACAACTTTGGTATGGTCTTATCAAAAGTAGGACTTGCTATTCATCTAAGATCTCATGATGGTAAACAATCTCAAACAGACTACATCAACAGCCATCTGCAATGACCTATGAAATTTATGACACGTATATGGGTCAGAAGAACATCTGAAGGATCACAAATTATATAAGAACCAGATAAACTTAAAAACTATACACAAATCTTTCATCTGCCAGAAAGATTTTAGAAGGGAAACGGGCCTTTTGAGTTATTATATGTTTACAGCTGCTCAATCTAAAATGTGTATGTATGTATATCAGAAGCAACTCCAGCACTCAGCCCAAATAACCCAACTGTCAAGTCTTTTAGACCAACAAGCAGAACATGCATTTTTAACCTGTCTGACAAATTTTGATCCAAATTATTAAGAATAAAAATATCCTGAGTTGTTTTAATTGTGAAAGTATTAAACAAACTTTTATTCATTGTTCTAATAATGAGTCAGACTAAAAAATTTCTGCCCAAGACATTAAGAATAATCTTACGAATTTTTAATGGTTGGTGTACTTCAGGGTATACAATTGTTACATCATAACTTAAAATTTTGAGTCAAGTAAATTTTGCATTTCATAATGATATATGAATAAATTTAATGTGGCCAACTTATTGAATTTTTAATGAACAAACTATAACACAAAGTCTGAACAATAAAAACTGTTTACTAAACAGCTGTAAATATTTTCATTTCCCTTCTTGAATTTTGTCAATCAGTGACAGTTTTTATGTGAATAAATTTGTTTAATGCTAAAATACATTATCCTCTCAACTTACCAAGCATGATCAACTGTCAAAGCCAATACACTCAAACTCTCAGTTACAATGACTTTGCACAAACATTGACAGTTCCAAAATAGTTTCATCTACCCAATTTTACTCAAGGCTTGGTTTAACCCATGGTATGGTTTTCATGCATGTTCCAAAGGTACTGCATACTGAAATCACCTTCCCAGGCTGATAACTTCAAGAAGTTACCTTTCTAACAAATCAACTATGGTTTTGTGGTCAGAAAGTGAATGTTCTAACTACTCAGTTACATGTTTCTCTCTCTCTCACACACACACACACATATGCATCTGTGCAATTTGTTCGACAGTAGTTCATGTTTGTAGCTCTTTCTTTTTTTTAAAACCTTTTTTTCCCTCGTGATTGATTTGATTATTTACAAATCAAAAATACAAGGGTTTTTCGAAACTAGTCTAGTTATATATATATATATATATATATATAATGTGTCTGGCATGTACTACCCTCAATATCTTATCAGACTTTGCTTCTTCTTTTTTCTTTTTTTTTTAACCTGCATTTATATAAAGTTACAAATTAAACAAAGCACAACTATTAAAGGATGGAAAATATTTGTGGGTTTTGACATCATCCTGAGGTCAATTTTTTTGTCCAAATCCATGAACTGTCATGTACTTGAGAAAACACTATATAAAATTCACTATCTTTTATCCATAATTTTGAATCTGTTAAAATTATTCAACTTTTTAACACAAAAAATCTCAAGTTGATATTAATAACTGCCACAAAACATCAATTCATTTAAGACGGGATGATCTATTATGACGTCTCGAATTTGTATTAAGATTAGGGACCTCCACAAAATTTTTGAGATCTAAGGTTTAAACCGAATTTTAAAAAATGAAAAAGCATTCTTGAAGCTTTCTTTTTAAATTTAATTGAAAACTAAACGATTAAATTTACTATTTCCAGTAAGCAAAATACTATGGTGTATTTCAAATAGAAATTGTTAGGTTGGTGCAAAAATAATGTCGTTTTCTCACATAGTAACATGTGAAAGAAAACAACATTATTTTTGCACCAACCTAATATATTGATTGGAATCTCAATTTTTTAGTCGCTTTCAGAAAATTGATAAAAATCAGCCATTTTTATACATATTAACACATTTGTAAACAAAAGTTAACTCAGTTTTAAAAATCTTCCAAAAATAAAATATATATTTATGACACATTATTTGAGGAAATTAGCAAACTTAAATTAATCTGATTTGAAATAAATATTACTTATAGCATAAAACATAATATACAAGCATTTCTTAACCACAGGGTCCTGTTTTTCTGACATGTTGATTGATTTATTGACAGCCTGACTTGTTGAAAAGCTAAGCATGTTTGATATTGGCATCAATTTATGAAATCTGAATGAATACTTTGTGTTTGATTTTTAACTATCTAGTAATTTTTAAAAATATATTTTCCGCGATTACCTGATGTTTTATTGATTAGCTTTATAGCCTTACATTTTTATCAAAATAACTCTTACAAAAAAGAATAAACTTAAAAAGGTGAAAAAAAACTAACACAAAAAAACATTTTTATGAAATAAGAGTTAAAGTAAAAACAATTTGAAAAGAAATGTGTGTGTGACAGCTAAACTAGTATGGATGACCAGAATTGACATAAATTTATGAAATCTAAGTGAACCCATTTCTTTTTAACTACCTAGTAATTTTTACAAATTTTATGAATTATCTAATATTTTATTGACTTTAGTTACATTTGAAGATGCTTTATGAAAAAATAAATAAATTTAAAGTACTATAAAATTTTAAATTATTTTTAAAATTTAATAACAGATAAAATTAAAATAAAGTTAAGTAAGCAAGAAAATTAACACAGTCTTCTGGAAATTATTTTATAATTAAAATATTGTTTAATAATTAATAGTTAAACTTTCATTAACATTAGCTAAAAAACATTTTTCTATTTTCTTCAATCCAAAAACATGACCTTTTCATAATAATGCCATGTGTAGGCTACCATAGGTGAAAAAAGGGAACAAAGTATAAAAAATTATTTTAAAAATAGAATAGTAAAATGACATTAATCTTTTCAATTATGGATTAACAAATTTTGTTTTCATTTTATTACAACACATACAGGAAATAAAATAATACAGAATTTTAAAGGACTTTTAAACTATCATAAATTATTATAATTAAAATTTTTTAAAAAATGAGAAAAATCTTGCAAAATTCATTATTCATTGAAAAAAATTTATTTCTTCAGACACTAGTGCCCTTAATATAACTGATTTACAGAAGCAATTAAAAGTTTTCTTATTAAATAATGTCATAGTTTGATTATATATTTTTTTAGTTTACTATTCAGAGCAGATTTCAGTTTGAATAGTAAAATTTTGAAAAAAAAAAAAATTGGATGATTTACATTCTCCAAGGAGTCTTACTTTTAAATAATAAAAAAAAATTCTGGAAAAAAAAAAGGAATTTCAAGAATTTTTATGAAATTAAGGTTTCTAACATGAAAAAAAAAAGATTTTCTAAAACAAAAAATATCAAAAATAATTTCATTCATTTGTGAATAAGTCCTGAAAGTTTCACTAAAAGGAAATTTCAAAATGACATACAAATTAAAAAATAAGAACTTCAAAAAAATTTAATAAGAAAAATATAAGTAAAAGTAAAAATTATTTTGAGTAGAATTGAGTTTCATCTCTAGGGTCTTAACTAAGTGAAACTAAAAAAAATTACTTAATTGAAGTAAGACTTACATTAAAATACATAAAATAAAAATATTTCGTGAAACAGGAAGTAAAAGGAATTTCAGTTCTCGGGAAATTTTTTCTGGAGTTGAAATCTTTAAACATTTTTATTTTTTAAGCGATCATTTTTTCGGTTTTCTCTTTCTAGAAATGTAAAAAAATAGGGACTAGAATTTTTTTTTTTAATTACTAGCCATGAACATCTGGTTATTATTACTATTAGTAAAAAGAAATCAGAGAACCTTCTTAGTGAATGATCTCGGAATAAAAAATGATTTTACTGAGATATATTAGCCTCTTAATTGATTTAAAAGAAATGTTCAGAAAGAAAATTACAATTTAAAAAAAATAAGAGCTACTGAAATTAGCACTTCTTCACCCATCTCTACCCAGTAGGCATGGGGCCCCCACGCTGATAAAATGTTCAGGGTAGTAAGGATCGGCTCTGTCCATAACATGTAGGAAAAAAGTCAAACAAAAGTTAAAAAAAACGCTTTTGCAACTAGCCCTTTTGGTGCTCCAACCACACTGGGGGTACCGCATCGGCCATACACGATGTATATTATTAGCTGGTGATTGACAATGTAACGTCAGTTTTAAAATAATTAAAAAAGACATGGCCAATGTCCATAAAACAGCGCTGAAAAAAATGCCAGAGGTCGCAATGAATAACGCCCTATCCCGCCCAAATCGGGAGTTTTGTGGGTAGGACGCGCCAACCCTGGAGAGTGAAACAGAACCCCAAAAATATTTTCGTAAAGCTTTCTAATAAATTAACCTGTTGCGTATACAAGCTATTCATTAATGAATTAGTACTGAATATTTAGTCTGAATCAAGTTGTTCTTTAATTTTTTTATGCCATTTTTTTTAAACAAACGAGCAATTTTTTGCTTTAATTTCGGGAAAAAAAACGTATTCTTGATGTTACCGAGAAATAGCAGTATGATAAAATACTCATTTAATTTAATTTAATAAAAAAAAAAAAAAGTGTTTCCAGACATTCCCTCTTACGTTTGTGCATTGAGCTGTAGAAAGTAGCAATATTTACTATCAAGTTTGATTTGATTTCATCTCGTATATCAAAACAGGTTCATCGTTTATGGCTGTTGGAGAAAAAAATCCAAGATGAAAATATATGAAGCCTATTTTAAAAGACATCGACATCTCTTTAAGGGTTTTTTTAATTATTATTTTTTTCAAGCTCAATGTAAATATTTTCTGTACAGTACAGAAATCCCATGCCACCAGCTCAAGAGGATTCGGCTTACCTTTCTTGCTATATTTCAATTTTCATATGTGCATCTCAAGTATTTGTCATGTTAAATCAATTCTGGGTACATATTTAAAATCAGTTTACTCGAATTAGTCTTGTACGGCATCAGATAAAATATTGTTTATTGATTTTTCCTCATGAATCAAACTGAAATTAAATGTTTCAAATTTTATACAATCACAAAAACAAAAATCGATATCGAAAAACTTCTTACCTACAACAAAGATATTCGAAGTTTTGCTTGTCGGTATGAAATAAATAGGTAAAAATAAAAATGTCAAAACATTCCAACATATGTGCCTTTTTTGCCTTAAATATGAATTTTCCTTTTTGATCATACACACAGGCTTTATACTTATACACTTGCCAATACATTCTTTCGTCTTCTTGCTTTTTTAATAAGTGTTTTATACACTTGAACTGTGTACGTTTAAACAAGAATCGATAAAACAAACTTATTTTCCATTAAAATAAACTCATTGCATATATCATTTTTTTATGTTGAATCACATTTTTTATTGCAGCTATGTAAAGGTGTTTCACTGTTTATTGTTTAATTTGCCTATGCACATATCTTATTTGAGGGTGTGCAGGAATTTATAGACTCGTCTTGTTCCTATCTACCACCCCTAGGAACAGAACAGTCTATATCTTACGCCTACGTACAATAAACTTCGACCAGTTAAAACCGTATGAGGCGAATCATGAAATTTCATTGGATAACGACAATGATCTAAAAGTTTCACGCGCAGAAATCGAAATTGCGCCAAAACCTCTTTGAGCCAACTTTGGACCTTCGAAACCTAGATAAAGGAAAAACCGACTGACCAAAGCAGTCAGTGACAGCACCACAGAGAAATTGCCAACTTACTCCACGTCGTTCGAAACCAGATTTTGCCGCGCAAAAGTACATCAACGCTGACTCACTCACAATTCAAACTCAACCAACTCTGTGGACATTATTTCTCAGATATTGCTTATCTAAAGTGAATTGCATTCACTATCTATTAAGTAAACATTTATGTGCGAACGACCTTAAAAATATTACAGTAAAAGGTAAATTACTTCTTAAGAACTTTCTGTTTAAAAGACACTTAATATTAACAACTTTAATATCAACATTAACGAACGATTACAAGAAAGACATTCTGAAACCTAAAACATCTTACACATTTGCCAACATAACATATACCAAATATTCTGCTTGTATATTGTTTTGAATTGTATATAAATGTTTTATTGGTTTCTAATTAAATATGTCTTGTTCTTAATATGAACTCTGGTACAAATATTTCCAAATCAAAGGGACACGACTCTCTCCTACCTTTTCATTGCATGCTTGTACGTCAACCTAAATAAATCTAATTGTTACGTTTTAAAACAATCCAGTTGAATTCTGTATTTTATTTTGATGTTAGTGGAAATAGTTAATTGACACGCAACCTATTCTCAACAAATATTACCACATAATTAACCCATCCACTACAAATTCAACAAAAGTTGGTTTGTTTATAAATGTTATGTAATCCTCATAAAATGTAAAACATTGCCTCATTCTGTGACTAGTGACTCTTTTGTGAAGCATATTGTTACAGAAATTCAATCCAACTTCACCATCATAAGTTCTGACCTTCAGTGGCTTCTTTGCTGACTTATTTTCCAACTTCTTAATTATTTTTGTTAACAATGTAAGGAGTTAGGAACGACTGGTCATAACTTTCAATGTTGACACAAATGATGAGAATTTCGCGTGTACCACCTGGATAATGTTTGCGACATCTATATCCGACAAGCAACCTCTCATTCCACCTTTTTTCCAAGCCACTTTCAAAAAGTTGGCGATTTCCGATTCACTGAGGTTGACGACTAGTACGGGTATGGTATACCTTTTCATTTCCTGTGTTAGTTGGCATGTTAATACTTTCAATATATGTGAAAAAGAAAGGAAAATGTTAAAATTTGGTGCATTCCTTGTAACATTATATCAGATCATTTTCGGTTTATGGCCTAATACGTAAAGACGTGTTTTCAAATATATATATGTTGGGATCCGTCAACCCAGGTTTTTGTTGCTATCTGCGTGTCGGGATTCCAAAGATTTAACAGCAATAACAACACATATTTTAAATGAAACATAAAACGGTTATTTTCTGGAGGAAAAGTAGAAGCAGAACGTCAGTTGAAATAACATTTATATATATTTTTCAGAAATATACAATAACAATAAAATGTTCAATTTTTCTTGCAGTGAAGTTTGTTTCATAAAGTAATTAAGTGTTCTTATTACGGTTTGAAATGTATGGACAGTCTTACTTTATGACTGTCAGCCTAATGTGCCTGCCAGTTCATATACAAAAGCTTACTCGGCGGCTGCTGGCTCATCTCTTCAATTGTATGCGTGTGTACGCACGTGTATATCAAATTTGCCTCCGAAATTGTTTTTGATCCTCGTGAAGCAGTATGCTTCTATTTTTATACCACAAGGAAGATCCAAAATTTAATTTCACACAGAGGCGTGAACTTTTTGAATACAAAGTTTTCATTAGATAAAACAATGATTTCACACTGGCTCGCGAAAATCTTTTTCTCGAATTTGCAGGAGTGGTGAAGAGAGTTATTATCGTTGTTTTCCAGATTATCCAAAAATAATATGTAATAAGTCTACAACTACGTCTGCAAGTATTTTAGCAGTATTTGTCCGAGTAATTATTGTTTATCAAATAAACCTTCTGACGAGAACTTATTGGTTGAAATATGTATATAGGATCCTATAATACACCCCCTAATTTGATAAATATTGGAAAAATGTTCTTCATATCTGACATATGTTCTAAAGTGTGCCCCGGATTTTGTAGTGACTTTTTCAGATGTGTTTGCTGGTGAAGGAGTTGGTACATACACCTTTGTGTCTAACGGAGGTGTAAAGTGTTCCATCCTACTGTTCTTTGTATGTAAATTCAAGTACACCGGTTTTTAGTTTGTCTATGAATTTTTAATAATGGTAGACTATTTTTTTTCTTGAAAAGGTCCCGGGTAAGTAGGACAGAAAATTTTTTTACTGCAACATTGCATAAGAAAATATATTCACAATTGTGAAGATCCTTTGGTATGTACAGATTCTTTGTGTTCTCGTAGGTGTGAAAATTAAATCACTCATTCATTGTTTGAAATCTTGTACAAAAATGTAGTTGACTGTAGGTGATTGTTTTCCCACTAAACTGCCAAGGCAATGTTATGTATGTTATTAAGACCATTTCAGAAGCTGTGTATCCCAAATCTTGTTTAATTACATTTCTGATTGATAACAAAACTAATGGTAAGTTTTCCAACCCTGTTCCGGGATAGTTATTTGCTGTTAACGCTGCAGTAAGCTGCCTGTGAAAGCGTTCGATCAAACCATTAGCACAAAGATGATACCCTATGGTTGTTATATGTTTGACCACTAGTAAATTCGTCAATTCTTCGAAAACTGTTGATTGAAATTGAGCCCCTAAATCTGTTGTTATCACCGATAGACATCTGCAGACAGCTATTCATTCGTTTAAGAGATCGATTGCGCAGATATATCCATTAGAGAAACGACGACTGGCTACCTTGTAAATCGATCGATAATTGTTAATAGATATGCATGACCATTTTCTTGTGGAAGGGGGGCAACTACATGTAGATTTGTGACCCTACACTATGGTTTGATAAATTTTCCTGTAGGAGAATTTTTATGTCAACTTTGTATTTTGACGATTTAAACAAGTTTGATTCACGGTTATTATATTTGTGCATTTTCGGTCAGGCAAAACGATTGCTAATTAATTTGTCGGTAGTTCGACGCCCCGGGTATTAGATGTTGCTGGGTATGTATTTATCGGTATTTTCACATATAAGGCATACGTGATCCGTAAGAACAGTAAAATTTCGTCCTTCAAGTAGATACCAGAAATGTCTTATAGACAAATAAATTGTAGTAACTGCCTCAAGAAGGCACTGTATTTTTGGCTTTGTTCAATTTTACAGAAAAAAGGAAATTTGTCTATGCCATTCTGCTTTTGATGTAGAACTGCTCCAATCGAATGTAAAGAAGTATTAGTCGTTAATGTGAGTGCTGAATTATCATCTTCACAGATATAAGAGAGTTTAATGAAATTTACTAGCGCTTTTTTAGTGCCATGAAATGCAGTTAATGTTTCTCCTTCTAGGATCATTTTTGCATTCTTATTTTTTTTGCTTCTGTAGCAAATTTGTGTGTAGAGTCAAAGTTTTAGAGCAAGCTCGAATAAATCTTCGGTATTAATTAAACCAAGCTATCTCCGCAGTTGCTGTAGCGTTGTTGGTTGTGGAAATTGCTGTATTGCTGCAACTTTCTTTGGAACAGGTGCAATACAATGTTCGTCGATCACATGGCCCAAGAAAGTCAATTGATTAACAGGGAATTTACATTTGTTCACATTTATTTTTTAAACCGAAATGTGCCAGTCTCTCATCATCGATATATGCAAAGCAAAGATTAACGCTCTCAACACCTCATTTATTAGTATAAATAAAAACTCATTACGCATTACGTAATCCAAAATGCATCCTCAATGAACTCGTAGAGTCCGAAAGGTGTTCTTTATATCATCTTCCGCTACTGGAATTTGGTAGTATTCTTTAGCCAAATCCAGGTTTGTGAAGACTTTGGTTCATTGTAAGCTCATGGCGAAATCGTGTATGTTTGGGATGGGGTATTTATCTGCAACCGTTTTTACGTTGAGATTCTGGAAATCCCCACAACGTCACCGAGCCTCTGTGGTTTGTTTTTGTGTAGTGGGAAAGAGAATGGGCCACTCGAGGGGCGTATGATACCTAGTTGTAGCATATGCTGAAATTCGTCTTTTGCTATTTTGTATTTATCAGGACGTAATCTGAGTGGTGATGCATGGGTTGAAGTTCCCGTAGTTTTGATGTAATGTTTAGCAGAATGGCGAATTTGGTCCGTATACTTTAAAGGAGTGGTAATAGATTCGGGCTTGTTAGGTTAATGTGTAGATTTCAATTTTCCGCATGTGCGCATATATATATATATATATATATATATATATATATATATATATATATATCGTGTGTAGTCTGGTTTTTGGTAATTAGTGTGACTCTAATGTAATGTAATTCCTCGATAATGGGGTATTGTTTTAATAGTGGGTAATGGAATTTATATTAAAAACTTAATCAATTTTATTCTATTCTCCCGCCTTACTAACTCTGACACACAAACATTTTACTCGTAAACAGATTGGAGGACTATATATATATATATATATATATATGTATGCTCCTTTTCGTAGGGTGAGCACTTTTTGAAAGAAAGGGAATTTGTTGGCTGCTGATGATGATTAATGCTAAGCTTTTTGCTATGAACCGAGCCCTCTGGTAGCCGGTAATGCATATATATTGTATATAATGTGTTTAAAATTCCCTTTCTTGAGTTGATAGCCTAGGGGTGAGAGTCTCCGACTAATGTTTCGATCCTGGCTTGAAGCAATCGCATGTCCAGACACACTGATGAGCTGGAAAACGGGAAACCACTCAACTATTAATTCCAAAGAATACCATTGCAAATAACACACACATTATGAAAACTAACGGCGTGAAAGGGGTTAAGTCTATAAGAATTAACTCCTCACCCGGTAAGGACCAACATGTACAACAGGTGTCATCTGACCGTCATCCAGCGACTGCTAGGACAAACGGCATAAAGGGAATAAAATAATAATAAAATTCCTCGGAACCTATCCTTCGCCCGGAAAGGAGCGACAGGTGTCACCGGACCGTTATCCAGCGATTGCTCGCATCAAACAAACAATAACTCATGGGAACGTTCGGACTTTGAACAATTGTGGCCAGTTAAATAATATAAAACAGGAAATGCGTAGGCTAAAAATCATCCTTAGGTGTATGTGAAACTAGGTGGCCAAACAACAGATTGTTTATGCAGGCGGAGAGAAAAACGATAAAGGAGTAGGATTGATACTGAATCAAGAATTCAAGAAATGCGTTCTGGGATACTACCAATTATCCGAAAGAATTCTGATAGTCAATCTGAAATAAGAGCCTTTCAACGTAGCCATCATAATAGTGTATGCACCGACAGCACAAAGTAAAGACGAAGAAATCGAATCTTTTTACAACGCCAAGGCTCATTGCAAATCACAAGAAGTCATAATTATCATGGGAGACCTGAACGCCAAAGTAGGCAGGGAGAGGGCAAGGGATATAGCTGGAAAATTTGGACTAGGAACCCGCAGTTAACGTGGAGAAAAATGGATCCAATGGTGCACGGCCAATGACCAAGTAATAGCCAATACATGGTCCCAAGAACATCCGAGACGATTATGGATATGGGGGGAGGTTAGGAGGAGAAACTAAAAACCAAATTGACTACATAACTATCAACAAAAGATTCAGGAATGCAATGGTTCACTGCAAAACCTACCCAAGTGCAGAAGGCGGAAGCGACCATCGCCCTGTTATATGTAAACTAAGAGTGAAACTACGAAAACTGAAGAAGCCTAACGCAACACCCAAATTGCAATACAACAAACTCATGAGTGACCCGTACAATGGACAGTGTGAAAAGAAGATACGAGAGACACAATAGAAATGGAAACTCAAAATGGGATGCACTAAGAGAAGCTTTAGTGGCATCAGCAAACGATATCATCCTAAAGGAGAATGAACGAAGAAAAAAACGAATGAATGATTGATGAGATTATCGAAAGGGTGCAAGTGAGACAGAAAACTCGGCCAAGATACGGAACAGAATACAGAAAACTACACAACGAAATAAGGACCAAATGCAGGAAGGCTTAAAAAGAGTGGCTAAACTAAAAAAATGTACAGAAATAGAGAGATTGAGTACCACCAACAAAGGAGATATGCATAAACACAGGGAACTAACAGGACAGAAAACATGCTAGTCAACAGGCTGCAAAAAATCAAAGGATGAAACGTTCATATTAGAGAAGGGAAAAATTATTCAACGCTGGAACGAATATATTGGAGAACTCTTTCACGACGAAAGAGAACAACCAGCAATACACAGAACTACCGACGGGTCTGAAATTCTAAAAACCGAAGTTGAAGCTGCACTGAACAAACTGAACAGAAACAAGGCGGCAGGGCAAGACAGAATTGTAACAGAAATGCTGACAGTCTTAGATGATATTGGCATAGACAAGATCACAAAAATAGTAAATGAAATCTACAACAGTGGTGATATACCGGAAGATCTCAGCAGATCTACTTTCACAGCACTGCCTAAGAAACCATGCGCAAAAGAATGTGAACTCCACCGAACAATCAGCCTCACAAAACATAAAAAAAACATCATCATCCGTATTCTGATGAATAGGGCGCACAGCAGAATCAGGCCAGAGATAGGACAAGAACAGTGCGTTTTCGTTAAAGATACTGGAACAAGGTATGCGATATTCATGCTCAGAATGTTATCAGAAAGACCAATACAAATGCAAAAGGACGTGCATCTATGTTTCATAGACTACGTAAAAGCGTTCGAACTGCTCAACAACTTTGATATATTTGGGAAAGATATTAGAATAATCAAGAACCTATACTGACAGCAAACGGCCTGCATACGTATAGAAAATGAGTTCAGTAGATGTACAAAAATAGAAAGGGGCGTAAGGCAAGGATGTGTCTTCTCACCGGACTTATTCAATCTATACAGCGAGGCAATTCTGAGAGAACTGGAAATACTACCAGGATTCATCATTAGCGGCCACAATCTTAACAACAAAAGATACGCAGATGACGCAGTGCTGATAGTAGACACAGAAAGTAAATTACAAAACCTCCTACAGAAGATAACGAAGGAGAGTGAGCAGAAGGGACTAAACATAAACTACAAGAAGACAGTAAAAAGATGAGCCCGAAATGCGATTTACAAGTCGGTGATATTATAATCAAGCAGGTGCGGAATTTTAAGTATCTGGGAAGTGTTCTGACAGAGGACGGTAAGTGCGATGCTGAGATTCGAAAACGTATTGGGATGGCCAAAGACGTATTCCAAAAGTTAGGCAGAGTATTACGAGACAGGAGGATTTCGATGGTAACAAAGAAAAGAGTACTGAGCTGCTACGTGATATCTGTCCTTCTTTACGGCAGCGAATGTTGGACTGTCTCCTCAAAGATGAAGAAGAGACTCGACGCAACAGGGGTGTGGCTCTACAGAAGGGTGCTAAGGATACCATAGACTGAATATATGAGCAACGATGAGGTTTTGGAGAGGATGCAAACAAAGAGGAAACTTATAGTTAACATCAGGAAGAGGCAGCTGAAATTTCTTGGACACGTAATGAGAAAGGAAGGCTTGGAGAATCTGATACTCACGGGGCGGATAGAAGGAAAGATAGACACGGGAAAGCAACGCGTGAAATACTTAGCGGGCAAGTGAATGGCGGAACAGGGTTCTGGGGAAATAGCATAAGGACAAAACATATTGAGAATTACAAAGGATGGGGAAAGTAGAGAGCCATGATCACCTACGTCCTGAATGGACACGGCACATAAAAGAAGAATAGAAGGAAAATTTTTAACAACTCTTGTATTGCACTATCAATTCTTGCTAATTCTTAATTAATTCTTGCTAAATACTAATTCTTGTCGGGATATACAGTGAACTGATAACTTTTGTGACTAGCTTTGTGTTACTGTCAGAGAGGGAGCGTGTCGCCATATCTACTGATAGCTGAAAATGGAATAAAATGTCCACTCCGAGAATAGGTTTTTTTTACTTGGACTCGTGTGAAAATTCACAGAAAAGATCGCCGTAAACCCAAATTCAGTTAATGATATTTCTCCATAAGTTTGGATTCCAGGTCTATTTGCAATCTGAAGTTATGGACAACGTGTGTTTTCGTTTTGGATCCAGTGGAATAACACTGATTTGTGCGCCAGTATCGACTAAAATAAATATCCGGTATTTTTGTCGAGGATATAAAATAGACGGCATTCCAGCAGCTAATGTCGTCTTTACCTGCTGCGAGAATATCCGTTTTCTTGGTGTGCAGTTTAGTTTTTTCATGAGTTGAGAGCGTATGGTTCTGTAGCATCCCGCTACCACTTTCTTATAAATGTCTAATCTTGTCAGCTTAGTAAATATTTTCAGGAAATATCAGCTTCTAATTGGTCAATGCCAACCAATCAGATCGTCTGCACGTGAAGAATAATTCTTCCCGCGCAGCGATCTTGATCCTGTCACGTGATTACATTATCTATAAATAGCAGACACGAGTTCACTCATTCTCTTTTCTCACCTTTTTTCATTCGCCTAAGATAATGTGATCTTCAGGGTTCTCGTCTCGACCATGACGGTCAGACGTTAAAAGCATATTCATGCATGCACGTACGTACAACCTACATTACAAACATACAGAACGTTTCCAAACATGCAACAAGAACTTTTTTCTTTGAAATATTACTACAGTTTAATAATTAATTCAAAGAAACATAACTCCATCAGATCTTTAACTTGTAAGCATGTACATCAACACACAAATAAATACAATATTATGTTTTTGAACCATTTTGTTCCTTCTTGTATTTCATGCTTTGTGGTATTGTTGGGATTGCTATGAGTTTGAATTTGGTATCAGAAGATTTTTATATTAAGATGGTTAGTTTACGGACATGTTCACCATATTAATCCACAACAATTTAGAATATAGACATTCAAAAACGAATCAATCGCAAGGCAATTGAGTAAGAAACACCAATTATGAGATTTCAATAAAACAACATGCATTTATGTACAATTAATATACAATTTGAAAACTTGTATTTGATAATGCAAGAAATTGACCATTGATAAATTGGGTTTCTTATTGATTTACAGTTCAAAATTATTCAAGTGTTTAAGAACTGGTCAAACAGAGTAAAATGGAAAATATTTATATAGAAATTCGTGTAGTTTGGATGCGTGAATAAAGTAGGAGTTTATATGCGTGAATAAAGTAGGATTTAATTGTCTAAATTTTCCAGAGTTTGTTTACCTTGGATTGTTCTGTGTTTGTGTTTGTGTTTGTTTAAAATACAATTTCTATTTTAGTAGTGTGTGAGAACACTTTTCTTAGAAAACTCTGAAGTTTATTGACTGACTGCTTGTACTTGCGTGAGTGTTGTAATCATCTTTAACGTCTGACCGCATGATGAAGACGGGCTTTCTTGAAGGTTACATCTTGGCAGCAAGGAGAAAGATGAACGAAGAGAAACACCAGGGAGCCTATTCGTGCTTTGTTTATATATGGCTGTGTATCACGTGGGAGGCTCAGATCGAAAACGCGGGAAAACAGATTTGTCGCGTGCAGGCGGTTTGATTGGCCAGAACTGACCAATCAGCGAGCTAGCTTTGAGTAGATTAACCAATGAATGCTTGTCTATGTACTGTGTTTATGTAATGTGGTGGTAATTACCATAGAGGAAGAGGGCATTTTCCAATGAGGTGTAACTGGCAAATGTGGAATCTTCCACAGTATTTTACGTTTAATATAAATTATGTGGTCATGTTATTCACGCAGCCGTAAACAAATATCTACAATTGTCCATTCTTATTACCAAGCCACTACATTATGGTAACTTCGACGTCTGAAACAACTAGACCACCACAGTTCTATGCACTTCTGTGTTTGTTGTTCAAATTTGTAATGATACCAACAGGTATCATATTTAAGTCGCCCTCCAACTTGTTCTGCGGGAAGAGTAGGAAATGTTTTTAAAGTTTGCACGAGAGCGATGGCTATGTTATTTTTCATTAAGCTTTGAATTTGAATGCTTAACTCTGCTATATTTTTTCTAGTTGTGATAAGCTGTTCTGGTTTTCCGTTGTGGAGGGTATCGTGAATTTTCGATATAATCTGTCCAAATCCAATTCATCTAGAAGTGATGCTAGTGTTTATGTTGTATGTATGTGAAGTTTGTCTGTACACAGTTTTTTTGTTTTGTTTTTTTTTTAATTCTGTGTCAGACACAATATTTTCACCTAGCAGTGTTCACATGTTCTTTAACAGTTGGGAAGCCACGGAGAGTCAAATTGTTAAACAGGTCATTCAGCATTCTTTCGTCGGATTTGCTCGTACGACGTAGTGGCATTTTTCAATATATCTGTCGGAGTTAGCTCCTCCTTGGCTCCTTAAACCGGAAGAGAACAGGTCATTTCGACCTTGATCTTTCGGTTGTGCTCCCTACACGCTGTTAATTACGAGGTAGAGACTAGCAAGTTACCTTTTCAGTTTAGTTATATTACGAACCTAGTTGTAATATACTTCTAGGCATTTTTAGGCCTTGGTTTTCTTTTAGCTAAGCTCTACTCATTTTTTTTAGATAGACTTTACTGTGTTAGCTTAACAATTCTCTTGCTAGTCTCCCTTACCACAAGACAGTGACTTCTCCGTAACCTTTCCCGTATACTACGAATATGATTATTACGGGAGGTTACTAATATCGGACTCGACCGGCAGACACGCAACGCCTGCACTGGACCTTTTGACATGCCCGAACAACATCGCAACGCCAGCTCCTCTTTCCTTCCCAACACGTCAAGTTGGCATCCCGGCAATGACCAACATCAACCTCAAACTACAATGACCAGCAGCGATTATCTGCAACGACCAACTTCAACTACAGCAACCACCTGCAACGACCAACAGCGATTATCTGCAACGACCAGCAGCGATCACCTGTAACGACACCTGTAACGACCAACCTCGACCATCAATGCCTGCACCGGAACATCTGCATCTCTACCGTTCCGACCACCTTTATTTCTTTATTACTTTTCTAGAATAAAATAGCTTATATCTTATATATCCTCGTTCTGTCATCTATGTTGTTTCACCTTGTCAGATTTAACGTCTTCGAAAATGCTAGCGGGCTTCTTGTGACCTCATCACCCTCTTGCGATACGGGGTCACTTGAGGGTCCGCTACATGTCACAGTTTTTTCAACAAATATCCAAAGGAACCTAGTTCATAGGTTTTGTTGTTATCTGCGTGTCGGGATTCCAAATATTTAACAACAACAACAACAACACGTATTTTAAATGAAATCCATAAAAGTTATTTTCTGAAGGAAAAGTAGAACCAGAACGCCAGTTGATATAAGATTTATTCTCTTCAGAAAATACAGTAAAAATGTTCAATTTTCCTTGCAGTGAAGTTTGTTTTATAAAGTAATTAAGTGTTCTTATTATGGTTTGAAATGTATGGATCGTCTTTCTTTATGACTGTATGCTGGTCAGTGCGTATACAAAGTCTTAGTCGGTGGCTGCTGACTCGTCTCTTCCATTGTATGCGTGTGTGTGGATGCATGTGTACGCACGTCTCGATCAAACAGGCCTCCGAAATTGTTTTTAAATCTCGAGAAACAGTGTGTTTGTATTTATATATCCGTAAGTGAGATCCAAAATCTAATTTCATATAGAGGCGTGAATTTTTTGAATACAAGGTTTTCATTGGTTATAAAATCCACACTGGCTCGGGGAAATCTTTTTTTCTAATTTGTGGGAGCGGTGAAGGGAATTATTATTGTTATTCTCTAAATGGTTCAAAAATAACATGTGGTTAGCCTATAATTATGTCTGGGGGTATTTTGGCAGTATAGTAATTATTGTTTAATTATTTATCAAATAAATCTTCTAATGGGATTCTATGGGTTGAAATATATAGTTTTTTCCTTGTATTTTTGTGACAAAGGCTTCAAAATGTTTACGAAACCCCAAATCAAACCTTCAATAAAAAAATGAATCCATAAAAATACAAATCAAATATTTATTTAAAGAAAAATGACTGGCAAAAAAGTCTGTTGAAGTCACTTTTCATAGACAAACACATTAGAAATGTTAGGGGTTGGGGTTATTTTTTAAAGTGACTTTCTCAAAACAAAGCACATGCAAATTAGTGTAATTTCTAATTTTCAGTATGGCTGTTCAGTGGACATTATTTACAGTTTAAGTATCTGCTTTGCCAGCTTAACATACGGTTTTGAAATTAAAGTTTCTTTCTCCTTGACTGGTTGCCAACTACAACTAGAGAGTCCAGTTTGCCTTGCTATTAACCTAGCTGGAGGAGGGAGAAGAGTTGAATTCATATCTTTCCTAAGAGTAGTTGTGAAAATGCAAATATAATGCATATGTTGATTTTGTGTTCCAAGTTGCTATTACACAATCTGCACATGTTAGTAATTTTCTGCTGTTAAAAAATATTATTTTACTATTACTAGGAAATTATACTTCCCTCAAACTACCATTATGCAGTGCATAAGATTTGTTTCTATTACAGACACTATTTTATATCAGTATTAGTGTGTGTGTGAATGCATATAATAGCGAATATGTTAGAAGGGAGAGATAAAACTGATTATGATGTACTTTGATCCTTTCACATGATGAAAGAGACATCGCCACATTTTCCCTGTGGACTTCATTATTAAGGGTGTCTCTACTTCACATTTGTCTTTCATTGATTAGTTGTAATCTAATCTGATGCTCTATACCTGTTACAATTAATCACTGCCTGACATCATAGCTTATCTTGTCCACTTCACTAGACAGAACATTTTTACATATAATACAATAAAGATTTTGTAAAAATGTATCAATTCATGTTTAATGAGAATTTTTGAAAATAGATACGTGCATTTTTGTAAATGCCATGTCCTTTAAGGGTGTAGGCAATTGTGGATCTCTACAGATTCCTTTTTGGGAAATATAGTGAAGTGGTTTCCAGTTGCTCTCTTTATAGTTTTGACTCCAGAGTAGTCCTTCTCATAGACTGGCTGCTATCCAAGGCTAGAGAGGTCAGTCTACTTTGCTATTTAACTCATTTTTTAGGAAAAGTGATGGATTTATGCCTTTTCCAGATGCATTACTGCAAAAGTGAATGCAGCATAGACCAAATTTTCAATTTGGCATGATTTCACTTTGTATGCACATTGAAAAATTGACAATATGCCTTCATATGCTAAAAATAACATGACACCTTTGAAATGAACGAATATATAAACAAATACATGAAAAGGAAAGAAAAAATTCCTTGCAGAGAGACACAAAAGATCTGATTTTCTTTTTTTTAACAAAAATAGAAAACAAATGACAGCCTATTTTTATTTTCATTTATTTTTCAAAAGAAAAAAACTGCACAAAATAAATCCAAGTTGACAAAGCTTTTTGTCAATAATTGTAAATACAGTGTAAAAAATGATGATAAATCCTGTAAGTTATAAAAATTGTTTCACTTTTCATCTCAATAAAACAATTTACTCTTTCATTTCAAATTAGTTCATATCAAGTACCCCAATAGTCTATGTAACATAAAAATATATAAAGTTAAAATGGCTCAAGGACAAATAATATTTCTTAAAAGTGTTTATTAACAAAATTTTTCAAGAGCTTTTATACACTTCAGACTTGTAAACAAAATATTTCTATTATTTTTTCAATTGTAAATTTACAGCTTTCATTTACAATACATCTGTACTACAAATATAAAGAACGTATGATCAATAAGTATCTTCTTACTTAACATCTACATACAGTCATGGAGTTTTATTTCTATTATACAAGTACAGTTATTGTCATCTCTCAGTGATTAAACTCATGTCTTGTCATCCATGAGAGAAGAAAAATAACTGAGCAACTTACTAACCTCATAACTTTCACAGTAAATATCGGTAGACGTGAGTTTTTAAAGAGATTTACAATTTATGAGTATTGTCTTTCACTTTGTGTGTCCTAAATAGGTGTGTGCGTGTAGAGATGACATTTTATTTTCTATGTCCTTTCAGGTCATTGATGATTATGGCACTTCACAACTTCCTGTATTTCATTGCTCCAAGGAACTTTTAACCCGTAACCATCTCTCTTTGTTCCTGTTCTGTCATTCATTCACACAAGCTTATTAAGTAGCTTACTCTTGTTTCTATTGTCTTCAATATGACCTGTGAATATTAGGTTCACCTGGCCATGTTTATTTATTGTGTCCGAGGGATCTCAACTGCACTTTCTGATTATAAATAATTCTTGTAGTTATGATTTTCCTTAAAACTTCCTTGTTACTCACATATTCTGTTCATGAAATGCTATGATATTCACCAGTAGAACTACATCTCTGTTGCTTCAAGTCTCTTTCTTATTTGTGGGGAAATTATTCAGCATTGGCATATAGGAAATTAGATAATAGATAGCAGTTCAGCAATCTTTTCTTTGTTTCTAATGACATTTGCCTTACTATCTGTAAAGTATCTTTTATTATTCCTTAGATTTCTGTGTCACATTTTTCTGTTGTCTGTTACTACACTGCTCAGATATATAAATGTAATGGAAAACACAAAGTAAGGACTATTGACAAAAAAGTATGAATGGTTTTTCAAGGGAAGCAAGTACAGAAATTTATTCTACTGGTGAATATCTTAGCATTCCATGAACAGAATATGTGAGTAACAAGGAAGTTTTATGGAAAATCATAACTACAAGAATTATTTCAGTTCTTTGCTGAGTCTGCCATCAACACGGTGTCATCTGTATATCTGTGTTAAGATTATCTCTGCTGATAATAAATCCTAGTAGATTTTCTAGTTTCCTTACAATTTTCTCTCTCTATAAATAAAATCTGCTAAGAAACTGCATCTTTGTCTTATGCCTCTTTCTATTTTTATGTATTCCCAGAAGTCATACAGTAGAGGTTAAAGATTACTTGAATATTTTCCCCATGTAAAACACATGTTTTTAATATTTCAAGTGGAGTTTTGCATTGTACCTTATTAAATACTTTGTGTAATCTAAAAAACATATACAGGCCTTTTTGCATTTGCATTGCTTGCTCTGATAGCATTTTGATCATAAAGTTAGCATTTCTTGTTCCAATGTCTTGAATAAAACCATAGTAATAGCAATAGAATAGTGAGAGGCTAGCAATGTTTCATCTGCGGAATAATGGTTGCAGGGTGAAGAATAATTCGTCACTCACAAGGCCATGTAAGCACTTTTGATCTTTACCAAAGCTGGACAATGGGGATTGGGCAGCACTAGCCAAGATATTGCAGTAATACTCTTAGTTTGATCTGACTCTTATAAAGATAGGGCATGACAGCAAGAGTTAGGTATTTTCTGGAGTGATACAGGAACTGACCATTTTCCAGCATCTTTTATGATCTTTTCATGTTTTTATATATTGTAGGTTTTGTTCCTCTGTTGTCATAGAAGAGGTTTCCAATGCATTCATCTCATCTTTGTAGTGTAGATGATAATCATTAGAAAAGATAAGTTTATAAAACATATTCTACTTTAAAAAAAATTAGAATTTAGTTGACATTAGTAATAACAAGTCAAAGATATCATTGTTAAAAAAAATAGTAAGCAGATAAGCCAAAGAGAATTAATTTGTACATTTTGTTATTTTTATCATTTCTATATTTTTAATTGAAATGTGCAACAATGTAAATAAGATATAAGTAATGACAATATGGACAAATCATCTTTAGATTGAGAAATATTATGCCTATTTAATTTTGCATTTAAAATAATTAAAAATATAAATATTTATTATTTACTTCATATCTAATGAGAATTAACTTAAAATGATTCTTGGTGAAAATAATCACAATTTCATGTTGTCTCTCTTATCATTCTGGACACAAGTTTAGCAGCTTTAGATAAATTATCAACGATCTTGCTCTATACATTGCTCCTTGCTCCTAGGTTGAATGATATTTTTATTGGGAACTTTGAACTTGATAAATAATAAAATGAGGTACAAATGTTAAGTATGTTTTCCCAAACTTCAAGAGTACAAAATTCCATATACTGAGATAATATATTAAAAAGTGTGGATTTCAGTTAAAGAAAATATTTTCTACTTATTCAATTCTAAGTTTCGTCTTGGAACACTATTTTCTGGGTATCAATGTTTCTTAAAAACAGTTTCTCTTTATGATACCATTTTCAAGAGTATCATGGCTCGAATACTATTGCAAATAGATTCTTTTCTCATTGAGTGCTTTATAAAAGTTGCTTTGTAACAAAGTTCCTTTTCTTTAACAATCACAGCATCTTCAATAATTTTAAGTTATTTGTAATGCTTCATTATTGTATCTTCTCCAGAATTGATCAGGAGGGGGTGGATAAGGTTCTTGGTTCTAATTTTAAATGCTTATCTCTTCAGCAGTGATAAGCATTTTGTAAGAAAATTCAACAACTTTAATGATAAACTGTTCAACAATAACAAGAAAATTGGATTAATAAATACATAACCAGAACAAACATTTCTTTTCAGTTTGTGTTTGCAATAATTAGATGTAAGAAATAACAAAATAATATAAAATACTCATTTTCTTTCCGATATCTTTAAAAAAAAAGAAATGTTTCAGATATTCCCTCTTATATTTGTCTATTGAACTGGTCCCATATTGTAAAAAGTAGCAATATTTACTGTCATGTTTGATTTGAACCAGCCTTGATATGTTGATAGGAGAAACTTACATGTTCATCGCTTATGGCATTTAATTCTTTTGGAGAAAAAAATCCAAGATGAAAATATAAGAAGCCTATTTTAAAAGACATCAACATCTCTTTAAGGTTTTTTTTAATTATATTTTTTTCAAGCTCAATGAAAGTCAATATTTTGTGTACAGTTAGTACAGAAATCCCATGCCACCAACTCAAGAGGATTCGGCTTGCCTTTCTAACTATAAGTCTTCAATTTTTATATACTACATGCATATCTCAAGTATTTGTCATGTTAAATCAATTCTGGGTACATATTTAAAATCAGTTTACCTGAATTAATCTTGTACAGTATCATTTTGCTGGGTAGCAAACAGTTTATTATTATTTTTCTCATTTTTTGCTCTGTTTTATGACTTTTCATTCTTAATTTAAACTCAAGGAATATATATATATAAATATAGACAACAGCAATGTAATAGCATCATCTACATGCAAAAAGACTAAAAATAATGGAAGCCTTATTAATAAAAACAAAAAAAACAACACTTAATATTGTGTCCATGTTCAAATTTAATATTTTGAAAAATTAAAACATATACAACAAACTATTTTTTATTTAACAGTTAAAATATTTAATCCTTGAAAATGGCTAAATGTATACCTGAAAGTACTCAGATAAAAAGAACATTTGGACAGTTTTTATATAGTTTATCATCCGAAAAGAAAAAAATTATTAGATCGCATGAGAAATTGTATAAAAAAACTAAATAAAAGCCCCTTGTCTGTTGTATTCAATGAAATGTGCATATATATATATATATATATATATATATATATATATATGCAACATCTGCTAGGATTACTCAATTATTCAATGTATGTTGATATGTGACTCCTGTGTGGGAGTGACAATGCAATAAAAATTAGAAATTGTCAGTGTGAATAAAAAAAGTAAATTGTAAAAGATAAAAGAAAAACTTTACTTACACTACCAATTTCTTTTTGGAGGTGGATATAGCAATCATAATGTAGTCTAACCTGAAAGGCATATAACAACTATTTATTATCAACTTGTATGTTTGCAAAGAGATTTTATCAGAGAGTGCTCAACTTTTGTGTAGAGATCATATCAAAAGAGTTGTTAAATTTTAATCACATACTGATTTTTCAGCTTGAAGATGAAGTCTCAGAAATTTTAAGACTAAAAAAAATGTAGAATATATATTACTTTCTATCTACAGAAATGATTAATTCCTAGTGCTAATGACATAAAAACTGTAAATAGATGATGAAAAGGTAATGTTTTCATAAAAATTCCTTCTCTTCATTTAACCAATGTTTAACTATCAATCATACTTATTGTACTTTTAAATCTATTACTTCATGCTAACATCTTCAAGATCTTTGCATCTATTGTAGTAAATATTACAATAGTTTATCTTGTACTTATGGAATACACAATACCCTCCACTCATTTCTTTTATTCTTTCATTTCTCTTGGTCATCTCTTGCAATCTACTTCACCATTGGCTGCAAGCAACAGTTATGTTTACAGGATTCAAATGATTATGGGAGGAGAAATAATTTCCATGTATCATGATGCTGTATGGTAACTCAGGTTCAACTGTTGCTACCAATTAAAGGATTTTAGAAACTGTCAATTGAAAACATTGTGATATGAAATTTTTAGAAGTTATCTTGTTCACCAGTGGAGATGGGCTGAAAAACACGTCTGCAAACATGATATGTATCTTGTGACAATATTTAAAATGGCGTACGGACGAAAAGGGTTAAGCGGACGAAAAGGGTTAAAACAAAACGATTTTAATATTTTGTCAGAAAGAGAATTATTTTCCCAGGTTATGGGAACAGATGTATGAATTTTGTTGAAAAAGTTACACAACGTAATTCAGCTAGATACAGCTGGCAGGTAGGGGACCAGAGGTTAAAGTCCTCTGCTGAAATGTGTCAATGGGAAATTTTAGCTGACAAAATTTCCCTGAGAAAAATTATAATTGTGAGCAATTGTAAAGGCAGAAGATGACGTCAAAAAGGCTGACATCATATGATGGCTGCTCTCGAAAGAGGGGAGGGGGAATCTTCCAAAATTGGAAATGTGAAATAGAAAACGAAAGAAAAAGACTGGTTGAATTTTGGGAGATTTGCATAAAACCCACCTATTCGCCCGCACCACACCAGTTGAAAGGGACACCCATAAATACAAGTGGCCATGTGGGCCAAAGTTAGTTGGGGTTAGTCGCAGTTGGGGTCAGTTAGACGGAGGCAGTCGGAGGCAGTTGGAGCCAGCCAGTTGCAGTGGCAGTTGCAGTCGCAGTGAAGTTGTGACCGGGAGTTAAATAACGCTGTTTTGCCAACCTAATGATAATAGTAATAATAATTATCTGCCGAAGTTAAATCCAGTTGTCGCTGAAGAAAAACTCCGACAAGAAACCTTGTGTCGTCCGTGAAAGTACAAACAACAGTACTTGAAGTTAAATCCAGTTGTCGCTGAAGAAAAACTCCGACGAAATCCTTGTGTCGTACTGGAATTCACTGTACCGAAGTCAGTTGTCAAGTGTGGCCCCTCTCCAAAGAAGCTACCCGCAATTTTCGTTCCGTCGTCAGTTATTAGAACGGGTTGAGAAATGAAGAAAAAGAACAAAAAAAGAATTGTAAATATTTTTTTATTCTGATATAAACATCATATCGTGACTTATTTGGGCGTCGTCCATTTTATTTTTCAATGTTGTATGCACGTGTTGTATGCTCCTTGGTTGAGCGTGGTTAAGATACTCCAGTGGAAATTCGGCTTGACTCTCTTAAGATCAAAATCACAACGTGGGTAAGAGAGGTCACAGTTGAAGAGGTCAACTTAGAGACCAGCTGCTGTGTCAAACGCCATCAACGACCGACGAGTGGGCTGGCGACCTGTTCTCTGATACCGGGATCGATCCTGACCAAGCGAGCAGACCGGGATTGACTCTGAGTACCGCCATACCTGGTGACTGTACAGTGAATTCCGACCTTGAACAACGTCATATTTGGAGGCCGTAACTAGGCCGTGGCCCGGAACACTGTCATATTGGTTGCCGTGACCCAGGACGCGACCGTGAATGACCACATAAATTGGTGCGGTGACCAACGGAATCGACTCGGAGAGACCACTGAATCAAGGAGAGAGCGAGAACCGAAGGGATTTGGTCATTTTGACCATAAGGTTCGAAACGCGCATAAAAAAAAAATAAAAAAAATAAAAAAAAAAAACGAAAAGAAATTTTAGTCGTCTAATAAACGGAGTGAGACCAACCCAGAGCCAGGTGACAGGTAGGACACTTTTTGGTTTCTCCCTGAATTTTTTTCGATTTGTTGTTGCTTGCCATTTCCGCAATCGATTTCCTTCGACTGTTGTTTCTCTGAATTTATTAAATGTTTCTGTGACCACAGGGAAGAGGTAATTAGGATTGCAGAGGTAGAGAACGACGAGGAAGAACAACGGATGACCACTGAGTTGAGGGGGGGGTCTAATAAGGAGCCCAGAGTTCCGAGTTTTAGGTGAGAAGTATTCAAAAATTTCACATCTCTATATGAAATTAGATTTTGGATTTTACTTACGATACAAACATAGTGCTTCTCGAGATTTAAAAACAATTTCGGGGGCCTGTTTGATCGAGACGTGCGTACACATGCATCCACACACACGCATACAATGGAAGAGACGAGTCAGCAGCCACCGACTAAGACTTTGTATACGCACTGACCAGCATACAGTCATAAAGAAAGACGATCCATACATTTCAAACCATAATAAGAACACTTAATTACTTTATAAAACAAACTTCACTGCAAGGAAAATTGAACATTTTTACTGTATTTTCTGAAGAGAATAAATCTTATATCAACTGGCGTTCTGGTTCTACTTTTCCTTCAGAAAATAACTTTTATGGATTTCATTTAAAATACGTGTTGTTGTTGTTGTTGTTAAATATTTGGAATCCCGACACGCAGATAACAACAAAACCTATGAACTAGGTTCCTTTGGATATTTGTTGAAAAAACTGTGACATGTAGCGGACCCTCAAGTGACCCCGTATCGCAAGAGGGTGATGAGGTCACAAGAAGCCCGCTAGCATTTTCGAAGACGTTAAATCTGACAAGGTGAAACAACATAGATGACAGAACGAGGATATATAAGATATAAGCTATTTTATTCTAGAAAAGTAATAAAGAAATAAAGGTGGTCGGAACGGTAGAGATGCAGATGTTCCGGTGCAGGCATTGATGGTCGAGGTTGGTCGTTACAGGTGTCGTTACAGGTGATCGCTGCTGGTCGTTGCAGATAATCGCTGTTGGTCGTTGCAGGTGGTTGCTGTAGTTGAAGTTGGTCGTTGCAGATAATCGCTGCTGGTCATTGTAGTTTGAGGTTGATGTTGGTCATTGCCGGGATGCCAACTTGACGTGTTGGGAAGGAAAGAGGAGCTGGCGTTGCGATGTTGTTCGGGCATGTCAAAAGGTCCAGTGCAGGCGTTGCGTGTCTGCCGGTCGAGTCCGATATTAGTAACCTCCCGTAATAATCATATTCGTAGTATACGGGAAAGGTTACGGAGAAGTCACTGTCTTGTGGTAAGGGAGACTAGCAAGAGAATTGTTAAGCTAACACAGTAAAGTCTATCTAAAAAAAATGAGTAGAGCTTAGCTAAAAGAAAACCAAGGCCTAAAAATGCCTAGAAGTATATTACAACTAGGTTCGTAATATAACTAAACTGAAAAGGTAACTTGCTAGTCTCTACCTCGTAATTAACAGCGTGTAGGGAGCACAACCGAAAGATCAAGGTCGAAATGACCTGTTCTCTTCCGGTTTAAGGAGCCAAGGAGGAGCTAACTCCGACAGATATATTGAAAAATGCCACTACGTCGTACGAGCAAATCCGACGAAAGAATGCTGAATGACCTGTTTAACAATTTGACTCTCCGTGGCTTCCCAACTGTTAAAGAACATGTGAACACTGCTAGGTGAAAATATTGTGTCTGACACAGAATTAAAAAAAAAACAAAACAAAAAAACTGTGTACAGACAAACTTCACATACATACAACATAAACACTAGCATCACTTCTAGATGAATTGGATTTGGACAGATTATATCGAAAATTCACGATACCCTCCACAACGGAAAACCAGAACAGCTTATCACAACTAGAAAAAATATAGCAGAGTTAAGCATTCAAATTCAAAGCTTAATGAAAAATAACATAGCCATCGCTCTCGTGCAAACTTTAAAAACATTTCCTACTCTTCCCGCAGAACAAGTTGGAGGGCGACTTAAATATGATACCTGTTGGTATCATTACAAATTTGAACAACAAACACAGAAGTGCATAGAACTGTGGTGGTCTAGTTGTTTCAGACGTCGAAGTTACCATAATGTAGTGGCTTGGTAATAAGAATGGACAATTGTAGATATTTGTTTACGGCTGCGTGAATAACATGACCACATAATTTATATTAAACGTAAAATACTGTGGAAGATTCCACATTTGCCAGTTACACCTCATTGGAAAATGCCCTCTTCCTCTATGGTAATTACCACCACATTACATAAACACAGTACATAGACAAGCATTCATTGGTTAATCTACTCAAAGCTAGCTCGCTGATTGGTCAGTTCTGGCCAATCAAACCGCCTGCACGCGACAAATCTGTTTTCCCGCGTTTTCGATCTGAGCCTCCCACGTGATACACAGCCATATATAAACAAAGCACGAATAGGCTCCCTGGTGTTTCTCTTCGTTCATCTTTCTCCTTGCTGCCAAGATGTAACCTTCAAGAAAGCCCGTCTTCATCATGCGGTCAGACGTTAAAGATGATTACAACACTCACGCAAGTACAAGCAGTCAGTCAATAAACTTCAGAGTTTTCTAAGAAAAGTGTTCTCACACACTACTAAAATAGAAATTGTATTTTAAACAAACACAAACACAAACACAGAACAATCCAAGGTAAACAAACTCTGGAAAATTTAGACAATTAAATCCTACTTTATTCACGCATATAAACTCCTACTTTATTCACGCATCCAAACTACACGAATTTCTATATAAATATTTTCCATTTTACTCTGTTTGACCAGTTCTTAAACACTTGAATAATTTTGAACTGTAAATCAATAAGAAACCCAATTTATCAATGGTCAATTTCTTGCATTATCAAATACAAGTTTTCAAATTGTATATTAATTGTACATAAATGCATGTTGTTTTATTGAAATCTCATAATTGGTGTTTCTTACTCAATTGCCTTGCGATTGATTCGTTTTTGAATGTCTATATTCTAAATTGTTGTGGATTAATATGGTGAACATGTCCGTAAACTAACCATCTTAATATAAAAATCTTCTGATACCAAATTCAAACTCATAGCAATCCCAACAATACCACAAAGCATGAAATACAAGAAGGAACAAAATGGTTCAAAAACATAATATTGTATTTATTTGTGTGTTGATGTACATGCTTACAAGTTAAAGATCTGATGGAGTTATGTTTCTTTGAATTAATTATTAAACTGTAGTAATATTTCAAAGAAAAAAGTTCTTGTTGCATGTTTGGAAACGTTCTGTATGTTTGTAATGTAGGTTGTACGTACGTGCATGCATGAATATGCTTTTAACGTCTGACCGTCATGGTCGAGACGAGAACCCTGAAGATCACATTATCTTAGGCGAATGAAAAAAGGTGAGAAAAGAGAATGAGTGAACTCGTGTCTGCTATTTATAGATAATGTAATCACGTGACAGGATCAAGATCGCTGCGCGGGAAGAATTATTCTTCACGTGCAGACGATCTGATTGGTTGGCATTGACCAATTAGAAGCTGATATTTCCTGAAAATATTTACTAAGCTGACAAGATTAGACATTTATAAGAAAGTGGTAGCGGGATGCTACAGAACCATACGCTCTCAACTCATGAAAAAACTAAACTGCACACCAAGAAAACGGATATTCTCGCAGCAGGTAAAGACGACATTAGCTGCTGGAATGCCGTCTATTTTATATCCTCGACAAAAATACCGGATATTTATTTTAGTCGATACTGGCGCACAAATCAGTGTTATTCCACTGGATCCAAAACGAAAACACACGTTGTCCATAACTTCAGATTGCAAATAGACCTGGAATCCAAACTTATGGAGAAATATCATTAACTGAATTTGGGTTTACGGCGATCTTTTCTGTGAATTTTCACACGAGTCCAAGTAAAAAAAACCTATTCTCGGAGTGGACATTTTATTCCATTTTCAGCTATCAGTAGATATGGCGACACGCTCCCTCTCTGACAGTAACACAAAGCTAGTCACAAAAGTTATCAGTTCACTGTATATCCCGACAAGAATTAGTATTTAGCAAGAATTAATTAAGAATTAGCAAGAATTGATAGTGCAATACAAGAGTTGTTAAAAATTTTCCTTCTATTCTTCTTTTATGTGCCGTGTCCATTCAGGACGTAGGTGATCATGGCTCTCTACTTTCCCCATCCTTTGTAATTCTCAATATGTTTTGTCCTTATGCTATTTCCCCAGAACCCTGTTCCGCCATTCACTTGCCCGCTAAGTATTTCACGCGTTGCTTTCCCGTGTCTATTTCTGTATTTCATTCCAACCATTTAGGGGGCCATTGCTAAAAAGTGCTGACTCAAGATATCCTTCTTGTAATCAAAAGCCATAGAATTTAAATATTGAATAATTTCTTCTAATGTCGACCAAGTATCAACTGTATATGGTTTTTGGACAGACTGTTAAGATAACATTTAACTCCATTATGAAATGTTCCAAACTGAAACTTTTTAGAAATTCTCAACCGAGTTCATAATGAGAGAACTTTCAACGACTGAACAGTTAAAATATTTTCAGCCCCAAATTCTACATCTGGAAACACAGTCTTTTTGTTGTTGATTAGACTTTCTGTCAAATGTGTATAATTAATCTTATCTAATTCCAAAAAAATTAATTTCATCAATTTGATTTTGAGCAGTACTGGAGTTTGTTTTTTTTTTTTTGTTTTTTTTTTTATCCCTTTGAATAGCAGAGGGTGTTGGTATTTGACTATTTGGCACACCTGACCATACAGATGGTGGATTTTTGAGGTGCATTTTTCCATGAACTTCTATGGTATCAACATTTGAAGGCCAATGTTGCTGACAAATAAATGTATTGTATCTAACATTCAGATTGACATTTAAAATTGATTTTCAGCATGGCTCTATATCATCTTTGTCTTTTGGAAAATGATAAACTGATATTTTGTTCATCTCACACACAGTTTTTTATTGTTGGCTTCTCTAATTTGTTTTGCAAGCAATGACACAACACTTCTGGGGCATTGCTGGAAACTAGGTAATATCTGAAATGATTAAGCTTCGTAAGCACAATTATTTTTTTTACTGCTTCAATTTAGAGGTAACTTTTCAAGCCAAATTAACTATACTCTTAATCCCAACTTTTAGCTCCCTCCACTACCAAAAAGTTAAAAGCAGAAATTTTAGAAGGTTGCCTTAAACCTGAAAATCCAATTTTAAATAGATTTTTACTTTTTTATTTTATTTTGGTATATTGGTTTTGGGATATATTGCTAAGAAAGGATGCAAAATATTACATAATCTTTTAATTATCGTGTTAATTAAGTATCTAAATTTCTGGCAGTTGTCAACATAAGATCAGCTATTGTCTGGCTCTCACCCAGAGTGCTGCTCCTTCAGGCAACACCACCCGCTCGATTTAAAGCGCTGGGGGAAGACTGAGGATTTTGCCCAGTGCCTGAGGGGAGAGGACTTTGGCTATTTTTCTGACAATGCCTCGAGGTGGGGCAATTGCCTGCAGTGCACTTTAATCTCAGCCTTCTTGTGTCAAAAATTAGTTTCACGCTTAACTTGAGTAATAAATACTTTAGTTTAGAAGAACCTGGAAAAATGACTGAGCAGCAAGCAGCAGCACGTTTAATATGTCATCCACCGCGTTTTTAGAATATCGAATTAAATATATTAAATTTTATTATATGACATTAATTTTATGTAAAAACATTCTTAAATGGCTTTTTCATTAATTTTGTAATAAGAATATAACATTTGGTCCTATTTTACGCTTTAATGGAAAATTTTTAAAAAATAAACTAAACATTAATATTTGTCGTTTAAAGAAAAACACAACTAATAAAAATGCATTTGTTCTTTATGAATAACAACAATATTAGAGAAAAATATTAAAATAACTTTGTGAAATAATAATGGTAATTTATTTTTAATTAATTTCGAAGTATAAAATTGTTATATAGGAATAAAGTGTCACTGCTGACACTTGAGTTTGACCATAGATCGCCAGTGAACAAACACATGCGATCCCATTATTGAATTAAGTAGACCACGTGACCATAGAGGAAACGCATATATGTAGGAAGTAGCTGATGACTAACCATCTGTATTTCTATTCTATACTCTATTATTATTTGGATCACCATTTTTACTCTGTCTTCTGCAGGTCGCTATTCTCTATACAATTTCACTACGGATTACTATTCGAGCGAGTATTATCGAGCAAGTACCATTAGCTCGAGTGCTATTCGAATGCGTCTAACACCAGTACTGTTCAACGGCGTTACTATAGTTGTATCTGCGATTACAAAGTCTCTACAACAACGAATATTACTAAAGTTATAACGAGTATTCGTTGGCATTACAAAAGTGGCAACCAGTGTTCGTTGACATCACATTTTTTTTTTAAAAATAGGCGCAGAAAATGTTTTCGAAAAGACATACGTCTATTTAAAATAAACTGGGCATTAACTTTATATTATTTATTAATGTCATTTTTTCTTTAATTTTAATAAGTAAATCATTACAGTTCCTTCAATAACAAATATACAGGACGTACTTTCATATTTTGTAGCAAGTCTCTGCTTATTTTTTCTTGAGATTTCTTGTCGGTCGGAGAGAGAAGAAACGCGGGTCTCTGGCCATTTGGACAGGTTTTGCATTGTTACTTTTTTTTTTTTGTCTACTAGACACTCGTTTGGGCTTTTACTTCTATTCTTACTTCTGGTTTCTTGCGCATTTTTTTTCTACCAGACCTTTTGGCCTTTACTACTTCCAGCACAGCTATTGCCTTCTATTACTTCAGGCCACCACTGATTCTTATTTTCCAGCAACTTTCGGCATTCTTAATCTTCAATACTTGAATTACTTAAGCCAACAACACTGGAATAGCTAGCTCTAACTCAAAAGCTGCCACTTAGACAAAGTAGAATGGGGGGGGGAACAAAAAAACAAAACGTCAGTGACAAATATGAGGGAAAATATCTAAAAGCCAGCAGGCAAGATTTATCGTCTAATCATTTTCTTTTGTATTATTCGTCTACTTTTTCCCCCTTCTCACGTCTTTATCTCCTTGACGTGTACGAACAAAAAAAAAAAAAAAAAAAAACGTTCACTCTTCCCTCTCTCTCTCTCTCTCTCTCTTTTTTTTTTTAGCGTTATTCTTGTTTTTTCTTCAACGAAATTTAACTTTTTTTCGTTCCTCTATTAATCGTTTTTTCTATTGCTGTATTCGTCTGCTTTCCCCTTCTTCTGTTTTTTCTCTCCTTGGCGTGTGCGAATTAAAACCTTCACTCTTACCTGCAATGTTATTGGTCCTGATTTGCCTTGGCATCTGGGCTTCAGTCACTTTCCGACCGCCATAACGTAGTTTCCTTGTCCGTTTTCTTTAAATATTTGCATGGTAATCGTTCTGATGAGCATGGGTACTTAGATTTTATGAATTTCAGTGCAGTGCTAGATTAGCAGTAATAATGTATCATCATTTTACAGTTGAAATGGCTAGATGTAACTAAGTTCTATGCTAACAGTTTCTTTTCTCGCATTTATCGCTTGTGGAACTCTCTTCCGGCTTCTTGCTTTATAGTAAACTTTGATCTTTAAAAAATAAAAATGTAAATGCAATGTCAATTGTTATATTCTGTCTTCTTAATTCCTGCTGTTTTATTGTTCTCTATCTTTAATGTTTTCTTTTTCTCATTCTCTCACAGTCCTTGCGTTTTAGTGGTTTTATTGCATTGCTTGTGATGAAATGATTAAAAAAAAGATGACGTACTCATTTAAACGACCAGATTTTTGCAAATACTTCCGCAATGTCGCGATGATTCATGGTCGGTGATTCGAATCCTGCAGGCGGCATTGCTCGGGAGTATCTTGTCCTGATTCTTTTCGATGTTCTCGCTTTCGTACTGATCTGATGTCGATTCCAATCTTCTGAAGAATCTACAGGGAGCGCATCGTCGGTACTATCAGTGGATAAGTTTATGGACTCAAAGGAGGGTGCCGATCCCTTACCAGCAGGTGCCAGACGTTTGTTTGCTTCCCATCGGGGTGTCGAATTAGAGTACAGTGTGGATTGGCTTCCAGCAGTTTCACCTCGCAAACAGGCAAGTCGTATTTGTTCTGATGGACGATTCTTTTTATCAGAACAGAGCCTGGCGACTAAAGAAAGGTCTCGATAGAGCTTCTTCTCAGTAATTTAATGTTGTGTCGCATTGGAGCACAATAAAGTTCTAATAGCACACAAGGGCTCAGGTAGCAGCTCTTCCCAATACGTAATAAGGCACTTGTGGTTTTTTGTAGCCACTACTGTTACACGGGGACTCATTTTTCTCAATTGTTTTAGCTGTCCTGACATAAAAGCGATTCCCTAATCAGTGTGGGTGTATGCAAGTACACCGAAAATTGATGAGAATCAGATATTTTATGGCAGTTTTAGCTGAAACATCAGGGCAAATAAAGCAAATAGAAATCTAGAGTATTCATCGACCACCATTAGAAAATGTGTATTTCTATTTTTACTTGGTAGTGACCTATTGAACTCAGTCTCGCCTTTAAAAGGGTGGCTTTCGCCAGAGTTGCTGATTTGATTTTGTAGAGCCGAGGTTTGAGTACCGAGCAAGTCTGACAGTTGTTCACAATTCTCTTGGCGTCCTCAACGGAGAACGGTAGATTTCGACTACGGACCACATGTAGCATTCTAGTGATCCCTGGGTAAATTATATAGCTTCAGATCTTCAGTGCCCTTTACTGAACCAGGCACACTTGTAGAGAGTATCAGTCACTCTATTTTCTTTATCAGTTGGATAGATGACGTCAAACGAAAAGCCCAATTCTCCATCTGGCTATTTTTTCGTTTTTTATTCGGCTAGTCGTCTTAGTATTGTGCATGAATGTTACAGACTTTTGGCCTATGACTAGTCTAAAGTGGCGGCCGATGAAGTAATTTTTCTTTCGCTGTATGTCGTCGTTCCGAATGCCACGCGGAGATCGTATTGTATTTGGGAAGCAGCAACGACACAGTGAGATTTACTACCGTGATAGCAGAATTGGTGATAACCCATTTTAAGTCCTCAAAGGTTTTGACGGCAGGAGGAGTTAGTGGGAAACTGGTAATTTTTATTAATGGTAGTATTTTTTCAGAGAATGAAGGCTATCCGGTGGGGTGAGGGGTTGGGGGTATGGTGAATAATGTGTGAACATATCCATGGCCCGTCGTAAGGCGGAGATATTATTAGGAATCGGTAATTCCCGTAGTAGCTTCTACCGTTTAGGGTCTGGTGCCATAGTCCCCTTTGCATATGACATATCCTATTCCTAGTATGTTCCGTAAGAACACTTATCATTGTTTCGTGCAGGGTTGTATTTTTCAACAGCAGCTATGAACCGCTTGAAGTTGCCATTGCGATCAGTTTTGTAATGACCCCATACCGTTACGTTGTCTATGTAAGCGTAAATACCTTGCAGTTTTTCGTCGGTTATTTCCTTATCAGTGACCCTTTAGAATATCTGCCTAAATCTCTGAAATTATGATTATTTACATTATTCGGACTGTTATCCTCATCTTCATTGCCATTTTCACAACGTTTCGACAGTAGACGAAATAACGGGTTCGGTTCGAAATTCCAATCACTTGAAAAAGGCCGGAGCCTTACAACGGCCGAATCGTTGTGAATATGGCAATGAAAGTGAGGATAACAGTACAAATAATGTAAATGACCTTTTGGAATGACTACACCGTTTGTGACCCAAAACGGAATTTGCCGAAATTAGTACAACCGCATGATTCAAAAATCGTGTAAAGTTTGTCGTTCAGGTCTATTTCTACCTGGTGAAAGTAGCTCTTGAAATCCAGGGTGCTAAAAGTGTTATATTTGGAGATCTCACCGATCATTTCGTCAATGCGGGGTAGCGGAAAATCATCTGTGTAAATCGGTTAATATTTTAGTAGTTTACATTCACTTACGTACTAATACCCTTGGGAAAGGTATGAATCCTCTTCTCCCACCAGCTATGGGTAAATAGCAGGACAAACCTGGTTCTATAGGCTTGGATTGCAACTGGTCTACCGCAGAAAGAAATGGCAATCTACTGCGGGGAAAAAATCTGCCTCGTCAGTCATGTATCGAACGATACATGATTGCCTAAGCGTGTATCACGCATGGCACATAACTGACTGAGTAGCCTATAACCATTCTTTTTTTGTTATTTTTAGAGGATGTTATCAAGAAATGTATCCTCCACGGGGATTTACTTTTTTCGATTATTCCTTCACTTAACATTCTGGGCATTTCCGATTGAATAAATCTCTTGTCCGCAGAAGAACATAACCTAGATTTGATAGCTACTAGTTTACAGTCAGTAGTTGAATTAGTGAAGAGGGTGGAGTATTGTACGTCTATAGCAGCCAGACTATTCACACACACACACACACACACACATATATATGTATATATATATATATATATATATAATACCAGTTTGGCACCCGAAAAGTAGTTGAACACGAGTACTGGTTGAGGATGTCACGACCTAGTATGGCATCGCAGCATATGTCCTGCATTACTAAGAGTTTAATATCGTCGAAAATACTCTGTTTTACTCCTAGTCTGATCAAGCAATAATCCACTATTTGTGAATATAGTGAAGTGTTTGCCATAGTTATTTTACTATAACCACGAGTAATCTTTCATCAGTTTTCCTTTGCAACGCTAATAATTACGAAACTTTCTGAGATTTCTGTATCAATAGTTATATTGGTACTCACTTCGTTAATTTTTACTTCCAAGATATCCTTTGATATGTATTTAAGAGACGTAGTTAATACTATATTGGTTGCTAGCGTTGCCCACGCTGCTGAACTGGGAGAAGGAATGGATTTGCAAACAAATGTCCTTTTTTTCTTATGCATGTGGTATATCGACTTTCGCCCAGGACACGATGAATCAATGAATTGAGTCCATAAAAATAACACTTACGCCGAGGATGCAGTAACAAGTTGTTCGAAAAATTCCGACAAGGATTCTACAGTTGTATGAATAAGAGGAGAGTCTTGAGCGAGAGGCGGAAACGAGAAGATCTTGTAGCGGACACCCCCGAGCGCCCCCGTATCACAAAAGGGTGATGAGGTCATAAGAGGCCCGCTAACATTTCGAAGACGTTAAATCTGACAAGGTGAAACAACACAGACGACAGAACGAGGATATATAGGATATATACGAATTTATTCTAGAAAAGAAATAAAGGTGGTCGGAAAGGTAGAGATGTTCCGGTGCAGGCATTGATGGTTGAGGTTGGTCGTTGCAGATGATCGCTGCTGGTCGCGCAGGTAGTCGCTGCTGGTCATTGCAGATGATCGCTGCTGGTCGTCGTAGGGATGCCAATGTTGGTCGTTGCAGAAGTGACGGTATTGTGGTAAGGGAGACTAGCAAGAGAATTGGTAGGCTAATACAGTGAAGTCTATCCTAAAAAATAAGTTGAGATTAGCTACAAGAAAACCAAGACCTAAAAATGCTTAGAAGTATATTACGACTAGGTTCGTAATATAACTAAACTGAAAAGGTAATTCGCTAGTCTCTACCACGTAATTAACGGCATGTAGGGAGCACAACCGAAAGGTCAAGGTCGAAATGACCTGTTCTCTTCCGGTTTAAGGAGCGGCCAAAGGCGGCCGCGATAATCTGAAGAGAGAAACGAAGTACTCTTGGCAGATTAAAAATTACGAACCTGAGGGAATCCAGAGATAGGAGTAGATGGGCTTACTGTAGCTCCAACAATTTCAGCTTTCATGTAAGATGTATATTGTCTCTTATCAGGTCTAATGTTTTATTTTCAAGTCTTATTTGCTGAGAATCTTTAATGCTAATATTTTTGCTTGATGATCAAAAATGGAGTTTTTTTTCTTAATCAACATTTCCTCTAAAATACTAACAGCAGTTTCATGATACTGGCAAAAATAAAAATTTGTGTAAATTCGCGTGGAGACATGGTGAAATAATAGAGTAAGATATTCAGCCTTGATATTCTTGTTTCTAGGGCTGCGAGAAAGCTGTCGGATAAAGCTTTCCAGTAGTATCTGAACTAGACGTATCGAGGTCTAAGAGTTCGGCTTCAGTTGATTGCCCATAATTGCATTGGATAAATTGAAAAGAAAATCAGACTAACGTTTAAGTTTATAGTAAATCTTTATACAGTGGAATTTGACATCCAATCCATAAGTGAGTTTCGGCCGTTTCTTTTATAGTCAAGTAGCCCGAAGGGAAGACAACTATGGTTGCCTTCCGACACAGACGGAAAGGAGAGAATTTAAAAAAATGTATTTGAGTTTGTGACACTGAGCTGTCGGCCCGTGGTCAACTCCCAGTCGCGGCGCGAAACTGTGCTATTTCTCCTACCGGCGGTTTGGGGTTGACTCTTAGTCGCTGCCACCAACCTGTGTCCCAGTCGATCGGTAGTCGTCGCTACCCGGCGGAATCCTTTGGTCAGGGTACTTAGTGGGATGGTCGGTCGATTCCAATGGCTTCACACCAGCTGCAACCGGTTCGACACCAGCTCTGTCGTTCCCAGCTCACTTCCAATGTCTGGTTACCGAAGTAACTACTTCCATCTCAAGTCTAACCTACCCTCATTGTGATTTTGATCTTAGGTAGACGAGATCAATCAGACATCGGGCCATAGTGTAAGATGAGTCTAACTGGAGGTGATATCGCACAAGCGTAAAGAAAAAAAGCAAATAAAACCCCATGAAGTTCAAGTATGTTGAAAGTAACAACTTTTATCCGTATGTTATATACAGGAGTGTGTGTTTTTTCCCAACCCGTTTTCTACGGAATGTGACCATTTTACTCTTCTTAGGCAAGTTCTGGTCTTCTAAGTCAACTGGTTTAGTTTTTAAGTGCGGCTTATCTTTGTTCGTCAGTATAACTTGCTATTGGTAGGATAGGCGAAGTCGGAGGTCGTGGAATCTCTCGGTCAGCTTCTGCCACTCGAACTGTCTGGGGACGTTCGTTTATATGGACATCGACCAAAAACCGGTGTGGGGTTAGACACAGTCTGGGGTTTTCGGTAAATCCCGATTTCTGACAAGAAACCTCTTTGTTCTCTGACCAGGAAATTTGATTACTCCCCATTTTGGAAAAATAATCACTTTCCATTTGGGGGGATCCCTTCATCCGTGAGGAGAGGTTGTAGGAGAGCTATCCTCCTAAACTCCCCCTTTCTCACATTGATACCTCATACCAAATCCTTTCAGTGGGCGTTAATAATTTCTCCGTCTTTCTCATCAAATTACCTCCGCCTATCACCATTCCTACCACAGCGTCCCGGCTGTGCGAGCGTGGCTAAGCTGGACTCATTAAAATTATAACCGAGAATATTTTGTTTACAAAATTCTCGTTCCCACCGGCCAAAATTCTTGCGAATACCATATGGCCACTTGAAATCTCTCAGACCTTTTGGTCACTTCGCGTCTTCTTAACCAGCACTTTGTACAAAAACCATCAATCAATTGTCAAAGTCTGCTATCTAGTCCCTTCTTGAAGTTAGCGTCTACGGGAACCCTTGGCTTCTCGAAAAAAAAAAAATTGATAATAAATTTCTTTATCTCCAAATCGGCAAGTCTCCCAAGATATTTCCTCATGCCAAAATTTTATAATCGACACATGGCTACTTAACTGACCAGTACTTAAGATGATATCTTGGAAAAGTAAATAATATTAATTCCCGTATCGGCAAATAATTTCGGAATATTTTCTCATACCAAAATTTTCACAATGAACATATAGCCTGTCGCGTGATAGCTTAATGCTTTTTCTGATTCTCGTGTTTTCTCGGCTAACACCCTACGAACATCATTAATCAATTGTCAAAAGCTCGCATATGGCCTTTCTACGAGTCCACTGTCTACGCCAATTTTTTTTTTTTTTTTTTGAAGTAACTCGTTCTTATTTTTAAAGTAAAAAAATAAAAATCTTTATCTTCTTTTCCGTTCTCAGTATTTTCTTGTGTCATTTTTATGGTTAATTAGTGAATTAATTAACATAGCTAAATAGTGTCACAGTTTATCTAGGCCACCCTTCGGTTCACAGGGTACCTATTTCAAGGTGAAAAATAAATCATTATATTACTGTTTACTTGTAAAAAAAATTGTACTGGAATTTTTGAAAATATTTGTACGCATGGTTATCTCGGAAGAACTGAAAACGTTTATTCAATAATTGAGGACAGCCTCGAAAGCGACTGTATGTTCGGATCAGGTGGTTGTCGTTCATGTTGGTTATCACGTGGCGGCATTCAGCATGTTCTCTGATTTGTGGGACCGCTTGCTGGTTTCTCTTTTGGTGACGCCCCAGATATAACAATCCAGGAGATTCAAATGTGAACTTGCAAGTTCCATGCTGAAGTTGACTATTCTTGAGTCAAGCGAACCATGTACAAGGGAGCAGTTTTCTGCTGGAACACGTACACCCCTCGATACAACACCTCATATCAATGCACACTCAATAAATAGCAATAGCATGCTTGCTACCGAGTTAACAATCAAAAAGAAACGAACTAGTCGTCCCTAGACAGCACCTCTTCATTTTTATTAAAGAAGATTGGGAATGTAAAAGTTTCCTTTTGAGATTCAATAAAAAATAGTAGCCATTGTGCTGTATTTTGCATCTTCTTATGATATTAAAATTAATACATACACAGCAAAGAATGTAGTGGTACCAATGTTAATTGAAAACCATTAACATGAGTGCTACAAAATAGAGAAGCTTTTATTTTATTTTATTTTTACAACACAAGAAATGTGGAAATATCTGAGAACAAACATTAATCGTTCGTGTTTTGTTTTTTCTTTAAAGTCTCTGGGAGTCACAGAGAAATATCAACAGCCGTGTGGCGTTAAAAGCATTATCGCCAAGTTGAAAAATGTAATTTGATACTGTTCATTCAGGGGCTGGGGTCGCGAGAGGCAGTTGTATGTAGCAGTCAGCTTGTGAAACACGGTTTTGTTCATCTCGCCAGACAAGTAAACTGTTCTGAAGCATTTCGAAAATATTCTCATTATTTAAATGTTCTGATGGGATCACGCACACGCGCGTTAGCTCCACAAATTTTTTACGAAGCGTCCGCGTATTTTTTTGTACACCTGATTGGTCAAAAAATGTGGTCGAGTGTTTTATTTTTTTAGAAAACGTACATAGGCGTTTTTTATATATTAAGAATTTCGCCAAAGTTGATCCGATTTTTCTCGAACTTTCCTTGATGGGAAATTGCATCATTTCCTATAAGCACATCATCGCTGGATCAATTACAATTGAGTAGTGAGTTTGGTCGTCACTGGGCGTTCCATACTTTCGACCTTGTGCTATTTCTATGCTTAGTAAATCGCTACGCAACAAAGTTTGAGAAAAATTAATTTTAATTAACAGGTTAATTCCATTACTTCATGAAATCGGAATTTTATCTTATGAAAATTAACAGAAAGTAAATTTTCTTAAAAGAAAAACAGAATAAACTTTTTCTACAATTTTTAAAATGCTATGCTAAATTATGTGATTGTGAGTTGTTTTGTTTAGAGAAGAGTATTTTTAATGCATCGCATTGTAAGATGTTTTATTATGTGAGGTTGGGTACGTTGCATAAACAACGTTTATTTAAGAAAAATAAATTTTACTGATTATGCTTTAATGAATTGAAAAGTTTCAGCTGACATATCAATATTCATAACATTAAAAATAATTTTATGATCCTTTTGCTCAATGGCCAATTTACGTTTGCAAGAAATTCTACATTTCATCCCTCATTGCTGTTCTGTTTCGAAGGACATTAGAAAAAAAGTACCCACTGCACCGATTATTTAATCCTCTTAATTTTTTACATATTTATTTCCTGTCACAATTTTTACACATTTGTTCTGTCTGTCTTTCTCTTCCCTCTCTCTCCCTCCCTCTTTCTCTGTGCGTCTGTATGATATTCGTATTCAGTTGTTCACTATCACTATTTCACACTATATATTTTTTTCTCGTACAAAAAACATTTCTTCACAATATTGGACTGTTTTGTGCAATTTGATCATTAACTCAGCCCATTAACTTTTTTTATTTGATAATCAGCCACCACATTATCTTCACTGAACATTTTTTTTATATTTTTCTCGTTTAAGTCAATGACCCATTCTCATTCTTTTGCCTTTCATTTTCAATCGTAATTCACCATTCTCCCTCACTTGTTCTTCACATATTCCCACTATTATTAAGCATTTATCATTTTCCAGCTGTTCACATTCTTTAGGTTCTTTCGTTCGTTATTTTTTTGAATAGATTCCATTATTATTCTTTACATTTAGTTTTGTAAAAGTGGATTTCTTTGTTTTTTTACTTTTTTTTTTTTTTTTTTTACCAAATTTTAATATTTGAAATTATTCCCAGTTTTTATCTAATCGAAAATAAATCTTTTCTTCATTTGTCTTAGAGGTCTCTAAATTCGATTACGAATGTATTTACATCTCTTCATATCTCTAAAGTTTCGTTTGAAGATATTTAATTTATGGGATAAGACAATATGCTGTTAGCTGATTCACCCCAGAGTATGAAAAATACTTTGAAACTTACTTATTCCTGTAATCTGCTGGGAAAGAGTCAAGGGTTTTAGAGAACGAAAAGTAGCTAAGTGATAGTTTTGCGCTACTAATGCGTGCACGTGAAAGAAGTAGATGGCTTTTATAATAATAACTCTTCCCTGATATGTACAAGAGGGAAAAGGTATTCACTCACGTTTAAAGGGAAATATTAGCCATAAAGGGACTTGTTATTGATTGAGACAAACACAGAGTTCTGTTATATGCATAGTCAGTGCAGATGAATATTTGTTGGGATCCGTCTACTCTGGTTTTTGTTGCTCTCTGAGTGTCGTGATTCCAAACATTTACAATAACAACAACACATCTTTTAAATGAAAGATATAAAAGCTTATTTACATTGTTCGGACTATTGTCTTCATCTTCCATATTTATAAAGTTTCGTTATATTGCATTGGCCTGAGGGTGGAGAAATAAAATATATGAGACTGGCTGCTGAAAACCTGAAGAAACACAATGACAACACAAGACGTGCTAAACTCAGCAATAATTTTATTCATTTGCTCTCAGTAATTTCACTAGTGAGACCGGAAGTGCTTACAATCATCATTTTAATCAACATTATTGATGTTGCTACAGAACATCTCCCTTTTCAGAACCATATTAATTGGGTCTCTATTCATAGACTCACCGGCGTCAAATGAATTTCCATGTTCTATTTTGTCTAAACGCTTCACTAAATTCATTTTTATAGCCGTTTATCTGAACAATATGTACATTTAATGACATACATTTCCAAATAATATCTATCCTTACATATGTCCTGTAGTGGTATTTAATTTTCCAATGCACTGGACTATTCCTCCTAGATTTGTGTAGGTACCATTTGCTGGTTTTAAAAAAGGTTTTTCTCTCAGATTTTACAAGTTTCGGTTGAGATAATGTTTATGTCGGCGCCTGTGTTAAGTTAAATCTCACCGCTGTTTTACAAATTTTTGTACCACGAGTCGTTTAAATCTTTTTCTGAAATCTCCTAGGAAATATTTCTTTTCATCATTTACTGTCTGTATCGTATCTGCTTGCTATAGCGAAATGATTCATTTTCTCGCATTTCTTGCGCAGTTTCCTTTTCACTGGAGAGTTTTTAAAATTATGTTTTCTGTTACATCTACTGCAGTTTTTTCTGCTTTTTCTTCTTGCTGTATCTCGTGGATTTCTCAGGGTCTTTATTTCGTCCTTTTTTTTTTCGTGTATTTCTTTCATTTGAGATTTTATTTGTTCACTGATCTCGTCCATCTCCGTAGCTTTCTCGAGTTTCAAATCAGGAATTAGCTGTAATCTTTCGGATAGGTTCGGATTCTGCAGTTCTATCACAAGAAGACTCTCTAATTTGGTCATTTTTCTTCGGAAACTCGTATGTTTCTGCTAATTCTTGCAATGTGATAATAAAGGTTTCCACTGATTCTCCTGGTGACTGAACTCAAAATAAAATTTTGCCCTTTTGCTTCTTTTAGGCATGAAGTAGGTATTAATTTTTTTCAAAACTGAGTCGTACACATTTGCGTCTTGTTGTGAGAAAGAAAATGTCCGGAGTAAATTTTCGGCATGGCTTCCCATGCAATATATTAATGTACTGACTTGTGTTTTGTTATCTTCTTCCCAGAGTTTCGATGCTTCAGGAAAACTGAATTCTCTGCGACCATTTCTCATAATTTCCCGGATTTGTAAAGTTAAACGACGATGGTGTAGTTAATTTGAACATATTTTTTTCTGAATTGAGTCCTGTTCTTCTACTAGAAAATAATCTTCTTCTTTTAGAGCGGATCCCTTTCTGACACCATGTTCCACTGGGATTAGGGTGGAAAGATAAATTATACGAGACTGGCCACTGAAAACAACAAGAGTCGAACTAAACTCAACTACTATTTTGTTCAAACTTGCCGCTCAACCTGCTTGCTCCCAGTATTCCCTAGTGAGATCGGATGTGATTACAATCATCATCATGATCATCATTATTGAAGTTGTTGTAGGCGTTGTTATATAATGCCCTGTAATTATCTTACGGTTTCGTTTTTTTTTGTTTTTTTTTTGTTTTTTTTTACCCTATAGTATGGGATTTAGTGGGGTTTTGCGCTAAAGTAGTGAAATGTGAATTTGAAATTTGGTACTTCACCTCTGCCAGTTTTGTTAAGAGTCTGTCCTCGGCTGACGAGGCTTTGAAAAGATTGTTTGTCCACGCGTAGTAACGAACTGGTTCATTTATTATTTGTGACTTTAGAAGATAATGACTATGTTGAAGATAAAGACTTTTGTAGTTTAATATAAGCTGAAATTTCAGATATGACTAAATGGATAGCAGTTGACCAGAGTTAGGTAAACACGCTAGAGACGCTTTTTCGTCGACTAGATTCGAATTCATAGGTTTGTGGTGATATAGAAATAAATAAATAAAAATAAATAACAAGAAGACCCAAATTTCACCATTCCTAAAAACAGACCGATAATAAAAATCGCCAAGCAAACAAAATCATAGATCAACCAACTAATCAAAAAGTTTTCACAACTTGGATGTAAGAAAAGAAATAAACAAATTATAAAAAGTAGAACAAAATTTCCCAATTTCTAAAAAATAAATAGTTCACGCAACCAATCAAAGCGAGCCATCGATAAGCGAGATATAGATATGTATATGAACATATGGAAAATCAACCACAATCAGGGTCATTAAATTATTTTTTGTCTATTCTACAATGCCGCGGAGATTGTAACATTCCCAAAGACGAAATCCATTTGCACTAATGGCTGGCAACCTTACACAGATAGCCGGCTTTGCTACATTGAAGACAACATGCCTTCATTGCTCACGATGTCAAGAGGCGGCTACCACAAATGGATATAAAACATTCATATCTCTTATACATATATATATAATTATATTCTTTGCCTCATTCTATCCCGTATGCGTTCCCAGAACTACCATAATTGTTAAAATCTGACGTAACTGACGCATATATATATATATATATATATATATATATATATATATATATATATATATATATATATATAATTATGTTCGACATTGAAACTGGACAGATGCACGCCGGTGAACACCATTCAATACAGGCTGTATCCATGAAGCCACATTCTTTCATTGAATCCAATCCGCAAGCAAGTTCAGTTTTGCAGATGTTGGGATCGTCTACCCAGGTTTTTTTGCTATCCGAATGTCGAGATTCTAAATATTTAACAACAACACATATTTTAAATGAAACATATAAAAAAATATTCGCTGAAGGAAAAGTAGAAGCAGGACGTTAGTTGAGATAAGATTCATATATTCTTTTCAGAAATATACAATAACAATAAAATGTTCAATTTTCCTTGCAGTGAAATTTGTTTTATCCAGTAATTAAGTATTCGTAGTGCGGTGTGAAATGTATCGACATACTTACTTTATGACGGTCAGCCTAATGTTTCTTTCAGTGCATGGCCAAGGCCTTAGCCAGCGACTGCTGACTCATCTCTTCCATTCTGTGCATGTGTGTGGGTGCGTATGTCCGCACGTGTAGCTCAAACAAGTCTCCGAAATGTTTTGAACCTCGAGAAACAGTATGCTTCTATTTTTATATCTAAGGGAGATCCAAACTCTAATTTCACATAGAGGTGTGAACTTTTTAATACAAAGTTTTCATTAGGTAAAAAATAATTTCACACTAGCTCGAGAAAATTTTTTTCTTGAATTTACGGGAGTGGCAAAAGGAGTTATTATTGTTATTTTCTAAATAGTCCCAAAATAACACGTGGTAGGTCTACAACTGCAGACTAAAGCTTGTATTAATTTCGGAAACTAAAACTGCTAGAAATTTTGTCAAATCTCAACCAGAATCAAATAACTCTCTGACAAATTCCAAAGGACTTAATACATACATAAATACAAGTCAAATCCAGATCTGGAAAAACGATAAAATATACAAAAGAAAATACGTAATTTTTCCAAAAAAAAAAGAAAAAAAGCTGACTTGGTATCTGGGCTTCAGTCACTTTCCCACTACTGGCTTCTTACTTCACAGTCATCTTTGATCTTCAAAAATTTAAATGCAATGTAAATCGTTATCTTCTGTGTTCTTAATTGTTGTTCTTTTATTGTTCTCTCTCCTTAATATTTTTTTTCTTGTTTTTTTTTTTATAAAAAAAAAAAAAAAAACCTTGCGTTTTAGTAAATTTAATATCTTGCTTGGGGTGAAAAAATCTTGCTTGGGGTGAAAAGATAATTTGAAAATACTCTTTAACAATGTGCACGTGGCTTTTACCACGTGCACATTTTTAAAGAGTATTTTCAACCTTATCTAGAGATTTTGTATTACCTTCAAGTTTTTTTTCATTATTCGGAGATTGAATTGTATATCTTTTTAAGAACCTATAATTCATTATAAGGGTCTGTTATGTGACCTCTGTGCAAGCTTTTTTGTAAAATTTCTACTTTGTTCTTTTTTTATGACTATGTAATAAATATTTTTTTCTTTCAAATTTTACGTAGTAGTTTCGAGTCTTTGTTATTGTATTCGCCTTTTCTATAATCGGGATAAGAGAGCCAGCGTTCTCTCTTCTACCATTTATATCTTGGGAAAAATCTTCATTTTCTTGTAAGATCAAACAACATCTATCTCCATTATTAAAATTTTTAATTTTAGTTCCAAGGAGTCAAAGATGTTGGAATATCAATTCTATTAATCTAGATTTACTTATATTCCAGGAAATTTTGAACTGGAATAGTTATTTCCATGTCGATTGATTTGCTCTAGAAACGGAAAGCTGTTCCTTTGGTTTCTGGTTACCTCCGCCATACCGAAACAAGTTCAGAAGGAGAAAATAGAGTGCACGGGCCATGGATGTTGAATGTATTGAATGGACCAATGAAATGTTGCTTTGCTTATCGAGATTGACAGAAATTTTCAATTTCTATCTTGAGGCTTGGTGGGGTAGACTCTAACAAAACATTGAAAACCACATACCAATGTACACTGAAAAGTTCTTTTCACAACAGAGCAGGATTTTCCTTCATCATGATCAGATAAGAGATTTACTTTCTTGATTTGAGCTGATAATTCTGCAGGAAGAAAAATATGTATTCTTCGCTTCTGTATTAGATATATTTACTCGGATCTGATCAATGCAGTTTTTCGCTCTGTATGACACAGTCACATATCGTTTGGACGATAAATCACGTTACTTCAAAAAAGTCTTTCATTCTTTCAATAATGTATTCTAAGGTGTGGTCTTTTGCGGAGAGGACGTTGATATTCAAAGTTCTTCATATCCCTAATCGTAGGTGGACAATACTACTCTAATCGCTGTCTTATTGATAGAGAAGCTGATTGGTTGTGGCTTTTACCAAGGTGAAGAATGATAACAAATCTATATTGGGCTTCTATTTGTAGATGGATCTGTGTATGATCCATTTCTTGTAGACGAGGAATGATTGTGAGGAGGTTGATGCAAAAATAATATCGTTTTTTGACGTATTTTTTAACGTCAAAAACGATATTATTTTTGCACCAACCTAATACTTTAGGAGATATCACAGAGTGACGAACCTGAAAGTTTTTCTTCGACCTCATTTACCCTTATCACCATAAGGCGATCATTTTACTCTCTGACTTTGGGGTTATTCATTTAATTTAAAGAAGTTCTCTATTTAGAATAGCATCTTCCAGTCGAATTATGGACAGCTGCATGGCTGGTCCTTACCTCGACCACTCGTCACCCATCCACCTGACAGAGATTCATCGAATGTCAGTATGTTTGTCGAAACGATTTTGTGTTGAGCGAAGTATATGCTCGAGCGCAAACACAGCTTCGTGGACGTAGTGTCTGAGCAGCTTGTAGAGTTTGAAATATGGCATCTGGTTTTGTAATTACCTGATTCTTGTACGATGTAAACAGAAAGTAAAAGTTATACTATTTTTTATTCCAGCTGAAGATTTAAATTTATGTTTGAATTATACTTCTCAAAGAGATTTTATTTTGTCAGTCAGTGTAGTTGTGCCTCCTGTAGATTTCCAAACATTTCACTATTTACTAAGTTATGTGAAAGACATGTTGCCTACCATTCAAATGTCATTTTGATGTGCTGTCCTTCATTGTCTTTAATGTTTTTATGAGACTTAACAGGAGCAAAAAAAATTTACGAATTTTGAATGTAAAACAAAAGAGTCCAGAATGACGTCAAAATCCACGAAAATTGTTTGTCTTTTAATAGTCAGTTGGGCTTAGTTTAATTTGTAATATATATAAATGTAGGTAGAAAAAACAAATGTTGATAAAATAGCGAAGGTCACAAAGCACTGCCCGGGTCTCCCAATCAGGCTTGTTCCCCCGACCAGGTAGGGGGAGGGTTCGGGGTAGTACGCGCCGACCATGATTAAACGCGCAAAACGATGGAAAGTAAATAACTGCGTGCACAAGATTTGCATGTAATATGCAAATATCCAAAGCAATTTCAAATGCATTACTCAATGCTTACACAAAGAAATGAAACAGATGTATATGCACCAATTGTTAAATACATTGATAAGAGCGCATAAGCCACCGAAATTACGGGTTTCAAACTTACGTGTCATGCTAGAAAATGATTTTGACTATCCGCTTCCAAGGTAGCTGGAGGGTTGTTTTAAAAATTACTAAATATATTATTCTCAAGGTTAGCCATATAAAAAGTTACTAAAAGTTGAACCCAGAATAGAACCCATGGAAACATCATCACGTTGTACATATATATTGTTTTTATAGTCAAAGAATGGAACTTCGGTAGTACAAGTTAAAAAGTAGCTTCCGTAATATGATGGGTCTAATTTTTAATGGCGGGAAAGATGGATTATTGTATATATTGCTTACAATTATGTCGATCTTTTCTCTGATGAGGACATTGGTGAATAGATTTTCACCATCAAGTGAGGCTATGGTTTCATTATCAGATTTTTGTGTCTTTAGGATTTGGATTAATTCAATGGGGATGTATGGTGTAATATGTTGGTTAATGATTTTGGTTAGTTGATAAACATGAGTGGGGATTTGGGATATAATAGGTATATTGGTAGGTACATCGTGGTTACCAAATGTTGTACGGAAAGTAGTTCCTACGTCGGGGTTACCAAATGTAGTAGGCACGTCGGGGTTACCAAATGTAGTGGTGCTGTAAGGATTGATGGCTAGGGTCACCGTGAATATAATAAAGTAGGAAAGCTGTGTTCTTGTAAAACAACACCCCACATGAATCATGTACAACATACACGAGAGAAACATAATCAAGCTCAGTGCACATTAATAAAATATTGTATTAACAATGATATACAATAATCAACAATAGTATAAAGAAAGTTGCTTCCCTTTTTCCGTAATAAAAAGGGTAAGTTTAGCTAATTAATGTTGAGTACAATGTTGAATGTCATTTAACTACAAGTTCAATTGAAGTCTTAGCTAAATAAAGAATAATTCCACAGTGTGTTACCAGTGTAGAAAGATGTAATGTTTATGAGTGATATCAATAGGAATTAGTATGATTACTCGAATGAGTAATAATTAAGAATTAAAATGTCACAAGAATATGCGCCGTGCCGTATTCTCCAAGAATTGAACTGCTACTGCCTATTGACTAACAGCGAGAGGGTTTTTATAGTTACTCATAGGCTCCAGTGAGTTTGGCGCCAAAAATATAGAAAGATACTAAAATACGCGATTGGTCAGAAAATGGACCAATACGTGATTTTAGAGAAAAATTCAAATTACGTGCGATGGCAAAATTGTCATATAATAAGTATCATATATTTATGAACCAATGACATTAAAGAAATCGGAGGGTTGGACTGCGCAACGCAGCTCAATCATTCCAACGCCTTATAGATGAGGTACTTCGTGGACTATCTTTCACTTTCGCATATATCGATGATCTTCTAATAGCTAGCCCTAATTTACAGGAGCATGGTAAAGATATTCAGCAAATTTTTGATCGTCTTCAGAACTTTGGCTTAAAAATCAACCCAGAGAAGTGCGAGTTTGCCGTTTCGCAACTCCACTTTCTCGGTTTCGTCATTGATGCTACAGGTATTACTCCCCTGCCTGAAAGGATACGGGCTAATCAGGAATTTGCGAATCCCTCCACGCTTCGACAGCTTAGCAGATACATTGGCTTAATCAATTATTATCGTCAATTCATCCCACGTTGTTCACAAATTCTTGCACCCCTGACAAATATCCTTCGCGGGCGAGACCGTAAAAATATTCCTATTTGTTGGAACAACGACACAACGCAAGCATTTGACAACTCTCGTAAAGCATTGGTCAACTTTACGAAACTTTCATGCCTCACTGACAGTGTTACCACTCAGCTATCATTAACGACTGACATATCTTCTGACGCCATAGGCGCAGTTTTACACCAACATGTTGACGCTAATTCTTTGCCAATTTCCTTCTTCTCCGTTAAGTTGACGTCCACACAGAAGAAGTATAGTACCTTTTCAAGGGAACTTTTAGCTATATACTTGTCAATTAAGTATTTTAAACACCTTTTAGAGGGTAGACACTTTGTGATCTACACAGATCACAAGCCTCTTACTTTTTTTTTGCCCTTTCAACTAAATCAGTCAAGAACAATCCTCGAGACTACAGATATCTTGATTATATATCCCAGTTTACATCAGATATACGTCACATTAAAGGAAAGGATAACATTGCTGCCGATACACTTTCCAGAGCATCCTTGTGTGGAAGCCTGCAAGATACTTTAGACATGGAAAATATCGCGGATGAGCAAGTACGGGAGACAACTTTGCTCGACTCACTTCGAAATTCGTCACTACATATTGAGCATCATCCCTTGCCCTTTACTGATAAGCTTATCGCATGCGATACCAGTCTACGTAATCCTCGACCCGTCGTCCCAACCAACATGCGGCGACGAATATTCGACCACTTTCATTCGTTGTCCCACCCTGGTCGTAAAGCTACACTTAGGTTAATTGCAGACCGTTTCGTCTGGCCTAAGATGCGTTACTCGCTATGCTCAATCTTGTGTCGTTTGTCAACAAAACAAGATCCAGAGACACACTAAGTCACCAGCTGTTCGTTTTGCTGCCCCTGATGGTCGTTTCCGACATTTACATGCGGATCTAGTGGGTCCCTTAACGGAGATTCGGGGATGTCAATACATTTTGACAATTATAGATAGATTTATCATTTACGAGATGGCCAGTTGTCGTCCCACTTAACAGCACTACCGCTGAATCCGTGGCTCGAGCCATATTTCAACATTGGATTTCCTTTTACGGATGCCCCTCGATCATTACCACTGATCGAGGACCGCAGTTCCAATCTCAGCTATTCACGGAATTTACTAATTTACTTGGAGCTCGCCATATATCAACAACTGCTTACCACCCATGTTCCAATGGCCTAGTTGAGCGGTTCCACCGCCAACTTAAGGCTGCTTTGACCAGCATAGGCTTCTACTAAGCAATCTTCTTGGATAGAAAACTTACCTTTTGTCTTACTTTTGTAGTGCCACGCCTACATTTTCTCCAATTCTAATTGGTCAATAAATACGTACTTAAAAATAACAGGACAATTTATCTATCGCATTCCACCATAGTAAATTTGTTCCTACACTTTGTTCAAAACAAGCTTTGCTACAAAATCGCTGATTGGTCCATTTTCCGTCCAATAGGATATTTTTCATGTATATTCAAAAATGTACTAAAGCGTCTCTTTTTGGAGCCTCTCCAGATAGTATAAATATTGGATGCATTCCAAAAAACCTGTAGTAGTAATTTCAGAACCACAGTCGAGGTACCCAGAGACAATAGTTCTCATTTACTCGCTCGTGTATTTCATCCTACTCACTCCGCACGTACATACACACTACAGAACTTTATGTGACACACCACCAGTTCTCAGTGGACACACCAAGTTAAATCAACTTTGTAAGTTGCAACTACTGAACAATTTTCTGAAAGAAACATTCTATTTTCAACATTGAACTCTGAACAATAACATTTACTCAGACAAATCTTCTTTAAGACATTTCCTTACAGTCAAGAGGAAGCTACTTTTTTCTCCCTTTTTCACTCATATTGCAACTACTTTGTATTATTGTTGAATTTAATATACATATTTCTTCGTTAAACAAAATTGGTTCTCATTGTTCTTTTTCCTTGATGTTTTAAGTATTATGTATGAATGTTGATTACCTTCTCAACACGCAGCCGCATTATCTATTTGACCCATTCAACATTGGTGACCACAACACTCGAGAAGCAGTACTTTCTATAATTGATCAACCCGACGTACTAATCAACACTTTCAATTCGCACACAAGTTAAAGAAGATCTGAAATGCTCGCCTGCTGATCTAGTTTTCGGACAACAACTGGTACTACCAGGTCAATATTTCTCCGTAACATCTTCACAAGAACCTTCATCCAGTTTTATCACCTATTTTCGAAAGAAAATGTCTTCTCTTGCTTTTACTCCAACCCGTTACACTTCACGTGACGTTTATGTGCCTCCTTCCTTACTGGAATGCGAGTACATTTTTGTACGACAGGATTCTGTTAGAAAGCCACTGACACCACATTATGCGGGTCCATTTCGTGTCCTTGCCCGGACTGATAAATATTATACTCTACAGACTAACCACGGCCGATCGACTTTCTCTATCGATCGCTTAAAACCTGCATGTATTGAACACGATGGATCAACCAATCAACCAACGAGCCCTTCGCTAGACAGCCCTCAGCTTTCGTCACCAGCACCTACTAGGACTGCTAACGGACTAAGAAGTTCAGAACTTTCATTACATATTGAAAACTGTTTCTTCCCTGACTTTTCAAGCTTGACGGGGTATTGTGGTGATCACTTACATGTGCCACACCTCCGCTTTCTTTAATAATGTCATTGGTTCATAAATATATGATACTTATTATATGACAATTTTGCCATCGCACGTAATTTGAATTTTTCTCTAAAATCACGTATTGGTCCATTTTCTGACCAATCGCGTATTTTAGTATCTTTCTATATTTTTGGCGCCAAACTCACTGGAGCCTATGAGTAACTATAAAAACCCTCTCGCTGTTAGTCAATAGGCAGTAGCAGTTCAATTCTTGGAGAATACGGCACGGCGCATATTCTTGTGACATTTTAATTCTTAATTATTACTCATTCGAGTAATCATACTAATTCCTATTGATATCACTCATAAACATTACATCTTTCTACACTGGTAACACACTGTGGAATTATTCTTTATTTAGCTAAGACTTCAATTGAACTTGTAGTTAAATGACATTCAACATTGTACTCAACATTAATTAGCTAAACTTACCCTTTTTATTACGGAAAAAGGGAAGCAACTTTCTTTATACTATTGTTGATTATTGTATATCATTGTTAATACAGTATTTTATTAATGTTCACTGAGCTTGATTATTTTTCTCTCGTGTATGTTGTACATGATTCATGTGGAGTGTTGTTTTACAAGAACACAGCTTTCCTTCTTGATTATATTCACGGTGACCCTAGCCAACAATCCTTACAGCACCACTACACGGTCATCGAGTATATTTGTTTTATCTTTGTATAATCAGATTTGTTTAAAACTACAAAGATGTTTGTTTTGTCTGCTTTCTTGACAATTATATCCAGAGTTTACATAACTCCTTAGAAGTGATTTTTTTTGGTTTAGTTAGTAGTTTAAAAGAATTTTTCCGTTTGTCATGTCCAAGTTTTATAGCCTCAGCCTTGAGTAGGTCACGAATTTCTGGTTCAGTTGTTATCAATTCCTCTTCTTGAAGTAGTAGTTCTATTCTTTGATACATCTCTATTTCAGTTTTTTTTATTTTTTTATTAGAACTGTTATATTTGCAGTAAAGATAACAGTTGGGTCCGCGGTTAAATATTTCCTTATGATGGTTAGTTAATTCATTTGGAAATATTGATAATAAAACTTTATCCATTTTGTTCGGAAGATAGATAGATCCTTTAAAGTTTAGTGCATTCAGTTTTTTATTTTATTTTTAGCCGGAAATACTACAAAATAGCAATTATAAAAAATTTCATAAACCGTGCTAAAGTTAACTTATCCACTAAAAAGATTTACTTCACTAAACTAAAAAAAAATTAAACAAACTCTTTTATTATTTTAAATTATATTGATACCATTAAATTCACATTTTTAAATTTTAAATTCAATATTTAATTGCATTTTTAGCGATGACAGTTCGTTGTAAATACAAAAAAGAAAATGAGAAAAACAGCGAAAGAAAGAAAAGTCAAGTAGGGAAAAAAGACAAAGTAGTTCATGCTGATACGATCAGATGAGTATTTTCTAGATATATGATTTTAAATTAATTCCGTATAACTTTCGTTGACGAAATGAAAAAATTCTTAGCACCATAAGTATTTTTAATAGATTAGATACCTAAATAATAAAGTGAGCATGGAGAATATGATGAACCTTCTGATGAATCACAATTGACTGTAGTGTAGTGTAGTGCAAACAGTATCGTATCTTACAATCTGCATGGTGCAAAGAAATTCAGCCTTAGTCAAATTATTACAGTTTTAAAAAATGTGAAGCGAAATTAAATTTTTGTTCTAAGATTTTTTGTTAGATCTTCTTACTTTTTTAACTTATTTATTTTTGTCATTTATAAATTTAGACATCATTTTTTTACACAACTTCCAATTGCCTAAAATATTTATTTCCGTGGTGATCATTCCAAATTATTCAAATGATAAGTGTATTACGAATTTTTTTTTATACTTAAAAAGGTCCGAGTATCCTAGGTCTGATATAGTCACGATAGCAACTGACAGTGAGCACCACACTAAGTGAAATCTAGTTTTTTTTACTAATAGTCGATCTACAGTAGAAACCCTAGTAGTAGCATTTCCTTTGTATTTTCTCAAACTGTCAAGAGAGAAACGTGTATGTGTGAGGGGTGGCTTGCAAATGTTAATGCACTTAAGAATAAAATGGCAAACATAATTAGTAAAATAAATTTAGTATAGAAAAACAAAATAAGAACTTTAGAAATATTTATAAGAAGATATATTTCAAAATAATTACTAGTTGATCCTGAAACATTTGTCTCAACAATGTTTCCAAGAAGTCCTCGAGAATGGATGCTCTGCTGCTGTTGCTGTTTCTGTTTCTTGAGCATAGCATTCAAGTTCACATAGAAGAAAATCAAAAGAAATCGGGTCAAACATGCGCAGTAGCTGAAGCGATTTTGCAATAACAAGGATGGGAGTGATGATGATAACGATGTTTTTATTAAGAACTACTTTGGCTTTGAAAGGGGGAGATGGAAGAGAAGGAAGGATATTTTGCTGTATGTGTGTCAGTGTTTGTCAATCGACATACGACATACGTATGTGATATCATTCTTTTCACTTTTCAGTGCTCTCTACGTAGCAAAGGACAAGGCACGCATATCAACGAAAAAATGCCATTGCAGAGTTAGTTAAACAAAGACATGCTCTTGCAATTTATGATTATGTACAGTTGTAGACATATAATGAAAATAATAGCTTTTTCTTGGGAGGAATATTTGTTTTTTGTAGGAAGAATATTGACAGGCTTCCAATAAGAGATGCGGGTACGGGATAAACAAAACAAAATGGTAGTAGTAGTCGAGTCAGGTGATTAAAAAATGAGCGTGAAAATAAAGAAAGTAAAAAATTTAAATGCATGAAAAAATTAAATATATATTTTGAAGTAAAAAGTTACGCGGAGAAGTGGAAAATTATTTTTGACCGGAAAGGTGTGAAATATGTTTTGTTTTGTTTTAGTATTTACGCAAACAGAAAAAATTGAATTGAACCATTGATCTTTTTAGGTGATATATTTACAAACATCAAAAACATAGTGGTTAGATTTGTTCGAAATAATTTTAATCTCGTTTTTTAATATTGCCACATACGTTATTTATTCTTAATCAAAAGAGCACATATAATCAGTTCTTAAAACTTTATCAATTAAAAATTAAAACTATTAATTAGCTATATCATAAATCCAGCTGTCCTTGGAATCATAAAAAGAGAAAGAAACAGTGTCTATAAAAAAAAATAATAGATGAAAAATTTTAATACATTTGTTCTAAAAATATTCTTGTTTAAATAAAAAAAAAACATTTTGAGAATTAAGAAGATTCTTGAGATTTTTAGTTTTGGAAAGATTTCAGCAATAAGTATCAAGATCAACGTTTTAAAATCCTTTGTAAACTAAAAAGCATCTCATTTAAGTACAGCATTTTACAATGGTAAAAAATGAGAGGACAATAAAATCACTTATTTTTTAATCTGATCATTGTACGGATGACTTGTTTAATTTGATGTTCTAAGAAATTCTCCATTTAAGAAAATTTATGTCCCACATATATAGAGCAAGTAGGAACTCAACTTATTACAGAAATATCTTTCAATATAAAAATACATAGTGTTATGATTGATTTGTTTGCTTTTTCTATGTCTTATCAACCAAAACCGAAAGATAATTCTTTTTTTGCGAGATAATATTGCATTATTAACTTATGAGAATCACAATGATTTTTTCCAAATACAAGTCCTGGTAGATGGATGGGAGGAGATTCATACTTTTCCCAAATAGTATTTGCGCATAGGCGAATGTAAAGAACATGACTGGAATTCGAATTCGGTTTTCTGATTTCTGATTTGGAACCGTTATCCATTACACCACCCGCACTGATATTATTGCTCTAAAAATTTAAATTCACATCGAGTGATTAAAAAATAGCTTATTGGTCTTAATTTTGGAAAAGAGTTTGTTGCGAATCAGTAATAATAGTAGTAATGACAGGAAGAGAAAGAATTTGAATGATTCTGGAACATCTTACTTATTATAAAACGCAGATTGTGTGTGTGTGTCTGTACGTTTATATATTGGATCAGATTTCCTACATTTTTCAACCGATTTCAACAAAACTTCACAGGACTACGTAAAATTACCTTGCGGTGGTTCTGACAGCGCCAAAAATTGGAAAAACACAATTGTTTTTGCATGAAATCAATTTGAAAACAGGATAAAACACGATTCTGTCGCCAGAATGAAAGGGGGACAACTCATATCGAGTTATACTTATTTTAAAACCCAGGTTGTTTGTGTGTGTGTGTGTTCGTTTATATATGGGATCGGATTTCCTACATTTTTCAACCGATTTCAACAAAACTTCACTTTTTTTTGGAAGGTAGTGTTTCTTAATGTCTTGCACACTTTTTTCTTTATTTTTACATTCAGAATGCTTTAAAATTCCATTTACAAGACAATTGTTTATAATAAAATTCTATTCAATCGATAGACTCATAACGATTGAAAACAATGTTTTTGTTTGGGTTTGACGAATTCGTAAAAAAAAACAACAAAAAAAAAAAAACAACTAATTAAGACATGCGTGTCCGTCAACCTTAAACAATAATCTTTATCAATTTTATTTTTCAGTCTTTATGATGTTCGATACTTGATCTATCTCTTACTGTTACATCCCCGGGCAACGCCGGGCTCTACTGCTAGTCGGTAATAAAACTACAAATAACTTTGTGTTTCGCTAGAAACACCAATAAAAAGCGAAGCAAATGTATCTACAACAATACCAAACATTAATTTATTCAACAGATACCTATCGAGAAAGACTACAGTTATTTAGATGAACAGTTTTTGTTTTTTTGTTTTTGTTTTTGTTTTTTGTTTTTTTGCGTGAGAGGAGGAAATTTCTTCTGAAGTAATTGAATACAACAGTATTGTATAGATAGTGTGAAAAATGTTTCACAGTTAAATGATGATTCTTAATTGTGTTTGAAGCCAGAGAGAAAGTCGGCACTTTAGTTGAGGTAGATAAAACTGGTGTAACGGTGGCTTTACCATTAGCAAGAAAAATGTGGAAGTGACAAAATAACAAATGAAGATAAGACAGAGGTGTGATAAGTAAAAAGATTTTTTCCCCGTTATTTACAAAGTTCGATCGTTTGCTTGTTTCGGGGTATCGTATATCAGTCGTGGGAAACTGAGAGTTCGTTCGAAGTATAATACAAGGTAGTAGTCGAAATAGACACGTAGGAGAAAATCAACACGCATCTGTACTCGAGTGAGATAGACTTGTGGGGAAAATACTCCACGAATTGTAGTCGAGAGCTGGTCATTACTCCTGCTAGTTTCGCTGATGGAAACACTTTGGCGTCGATGGTTATGATCTATGTAGTCGTGTAGTCTGCCGCCCTCGGCTAAGCTTGCCTGCCGTGAAGGGTTCTTTGCTAATGCCCGCCTGGTTAGATCTGCCTTCGTGGAAGGAATCAGTGTACAAGTCTGTGAGTGGCTTAGAAACGACCGCTGCGAAAACCGCGTGTGGTGTTTTTTTTTTTTTTTTTTTTTTGATTGGTCAGAAAATATGTTTATGACCTTAGTATTATTGGGCGGTATTCCGAAAGTGGGTGTGCGAATTCGGACGAAATTAAAGCTTAATGTTATATGAGCTGTGGATATCGAAGTGAACATTACCGTTTGAGTTAAAGTTAAAGAATTGGACTTTCAACAGAGTACGATGCTGGCAAGTAAGGTTTTCATGTTGCTCGTCCAATGTGGGTGTTGGCGTTACAAGATATGCGTGTTCACTGTCCACTAGAGTTGAAAGAATACTGAACACTAGTCATGTAAGTGACAATCGACTTAAGTTCAACCCCAAATTTGTAATTTTGGTCTCAATTCTGATTGGTTCATTAATGCGACTCGAGGTCACGTTGTGCTGTTCTCTATTCCGTTCGCACTAGGAGCATCGGTGAATGAGTACAGGCCATTCTTTTTTTAGAACTGGTTTCTGGAGAAAAGATTTAAGCTCCTGCTTTTAACATTTGATTTTTGAGAATTTTTAAATTGTTTAACACTTGATGTTAAACAACAACATACTGACTGCTATCACTGATCAGTAATTGAAAATATTTTACTTTGGGTTGTGGGTTCAAACAATGGAGTAACTGCTGTCTTGAACACGTCATCAGAATGTGACGCATCGTTGTTATACTATTTAAAGTAATCCCCACAACATTAGTAATTATCACCAGATTTCGAGGCTGAAATGGAAATTATTCCAGATTTAATTCCTATGGTCGCTAGGGGCCGTCGCTTTTGTTTAGATCCTGGAAATGATGTACCCGACAAATCTGCCGAATCTCTGGAACATCTTGTGATGTTTATAGCCGTAACACTGTTCTGAACTATCTGAAACAAGTCACCTTGTTTACGTCTTTTTCTGATCGATTTCTCAAATCGTCCCCAGTTATGGTTCCAAAATTCGTCAACAAATTGGCGGAAGAAGCAGACATATTAAAGTTGACGTTTTCAGTTACATTATCGTGGATGGGTTTATTTCTGTAATCTACCGTCACTTTTAAAATTATTCAGAAACTCGAAACCCAATAGAGAATTGATAATAATATCAGCAGTCATGAAATTCCGCTGAAGCAATTTCTTCAAGCAAGGGATGTCAATTTCTAAAACTTGCAAGTGATTATCTCGCTACTGGCTAACAAAACAGACACGGGAGTTAGGTTTTAAATAATTCCTTGTACAAAAGAAGGTGGTACTATAAAAAAAACTTGCGACCATATCAGTAGTAAATTTAATTTTGGTAGCTCCAATTTTTACGATAACTCTGGGATGGGAGCTCTATTGAAGCCAATTCTGTCTGCTCACCTAGTTTTATGCATCGCTGGGAGTAGGGATTGGTGATCAGGAAGAGGGTAAAAATAGTGAGATTTATTTTTCTGTGTCAATTAAATCAGGGCTTACAAGTGTTTGTTCTTTGTTTAAATATATGCGTTTTACATATTATCGGTGATATTCAACGTGATATGTGATAAGCCCAAGGCGAACCCAAAGAGGTGTAACTTTGGATAAGTCCTCATTGGCCGTGTTGAATTTTTGTTTCTTTTTGTTTCGTATTTGGCTTTTAGTTTTTATGGATTAAAAATTATGTTTGGTTTTGGTGTAAATGATTTAATTACTTCAGATGCAATAGCTTTTATCAACTTGTCAAGCATTGTAAAATAATTATAAAATAATAAACTGGGAGTTTCTCTTTACTTAACTCTTAACTCTGTAAAAATACTAAAATGTCTAGATCAGCAAAAAAAAAAAAAATTGGAAAAAAAAAATTAACTGATTACCGGAATATTTACAGAAGATGCACTACATATACAACTCATAAAAATATTCCTTTACAAGAATTGCAAAGTATTAATTGATTTTTAACTTTCATAGTGATTGCATGCATACAATCATTTAGAACACACAGTAAAAACATTATCAATTATATTTTTCTTAGTCATATTAAATGAAAATCTGTATTTGAAAACAATAATGCAAGCTTGGAGCAATATAATATATAGATAAACAATAAAAGCAAACAGGTTTTTATACTATTTATTTTTGTGTGAATTTATTACTCTGATATATTGATTCATTTAGATCACTGAATCTTCGAATGTGTAATTAACTAAATTGATTATAAAGTGTGAATGAATGTGGAACTGTACAGAAATGATTCCCATTTACTTGATATTTACTTAGTGATATTTTTACGCTGTGCACTTGTTATAACATAGAATCTATATACTAGGAACATTGACATCGTTATAACAAAATTAACAGTACTTATTCCTATTAAAGTTAGAATTGGATTTTGAACGCTGACAAATGATCCTCTCTCTAAATAATAATTCTGATACTCATAAAAGCAATAGTCCTACAAATATACATATTAATTCCTACTCATGTGTTTAGGAATATTAATATATTGTCAAAAAATAGTAAATCATTATCACTATCATCTTTTTCTGCTAATTAATTTCCTTAACTCTACTTAGATAAGACAAACACGTTCCAAAGATCAACATGACAGATGTTATTATGCTAGTCAATTTTTTCACAATAAAGAATTTTTAAATTAATTCACCCCAAGCAAGGCGATAATATCACTAAGATGCAATAGGCTACTGGGAGTGAAGGAAAAGGAAACGGCTTTAGAAGGAACCGGAAACTCACTCTTAAAGAGTGAACAAGGGATAAACATCTACTCCTGTTCAAAAGACAGAAGTAGTGTAAACCATACGATATGCGAACCTATCTATCGAGAAAAAAATTAGTAAATAAGATTTCAGAGTTCAGGCGGATACGTTAGTAGTATAGAGCTGTAGTAAGCTTAAGAAGGAGCCAGAAACCCAATCATAAATCGCGACTTTAAACATCAAGACATAGAATTATGTAACCCCCCGCGTGTCGATCCTGGTCAACGGCAATAATGTAACCCACGAGTCGTTAACCCTTATCAGCGGTAACCAATAATGTCACCCAGTCGTCGGTCTTCAAGCTCCTTCAGTCCGCCGTGGTTAGCATTTATCTGACTCTTCACTCGTTAGCGCGTGACTCGTATTGTCACTGGTATCGTGATGGTAGCACGGTTCCGCTCGACTGAGCTGGTGTTCTTTTGTTCACAACCATTAACTCTTCTGCCACGTTGTGTTTTCTGATCTCAGAGGATGAGAAGATCGCTGATAAAGCAAACTGAATTGAAGGTGGGTTGACAGCTGGGGCTACACACACACACACACACACACACACACACACAAGAATCCTTTGGAATAAAGAATTGGGTTAAAAAATGTAACAACGATTTGGTTTATATATGATTTGTTGTATACAGCGATTTTAAACCTTTCTACTTACTGCTATAATCAAATGACACTGGGACCTACTTCGAAGTTTCCATCTTATTTTAGTAGCAACTTAAATTTCTAAGTTACTGCTCTTCAAGTCCGACACAAGGTCTTGGTCAGGAAGTCTTGGCGATTCCAGTACCAGTAGTGCGGGGACTTTTGTCTCTCTCTGCCTCTTTCTTGTATTTGCTGTCCAAAATCCCCAGCTTATATTGAATCCTGCATCCTACAGCGGTGGGGTTGACTAAGGATTTGGATTCGGTTGTCTTCTACCCTAAGCATCAACCTTTTCTAAATTTCTATATATAAAAATACATTTACTCAAGGGATTTTCAAAATTAGGGGTTGTCCAGCCCCATTTTGAGTGGTTAGAAGGAGCAAGCTACCTCTTAACTCCAACTCTGTTAACGCCTCACCTCGCACCACAGTTCCATATAGGCGATGCTAATCTCTTTCTCTTCCTTCCCTTCCACTTTCTCAGCAGCCAACTTCAGGCCGCTGGTGTGACAAATCCAACTTCAGATTGCGCAGCGAAGACAAAAGGGATTTTCAGTCATTAATCCTTATCTATCAGCTCACTCCATTTTGGGATCTCTCGATCAACCAGACGACTCAAGAATTGGAAAAGAAAAGAAAACCATTTACACTCCCCTGAAAATGAAAGTTTATCTCTTCTCAGTCTTATGCATTTTGATTTATTTATTTATTTATTTATTTTTACGATCAAACAGACCACCCAGTATTCTTGCCCATGGTCAACTCAAAATAGTAATTTTTTTCTTGCCTCTTTTATCCAAAGGAATCCAAATTAATGTTTGGATATAAAATACTTCTGGACGAATGTCACAGAAATTATAATGAATGAACGTACCAGGCTGGTCCCTATATCTGTGGGATATTTTTTCTAGGTGGCCGATTGAAAACAGATGGTTTTTATTGGCCCTTTTTGACCGTCCAGGTTTCTTTATCGTCAACATGTGTTTTTATTTTATCTGACATCTTCGTAAATACGTTAATAATCTTTTTCGTATCGGCGAGAAGGGGTAGGATGGATAGTCTTGGTTTTACTCAGTTTTACTGAATTCCATCTAGTTAATCATGGGTTCGATTCTCCTTGGAATTATTTCGAAACATGATTTTTCAACGCATTTCGTTTTTAATTTTCTTCTCAACTTTCCAATCCATCTTCCTTCAATTTCAACAATTATCATTCAATTAGTAGACTCTCTCATTTTTTTTTAAAATCAACCTCCGGAGATCCCAGTGTCACAGGCAATGGATCAAAGACATAGGAACAATAAAATATTTTTGAACTTCTACCTTCTAATTCTGCATTTGGATACAGCAGCACAGACACTGGAACATTGATTATTATATAAATAAATATTTTTCTGTATGCTTCAGTTTTTTGTTTTGTTTTGTTTTGTATTTTATTTCCAACACAATAAATGTTCTACTTAATGTTTGTCTTATTTTTTATTAGTTTATAGTTTGCAACGTTGTATACCAAAGTGAATAATCGATTACAAATTCTGGACATGAGCGCTGGGAAGCTTCAACTTAAAACTAGAGCTGCCATTAGAGGTTGAACACTTAATAATAATATAAAATGGCTATTTTCAGGATCACCAAATTTTCATAAAGTTTTATCTCTTATAAATTAAAACCGTTTTTAGACAACCAAAATATTTATGAATTATTATTCATAACAAATATTTAAATACATTTCATAATTGTTATACAATAAAAAGTTTCATTTATACTAATGAATATATAGTAAGTAACTGTGAAAGATATTGATGATATTTGAAGTTACTTCACTGAACTGCAATGTCTAACGCTTTCGCCCCGGCCCCTCAACCTCCAGCGTCTTACTCTCAGGGTTGAGGTGCCTACTCGGCCCTAACCGAACTTAAGGGAGTGGCCATAGGTCCTCTGAGCATCCGTAGATTATTCGACCGGTCCGCTGGTTTAATCCTGCTTCCTGCATATGTTGTGATGCTTGATCCAGAAAGCAAAAGTGATGTCCGTCCATTCACGCTCGACTGAAGACACGGATGGGGAGTCTGCGCTGAGAAATTTAGAATGCAAAAAAAAAAAAATAATAATATCTGCAGAAAGCCGGATAAACATCGATTCAATGGTTGAATTGGTAATGTCTTTTATATAGCAGAAAAGAAGAGAAGAGAAGAGAAACGAGTTACAGAAAAGAAAAGTAAAAAAACTCATACGCTGGATTCTAGACAGAGAGAGAGGGAGTATGTGATTATCTTGTTAAATCGTTTCAGAACGATATATGACTCTTGCGATGGAGGGATAAAGATTTCTGTGCGGGGTTTAAAGTTATAGTGGCGTTCCTCCTCCCAACGCTCGCTCGGGCCAATTCTCTCTTCTCTTTTCAAGAATTTTCCCCCGCCTGTCTTTTTCAGCATAACTACGCGTTTATATAGATAAACGCGGCTGATTATACTGAACCTCGCCCCTACTACTTCGCACGCGATCATCACGGGGTTCTGGCTGCTTCAACCTGTTATAGTGGAACACACCTATTCTATAGTTAATAGACTCTCCCTCCTATAATAAGTAGGAGTAGTAAGAGTAACGTGGGAGTCGCGCAGTGAGTGAGTGAGTCAGTAGATGCCGAACGACCGTTAGTCGAATACTAAAGTATCAGCGACCACAACTATTAGGTTGATACAAAAAAATTCGGTTTTGACGTATTTTTAACGTCAAAAACCGACATTATTACTCTGCGTTATACCTCTTATAAGTTTTGTACGTCGAAACTATTTTTAGGACCGACTTAGTACAAATACAAGCCTCCACTGTGAAATCACTCCACAACTCAACCAAAATCATGTGAATTCCAAAGTTCCTTTTAGCTTACTCAGCTCTATTTCAATTTTTAATCGATAAAACTTATTTCGACCATTTCCATTGTTCTCTGATGACCCGGATTCAATGGGTACAACTTCTGCCCTAGATCAGATTTCCCCATCAGTAAACAAAATCCTCTGATTTAATTTCGCTATTCAAATCTACTCCAATTTCACTAAAAAAATATACGTGTGTGTGTGTTTCCCAGACTCTCTCTCTCTCTCTCTCTCTCTCTCTCTGTCTCTCTGCCACAAATGACACAGAAACTGATTATCCACATTTAAGGGACTGATAGGTAAAAAGAAAAAAGATAAAAAATATAATAAAAAATACAAACATAAATAGAGATGAATTTATCAGAATGAAAATAAAAATATGCAACATCCCCCACCCCCAAATAAGAAAACGTATTTACTCATAGAACAAAGAGAAAAAGTATTTCTTTTTTATTTTGTTGATAAAAACACCAATACAGTTTTTCTGCAACATCAAAGCTTGCTAATTATGGTGACAGCTCATAAAGATAAAAACTTTTCTGGCATTTAGTCGAAGTTAAAACTAAACGAGGAAATGGCATCTTCATTTATCACTGGTTACAGCACGGTATTGAAGTGGCCTTTCGTCACCATTACATAGAAGTGTACACTAACTTTTAAAATATGTTGACAGGAAACAAACACTATTGAATATAGTTTAAGTAACAAATTAATAATGCTTTCTTAATAAATTCCCTGATAATGGCTGAAAGTATAGCCGAAAGCGCTCGGGACTATAGAACATTCGAACAGTTTCTACACACTCTATGTCCAAAAAGGAAAGCTTTTGTTAGAATACAAGAAAAATAAAAAGCTTAATCGTAGTACCTTGTCTGTCGTTTTTAATGAAACATGAAGGATTGCTGCCTAAATACACAATATATGCGCGCGCGTGCGTGTGCATGTGTGTGTGTGTGTGTGTGGTTAACACACTGGACGATTTCTGAGGGGTTTTAGCAGTGTAAAAACAGAACAGGTGCACGAGGGAGCCAGGCATGAGAAAGCAGGACTTCCCCAGCCATTTGAACAACTTTCCTTGACACGAGTAGGCTGAAGCGACTTTGACAATGAGACTGAAATGGGCCGACAGTGACAATTTGCCAGGGCTGCTTATCTTACAAAATGTACTATAGACCGTTGCATCTATTTTTCTAGTGACAAGTGTTTTCAATCATGTGTTCGTTCATGGAAGGATCCCTAACCCAATAATAAAGAGCACAAGCATTTGGATATGAGCTAAATGAATAACTCTGTTGTAGAGAGAGTTAAATATTTGTGACAAAATCCCTTCAAGCCGTTTGCAAGTTCTAATGGGATTTATTCGAACTTGTAGTGGGAAAGGTCCAACAAGCTAACTATTAGAGAGGAGCCAGAAAATAAACAATTTAGATGTCCAAGGCTTTCGACAGGTTGTATCATCAGTTCTTGGCGCTAAAGATTGCTGAGTTCCGTAAATGGATCAGTAAAACACCCAAAGTGCTATGGAAATTGGTGAATGGAAATCGATCGGAAGGATTTCTAATAATGTGGTAGATTTGCCAAGATTGATCTCCAACTTTATATCCTGACGCTAAAACACTTCCTGCACAGGTTAGGCAGCAAGACTGGTATTGAGTAGCTCGAGCCCAGGTTTCCGCTACGTCGATAACGTTACCAATTTAGTGACCTTCCGTGAAAACATAAGTGCTTCAACATTATGAACAGGTAACATCGGGCTCGCGCTTAGGCGGTTGAAATTTTATCTTCCCAGACCCTTCAACTGTTCAGACAGATGTCCGCTTTCTAAGAGTGTAGTTTAGAACAATCTCTAACTTGAAAAGAACTGATCGAAGGTACAAGCAAAGACTGAAGCGTCAGTCCAGACTTGATTCAAAAAGTTATGCTTGAATGATAGATCGGAAGTGTGTTCCACGTTTATCTTTCTCCTGGCCTTTTAACACCTGATTATGTTTACCCCTTTCTAAGGACTGTATGAGCGCCAGCTCTTCTCTCTCATTTTAGGGAAATGTAGGTCAATGGTCCATACTCTAAAAACGTACAAGAGAGTTTTGAAGATGTCACACTTGGTAAATACAAAAAATGAATGGTAAGGTATATAATTTTTTGATAAATGGAACAATTGTAGTATGAATAAAACAAGTTAAGAGCTGGATAAACGAGCGAAGGCCGCCTTCTCTCTATATTCCTTGTGGTTGTGTGTCAAACAAATATACATATTTTCAAATAAAGGAAACTTTCTTGGCACTTTCTGGAATCAGTGACTAGAATATTCAGATCCATTTTGAAAATATAACAACTGAAGAAAGTTAAAAATTTAACCAAACAACTGAATTCTCTTTTGGAATTTATTCTTTCTTAGGACGAGAACCTTGCAGAACTTGATTTCTATTTTTATGCATATGTATAGAAAATTTTTGGATCTTTTAGTCATGCAGGTACAAATACAATTATTACTACTTGATAGACATAAATTTATGGTCTTGGTCAGGTTATTCAAAAGTACACACATACAAAAGTACACACATACTGACAAAATTTCAAAACTCACTGATCTTTTCCTTTACAAATGAATCACATATTAAAAAGCACATTTTAACTGTTGGAAAAGATAATTTACAAACTAACTAAACTTTCCAAAAGAAACAATTGGAGAAGAAAAGACTGAAATAATACCTTACCATTATTTAAAAAGTAAGTATCTCCAACGATAACACCTCCTGTCGCCGGCTGCACTCGGTAGTGTAACCACGTTTACTGGTCCGGTCCTCAGGGTCTTAGGACGACGTTTTAACCACACAGCTAACTCTGCGCTGGTCAATGCTGACCAGTGCAAACTGGTAGTGTGACACTGAGGCCATGAGTTATATGTTGATTCTTTGCAGAAAATGGTTAAGCTGAAAATGGAATATAGGCCGGAAGATAGAGTGGAAACATTTTCCTTGGTGAAAGTGGGACCGTCTGGATTTCTTCTTTCCTAAAGTTATTTTTCTTATCTCTCGAGAGTCCGGTATACTGACGAAAACAGATTTGGAGAAGAATTTTATTTCTTCTATGAGAATTTAGGCAAGCAAATATATTTTTGTTGACGAAAACAAATTGAGAAATGAAAAGAAGGAATGAATGGAAGAAAAATTCGGATATTTTGGCTACCGTGTTCATTGCATGTCAGTCTCTACGTCGGTTATTCCTTTGAAATTTCCGTGCGTTACATTGTCTCAAAGTAAGTGTGATTACGTCTTTTAATTGCTGTTTTGTATCCATTGTTCCTATATTATGTTCTGTGACTTCATTTTGTGACTGACAGGTGGAATAGGAAGAAGCGCGCAAGAAAGAGAAATGGGCTGGTCGAAGCAGGACGGAGAAGGCTTTGGACAAAACCAAATCCAACTCCGTCCCTGCTTCTCCAGTCAAAAAACTGGAAAACAAAAGGAGCCTTTCTTGTTCCCCTAAGAGGGCTCCACTTTCCCCACTTCCCAACACTCCACCAGCCAAAACCCCTTCCCCAATAAAACCCGTTCCAAACACGCCTCCTTCCAACACTCCTCCTTCTGACTCTACCCCCACCAACTCCGCGCCTCCTGGCATTTCCCGAAAAAAAGAAGAGGCCATTTCCTAGAGGGGAAAAGACATGTCAAGTAGACAGGAAGACTATGGAGCGGGGCCTTTCCACGCAATAAAAATCTTTTCTATGGCCCCTCTTTAAAATGACTACGGTCGGTGGGGTGTCAATAGAAGACCCAAGAAATTTCCCGAAAGCCTCAGGTGTCCTAACAGTGATTAGGGACGTGGGGATGGGGTTAACTATATGGGATCACCTTTGGGAGGCTAAGGAGGCCTTCCCAGACATTAGAATGATGGAGATGGGATCTCCTGATTTGAAAAAATTGCAAATGTTTTGCGCCAGGAGGGCCCCCGTTATACCCCATCCTGCTTTATACAGGACTCTAAAGCTAACATATCCCACGGACGTCGGAGGCATTGTGCTAGATGGTCGCATGACGACAGAGATGGGGACTGGGACAATCCGTCGCGGTCCTATCATCTGCAGATTTCCGGCCCGTATGTGTCGAGGTCTTTTTCTTTTCTAAATTTTCTTTCAGATCTAGAAGATGTTTATTAAGATAGCAAGTTTGAATGCGAAGAGCTTGAAGGATCGAGGTAAGGCTGCCTGCCTGCTCCGAGATCTCTTGTCTTTCGACGTGGATGTCGCCGCGATCGAAGAGACCCACTTTGTTTGCAGCGTCGATGCGTGTGTGCTGTCTAGCGAATTTGTCGTTTATTCAGCATATGGGGACCGGCATGCCAGAGGAGTTTCTTTGCTAGTGAGGCGTACTCTTGATGCGAAGGTGGACCTTGTGCATACCGATGTCGAGGGCCGGTTGATCGTGGCCAATATTGCCGTGAAAAGTGGTTCGTTCCGAGTCGTTGCGGTTTATGCGCCCAACGACCGGGAGGAGCGGGTCTCATTTTTTGGGCAGTTGGAACCGTTCCTGGTGGATTCAACGCACCTAGTTTTAATGGGGAACTGGAATGCCATCCAAGTTAGATAGGGGGCGGTGAGCTAGTGGGAGAAGGGGCTATCGTAGCCTGGTTGATCTGAGTTTGGTCTCGTCGATAGATACCGGGTCGATCTCCCCGGGGGGGAAATGTGGACGTGGGCTCTTAATTGGCCTTTTACCCGGGTGGTTAGCTACCTGGATAGAATGTTAGTTAGAGGAGCCAACGTAGAGTTATTAGATTGTCCCACGTTCCACTGGATAGGCTATTCGGATCACAAACTCGTTTGTGCCCGGGTGGCGTTAGATCGTAGGCCTAGAATGGCTGGGTACTGGAAATTCAATCTGTCTTTACTGGACAGGCGGGACTTCCAGGAACAGCTAATAAGCTTAGTGCAGCGGGAGCTAATGGGGGCGGTCATCGGGATTAAGTGGTGGGACAGACTTAAGGATAGAATTAGGCCTTTCACCATTGATTTCAGCAAACGGCTCGCCCTAAATAGAGCTGAGAAGGTGAAGACGCTTAAGGTTAGTCTTTCCCGGGCGGTGGCTGGGGGGATCCCCAAGAGGTAGCCTTAGCTAGGGAGGCCCTGGAGCGTTTGACTAGCGAGCGCTACATGGGCCAGGTATTTAGACATAGGTTACGCAAGATGTCTTCCGAAGCGGTGAATATGGGCGCAGAATTGCGCAAGGAAGAGATCCGTCGGCACATTCGTGAAGTCAAAACCCCGGAGGCGCACGCTATTTGGGCCACTGACGACATGTGCGAGGCGTTTCGGCGGCATTTCGAAAGTCGGTTTAACTTGGAGCCTGGTCTTCGTGACGACGAGGTTCGCAGCTATTTGGCCGATTTTCGTCGACTGTAGCGGCTAGTTACGAGGGAGAGATTACGGAGGGCGAAGTCTACGCGGCATTGAAGAAGGTCGGCAGAGGCAAGTCCCCCGGTCTTGGATGGTTTGCCCGATGAATTGTACTTGAGGCTGTCGCACATCTTTGTCCCAATTTTGACAGTTGTGTTCAACAACTGGCTCCGGCAGGAAGCCATCCCCGACCGGTTCACCAGTGGTGTGATCACGCCATTGAAAAGATGCAAGAATGTTGGAGCGGAAATTAGATTATTACAGGCCCATAACTCTGCTAAACACGGAGTTAAATATTTGGGCCAAGATCCTGCAGGAGCGTTTGCAGTAGCTGCTGAGTCTCTGTTGGTTCCTGAACAGGCGTGCTGTGAGGGACCGAACAATTCAGAGCAACCTGCATCTTATCCGGACGATCATAGAGAGGGTAAAAGACGACGACGAGACTGCGCTGATCAATTTAGATCAGTACAAGGCATTTGATAGGGTTGACAATCGCTACCTTGCTGCTGTCCTGCAGGCCGCAGATTCAAACCTGACTTCTGCCGCTGGATTAGCCTCCTGTATCGCTCCCCCAGTGCTGTGGTACAGGTGAACGGGAAGCTGTTGGGCGCTTTTGCGCTGTCTAGGTCGGTTCGTCAGGGTTGTCCACTGTCGCCTCTACTTTATGCTTTGGCGTTGGAACCTCTCCTTCGCCGGTTGAGAGACAGACCGTGCAGTCCGGCCCTACGTAGAATCGCCATTCCTGGAGAGGCTCGAGCCAGGGTTTCCGTGTACGCCGGTGACGTATCTGCTTTCGTGTCGTCCCGCAAGACATTGAGGCGGTACTGAAGGCGCTTGATCGGTACGAAAAGGTGACAAGGGCCAAGATTAACCGCGACAAGTCGTCCGGCTTGCGGTTAGGTGCCTGGAAGGTGGTCGATCTTCCGGGGTCCTTCGGTTGGACGGACGGTCCTGTCCGCATTCTTAGAGTGTGGTTTGGACCCGACCTGCAGCTGGAGAAAAATTGGTCTGAAGTACGAGCAAAGGTCGACGCGGCCGGTCAGACTTGGCGTCGACGAAGGTTGTCCGTGAAGGGCAGGGCGGAGGCATGTGTTACATACGTTTTCCCGATTGTCCTTTATCGATTGTCCGTACTTCCTCTCTGTAAAGATCATAGGAAGCCACTCGTGCGGTCGCTATCCTCCATTTTGTTGAGGGGACGCAAGCATCATGTCGATAGAGAAGTCTGTGCGCAACGTCCGTGTCAAGAGTGGAGGCTGGGAATACCACACTTGGTGAGCCCCAAACTCGCCTCGAGGCTGGTCTTCCTTCGCCGCGCATTGACAGGAGATTCGATTATAGCGGGGATTGTTAGGGACGCGTTCCCTTTCCTTACTATCAGACCCATCCATCTCGCGAGTTGAACGCCATCGTAAATCTCGGGATCAATCGTTTTTCCTTCGTGGGTGTCGGTCTGCCTTGTTGGCCAGTGACCTTACACAGCCTAGGAAGGTCTTCTATCGTTTTCTAGTGGTGGGGGCGCGAAGGATTCTCTACGTGAGCGGCTCGACTTGGAGGAGGAGGAGTATCGCTCCTACTGGTCTTGGGCGCCAGCGGCGGATTATCTCAGTAACCCTGAGTTTTCGCTTACCTGGCAATTGGCTCGGAATTAGCTGCCTCTCAATGACAAGGCCTTCATATGGGGATTGGCGGATTTGCCAGATTGTGAACGGTGTGACCTTGGTTTAGAAGAACCGGCTTCGCACGCCTTCTACCATTGTCACCGGGTTCACCCCTTATGGGACCATGTCGGCGAGTTGACTGCTCGTCTCGCTCCCAAACAGCTTGTGCATATTGATCGCGCATACGCGTATGACAATGTGCCGCCTCCGTATTCTGGGGTCAAACGAATGGTGTTTCTGATGCTGCTGACCACGGCCCGAATGGTGATTTGGACGACGCGGAAGGAGGAAGTATTGCGAGGCAATCGTCTTTCTCATCAGGATCTAATCCGATTCTTTGAGCATCAGCTCAAGATGAAGATTAGAACTGATAGAAAGCGCTTGCATTCGACAGTCTTCAGTGAAAGGTGGGTGACTGAGGCGAGCTTGGTTCGTTTGAACGGGGCTAGCCTTGATTTTCTCTTTTAGGTCAACCTACGTCACATCGGGGTGGTTTCCCCCGATGATGTTAGACAAGCTTTTGTGTACCGAGTAAATGTAAGTGTTGTTCCTGGCCTGCTCCTGGCTGCCTCTGTGGTTATGATCCAAGTCGAGATCCCCAACCTCCCCAGTTTGTTTTGCACCCACTTTTCATCTCGACTGGGTCAGCTTTTATATCTCCCATGTCCATCTATATTTTCTCCTTTTCCCACTCCCTTAGCAAGAGAGTCTCTTTATTTTGTCCAATGGGCAAAATACAGCGGCTTCTCTGTTTTGAGTATTGGACAGGCCCTACTAACAGCAGTTATGTTTAGTTTACTTTGTGCTCATGTTTAGTTTGTTTTGGGGTTCATTCCCCACCTCCTTATTTTTCATCATAGAATTTTATATATAATAATTTATTATTAAATTTTTATGGGATGTAGCGCGTTTTGTAGGTCCCCCTTGAGAGGATGCGGTATTATCGTGTATAGAGGAGTGATTGGTGACGGACGAGTTTTTGTGGTGAATGGGCAAATTGTAATGAGTGAATGGGTCGTGAATCGAATTCGCTAGGTATAAGATAGTTAAGTGTCGACCAGTGCAAGAGTGATTTTTTTATAAAATCGACACAAATTCGCATTGATAGCACTATTATGAATTGCTTCCATTTGTAAGTATGTCGGTTTGCAATAAAAAAAATCGATATTTTATTAAGATTATTTTTTTCTATTCTTTTTTATTCTTAAATAGAACAATTTTTGCTTTTATAAAGTAAAATCTAGAACAAATTCTGTAATGTGAAATGTTGATTATAAAGAATGATTTTGGTCTTTGGCGAAAATGCTTTATTTAAAAAATAAAATTTTCGCCGTGAAAAGTTTAGGAAGCAAACTATTTAAAAATATCTTATAGCTTATACACAAGTGAAATATTGAAACAATCAGAAAAAGAGTTTTCCATGGAACATAAAAGTAAAACATTTCATCTGAAAGGCAGAAATGACTATGAATTAGCGCACCCATTGTTGCTAATAATTTCCCATCAACAGCCATGTAATATTTTTTTTAAATTATTTTAAAAATAGTTGCAAAGAATATTTTCTCATTATTTTTGCATATTTACTTATTAAAGGACATTAAGATTTTAAAAACAAAATCCTATACAAGTACACCTTTTGAAATAAATATCTTAAAATCATCACATCATTAAATCGATATTATTGAAAATTACAAAAAAAAAAAAAAAAACAGTAAAAAATTCAAAAAAAAAAAATAAAAGTGTTAAAGAGACATATTTTATTTTATAATTAAGGCATTCGTATCAACTGTTCTTTTGGGTTCCGATTTTTCATTTTTTTCAATATTTGATTTTCAAGGACATTAAAAAGAGTAAACCTCAATTTAATACACCTCTACACAATTGAAAATGATCAAATTAAAAAAGAGGGGAGTGCAATTGCGCGAAAAATTAAAATCCAATAGTTGAATTTTTTAATTTTTTTTTTTAATCGATGTATTTTTCCAACCCCAAAAAGAACCTTGCTACAAAGGCACCGACATGAGTGCGGAGTTCCCAGAAGAATGATCGCGGTCACTTATCTGGTCAAGGCGATCTCCTAAATATCGGAGGAAGTTGGAAGTCGGCTGTAACCTGGCCTGGTGAGAGATAGGCACTGTCAGACTTCATTAATCCAAGATATACTGCATGATGAAAGTTAAAGCGAGAAACCTCATACTGGATCGTACCATCTACCATGCACCAGGGTGGATGCAATAAGTATACTACTGGAGAAATGTTAAATCATTTGCCACTTGGAATATGAGAACACTGGTGAAAAATGAAAAGCTGTATGAATTGTTTACTCCATCCGCATCCATTACTCCAACACCTTCTAACATCAAAATAATACAGGACTATGTACCAACAACGGACCATGATGACGATGAAGTGGAAACATTTTTTTTAACACCCAACTACAAGAAATCGTTGACACAGTGGATAAGAAAGATATATTTATACAAGGAATGTGGAATGCAAATGTTGGAGTGAAACACGTAAGGATTGGAAAGAAGTCGCGGGCCCATCGTGCAATGAATTGGCAAATGACAGAGGACTAAAGTTGTCGGAATTTGCTAGCTACAACGATATGATGTTTGAAAATATACTCCGTGAACACAGCAACTCGCGACAATGGACCAGGCATGCATCTAATGGAACTTACTACAGACAAATCGATTTCCAGACGCGGATGTCGGGAGTGATCACAACATGATTATGATGAACTTTAAAGTCAGGCTGAGGAAGACCAAAAAGCTCAAGCCCGCTAAAGTTTAACTTGGGTCCTAATGTCGCTGAAGAATTCAAGGCAATAATCGAATGGAAGTTCGCTCCACTGTTAACAACAGTAAAAAACAACAGTGTGGAAACGCTGAAGGATCAGTTCAATGACATAATGACTGAAGCAGCGAAGGGCGTCTTCGCGAAGAAAGCATAGAAAACAATCATGGATAACAGATGAAATTCTTCAAATGCACGATACGAGAAAACTAAAAGACTAAGAAGAATAAATATAATCTTGTAGGAACTGCAGCATACAAGGAAAATCGGTAAATAAAATCAGGAAGAGCATGGAAAAAGGCCAAAGAAGACCGGATTGATAAACAATGTTATTGTTAAGAGATAAAGTTTGGGAAAAAAATGGTAAAAGATCGTAGAATAGCTTACGTATTGTGAGGGACCTGACAAAACCAAATTAAAAGGTAAATATTGCAGAAACGCTTTTGTTTAAGGAAACAATCAACTAATCAAATGAATTTATTTTTTTTACTTTGTCTATGATACAGTTGTCTGCCATCAGTGAAAGTGTTTACTGTTTTCATTTTCTTCAAATGAAAACTACATTATGAAATAAAAATTATTATAAAGTAGATGAATAGATAAATAGTACCAGATTTTATTAGAAATTTAATAAATTAAAATTTAATTTTTGGTCCGTATTAGGTTAAGATTATCTAAAAATCTTTCTAAAGATAAGACTAAAGATTAAGATTTATCATGCTGATGCAAAACTGTTTTCATAAAAAATAAAAAAATGGATCGAATATGATGATATGGTTGTTCATTTTCAAGTGAAAATTTTTTGGTTTTCAAATATTTCATACCTAAAAAAAACAGAGTAATCAAAAATTTTCAAAACGCTGCTTTTGTTATTTACTTATAATAAAGTCTAGTAGGCTAACAATTGCTTGTGTTTAAATATTAAAATCAGTTTATCTACTCCCGTAGATTAAGTAATGGGTTCAATTCACAATGCACGTTAAAAAAAATTGCAATATAATTTAAATAACTTCTTTAAGTTTCAAATTTTGTTTTAACTGCAAAAATAGTAAGAAATTAGTTTTAAAAAAGGGTGGTGGAACAACTTTTGCGCAATTAAAGTTTGTAAGACTATTTTTTAAAATTAGTTCTGCCATCATTCATTGATTTCCGTCAATACAATATAAAACTTTAACAATTCTGAACTTGTAAAATAAGAAAGCACTATATTTTCTTATTGGCCTTTAACGAAAAATCTGTCTAAAGAGGAATTGCTCGTGAAGTGTTTTTTTTTTAATTTGTTTTTTTTTTTTGTTTACGAGTTTAGGGTCTGTAACAGTTTTCCACACACTGAACTGTCTTAGATTGCTTTACAAAATCACATAATAGAATCACACACCTTTCTTTCCATAAATAAAAAAAAATGACTAAATTAATTCAATAAAACTTAATTTTAATAATTTTGTATATTTATCTAGCATCATATTCTGAGTGCATATATATTTTTTTATAAAACTTAAATTAATAATTCAATATTTGTGACGATTAAATAATTGTTAAAATGTAAAACTAATTAAAATTAGAATTAAAAAAAAGTTGTACCAACCTCCTTGGACCTAAAAAGACTTGTATCAGAAATAAAACGGAAAGTTGAATCCGAAAAGCAATTATTTTATCTATGGCATATAGAGATGAAGTAAAGGACAAATTTACTGGCTACCATTTATTCTTGACTCCATTTGGTTACAGTGTCAAAAATGGCTGATTATCGCCATAATTCTTTTTGTGATTTGAGAGTTCATACAGGGTTATTGTGTTCCTTCTGGTTGACGGAAATTAATTCGTTGCATTCATCCTTTCTTCTTCTTCTTCTTTCTCTTCTGGATTTGTACGTCAGGTCGAACTCACAGCCGGTCAATCACCAACCCTTGTGTCTCGAACTGCTACCTCGAATCAAGTTCCACTCCACTGTGGCGTCTCTAGTCTCGTACATGGTTTTCTTCTTTATATGGAAGCTGACACATCCGTGTTTATCGTTTGATTTTTGGTGAGACGTGTAATCATTGGTTGATATTTTTATGACATTCACTGACCCACATAAACTAATTACTTCCTGATGGAAAAACCGCATAGAGATATTTCGGTAACGTCAAAATAAAAATCAGAAGCAAAAAAAGTAAAACGCTAATTGCTTGTAAAAAAATATTTGGAAATTAATTATTCAGTTCAAATTATTCCTTAATGCATGAATAATAGGTTATTTTAGAAAACTTTGATCAGATTTTCTTACCTCTGCTTTTCCATATATCGTGTGTTCTTTGAAATTTGGAGGGGTGTTCGCGAATTTTCTTTTTAGTTATATAAAAAAAATCCCCGAAGATGTTATTTTAATAAACAGGTAAGAAAATTAAAAAAATAATAATAAATAAAATAGAGGCAATAAACTCACAAGTATCATTTAATTAGTTTTGAATTAATTTCTTTTTATAGTTTTAATCGTAGTATAAAAACTAAAATTGTTTCATATACTGTTTCATAAAAAAAAAAAGAGTCTTAAACAAAAAGTGTCTATATTATAATGTTAAAGATTTTTTTTATAAACAATACCAACTTTCTTGATTGTTGTGGTATTAAAAAAAAAGATTTTCACTCGTTTTAAAAGTTAGGGGTGACAGTAAAAAAAACTACTGCGGATACAGCGTAAATAAAAATTGGAATTTTAAATTTTTTGTTTTCATGTTTAATAGAGGTTCGATGAGCGAGTCATCGTGGCAGTGTTTTAAAAAGGTCAAAAATATTTATTTAAAAACGTAAAATTATTTTCTTTTTTACCTTTGACCGCAAAATACATTTTAAAAATACTTTAAATGCCTTCTTTGAACTTAAATGTCGGTCCTACATGAAAGATAACGGCTCAAAGCTAATCCGAATTAAAAGAAAAATAATTTCCATAAAAAAAAAAACATGTTAGACATTTTTAAACATTGGCACTATTTTCGTCACCGATGAGTGAAAAAAAAAACATATACGAAAAATTTAAAATTCTTTTTAAAAAATTCAATACTTGTCCTAGAGATGTTTCGAAGTCTATTAGTAAATTTAAGGATTTTTTTAACAGTTGAGTAATGCTTACCTTTTAATTAAAACGGAATGAAAATAACGTTTTATTTACGCACTGTAAGGTCTAAGGACAAAATGAAATCTGTCATTGCACCCTGTCTGAAAAAGCGCGCGGAAAAGTAAAAATAAAACCTAATGGAATACGGAAGAACAATAATCAAGAATTTGTTATTTATGTTTAACAAGAAATTATCTAACTTTATGTAACCAATTGAATAGTTTAAGAAGAATATAATTTTTATTCTACGCTAAATGAATAAATTTGAAAGCATTACAAAACTGACTGAACAGCAGATATGAAATTAGATTAATTATTTTAATCATATTGCAGCATTGCTCTTCCGATATTGAATACTTAAGTAATCAAAGCTAGATATCAGAATGATGTCCTTCTTGTACATCCATACCAAAAATAATCTAACAATTGCTAAAAACGAAAAAAAATTATTAAAAAAAAAAGGCTCACAATCGAAAATGCCATTAATAAATTTTACATTTTTTGAATCTTCAGATGTGTCTTTTAAATTCTTATGGCGAACAGCAACGAGATGAATCTCAAAATCACACTGAAAACTTTTGCAAGTAATTTTTTTTCTGTCCAATCTGAAAGAAAATAACATGTTTAGTTTTTAAGCACTAATTCTCAAAAAATTTTGAGTTTTATATTGAATTAATTTTGGTAAGATGTGGGACGAATTGTCCGTATGTTCACACTTGTGACTTGACATTGCATAAACTTTTTACTGAAATTTATCTTCCGAGACATTTTATTTTTTAGTTATAAAAATTTAATTTTTATAACTAAAACAAAGCTCCTCCCTAATTAAAAAGTACACACGAAATATTTGGCGGAGGTGAAATATACAGTGTAACCCGGATATAAGAGACCTGGATATAAGAGACCCGGATATAAGAGAGAGTTTATCTGGTCCCAAATTAGAGCCTGTGTTAAATTATAAATAAATGTAAACAAAATAGACCAAATCCGGATATAAGAGAAACCTGGATATAAGAGACTTCTCCGGTCCCGACAACTCTCTTATATCCGGGTTACACTGTACTCCTCCCCAACCAAAACGAAAAAAAACAAAAAAAAAACAATAATTCCAATTCAGTATAAAAAATCAAACAAAACAAAACGAATCATTCATAAATGAAATTTCGTTTGAATTAAATTTATAAATTCCCTTATTTTTGCCAAATATTTTTAAACGGGGTAGCGATTTTTTGTATCCATTTTTTTTATTTTTCTAGATTCACTTTCAAAAAACTAAAAAATTTAACTTCGTTGCGTTTTTTATTTTTTCATACAGTACCATGTTTTACCAGCCTCATATTATGATAATAATATACGAGTTTCTAAGTAAAGCAATCTAAAGAAAATAAGTTAAATAAAAAAATATATTTTATTTACGAGAAAAAAAAATGTTTCGAAAGCTAAATTCGGGCGTTTTTTGTTGTTTTTTTTAAACTGTAAGTGTAATGTAACTTATTTGACTTTTGAAAATTGGATGACAATATGCGAGTGGGATGATAATCCCACGGAATGGTAAGAATTACCAAAGTGTCTATATTTCAAAAGTAAAAATAAATATTAATTTGAAAAATTACCAAATCTGCGCCAATAGGGTGCATCATTTTAGTGAACTTGTACCAAAAAAACTAAGCTATGATTATTAGTAAATAAAAAGAGGCGCATCGGTGTTGATTGTTGAGTGTTGACTGTTGATTAACAGCGATTTTTTTAGTCTGGTATTGAATTGTGAGGTCGATCCAAAAAAGTGCCACAAAAATTGTGGCATTGTGTCAGTCAAAGTAAGTAAATAACAACTTGGAGTAATTAAAATTTAGTAATCAAATTAATATTTAATATATATTAATTCTTTTGTCAATTATCTACTATTCTAATTACATAGCAATCACAGTCGAGTAAATTAAATAAGAAAGAACCTGTTGTCTCTTCGGCTGAGGAAAATAAAATGGGATTTTGCTCAAAAAGTAAGCTGTAAGGGAGGCAACTAAGTTAAAATTAGTGTTATGGAAGACCACATTTTCTTTCTTGTATTTTTTCTAGTTACGTAGAATTATCTACGACATTTTTATTATGACTTTTTAAAAGTGACTATAAGTTAAGAATAAAGTAATAAATACTATAAAAACGTTACCATGGTTTGTCATATAACCTAAAGTCATTTGGTTCGTTAGGAATATAAACACCAATCTGTTTTCTTTTCTTTTTTTGAAAAGAAAAATTAAAAATGTTCAGTTCTTTCTTTTCTATAAACAGGAAATATGTTAGAGCATTAAAAAAAAAGTAAATAAGTTGACGTCAATATAATAAACATTAATCAAAAAAGAGTACGTAAATGTTGTGCAGAGGTCACCGTAGATACATGTGGGGGGGGGGGTAAAAAAAAAAAAAAAGAGGTTGAGTGTGTATTGCCAACTTTGATAATTCCAATCAATCAAATCGCAAAAAAAGCAAAAACATGATTGCATTTACTTATTGATTCGGATAAAAAACTGAAAATATTCTTGACTCTAAAATGTTGAGTGTAGATATTTGAACGAAATAACTTTAACGAGAAACTATCAGTTGTTTTTTAGAGAGAGAGAGTATCACTGTCAAAGCAATCAATTTAACAAATTGCTTGCTTCTGTAATAAAGAGAAGATAATGATATGATTATGAATTTTGAAGGGTATAAAACTTTGAAAATTAAATTATCCGAAAAGTCATTTATTTTATGAATATTTTGCATACACCACACGCTCTCTATCATCAGGTAGTTAAAACTAAGTAAACAGAAACAAAAACAGATTTCATTTATCATAAAAATGCGAATAGTTGCAAATTGTTAGATTCATGAAAAAAATCCGATAAACTCAAAAAGTAAAATACAACATTAACAAAGAATTAAAATATTGAAAAGTCAAAACAAATACTTCCAAGTTGAAGCGATTGATTAACGATCATGAGATTTTCATTTTAGTTTAGTAAAAAAATTCTTTCTTTCATGGTCTTATTTTTAACACTTTATGTTGTTTCAAAGATTAAACATTTTATTTGTACAATAATCTAAATTTTTCAAGTTAATTATTAGTACTTACTGCAGTATGCTTTATTAAAAATAATTAAAATCAAAAGCAGAATAGATTGTTTTTACTTTATAGTATCAAATAGTGGTTGATGACGTTTGGTAATGATATCGACCCATTCATAACTCCTACACACACGGCCATGAATTTAAGCGTTGATGACCCAGACGGTTTATTAAGCAAGAAATAGTTCCATCACACACTCTTTACTTTTATATTATTGTTAAAGACAGAATTTACAAATCGCCATATATTATTGTAAATAAACCTTTTCTAATATTTATTTGCATTTTCAAAAGAAATCTGTCTAATTTTTATACTGTTATATTAAGAAATATAAGTGTACGCACTATTTTCAAGAGTCTTTCACTTGTCCGGTGGACGCCATCTTAGTCATACGGAAGAACAGTCCAGGAGGAGTTAGGCACCGGTGGACAGTTCTCTGCGATATTTATTCACAACTTTCAGGGTCTGGTGTGTCGGAAAATACTAATTATTGGCGAATTGGAAGATGACTCAAATACTTCCAATACGTTTTCAGGAGCATTTACAGGTAGGCTTTGTATTGTTTCTAATTAGTCTTCCTTCTTATGAGGATGATCAGATAAGGTTTTCTTTTTATGTATTTTCCTTTTTCTTTATTGTTTTTGAAAGCTTTTCTATTCTGAAATCTGATCAAATTACGATATCATTTTATGAAAATCTATATTAATCATGTCTCACGAGAAATCACTTTTCGAAATGTCTGTTTCTTTTTAGCTTTTTTTTTTTTTTACCAACTGAACATTTTAATATCGTTTGCAAATCGACCTTATTGTAAAAATGAGCAAAAATGTATGCATGAAAATTGTTTAGTGTTAAAGTATTCCGAAAAACTTAATGTCTATTGTAAAGATTTATCTTTATAACTCAAGAAATACGCCCCTTGTGACGTTAAAAAAAAAGAAAAGAAATTAAGTAAAAATGGCTTTTAGTTTTAAAATTTTAATATTACGTGGACTGGGATTAAAATAGCTCTGAACCGATCCCTTCATTCGCAGATGACTCATGACGCAGAAGGTTGACTCTGTCCATTTGTGTAAAGTTTATAAAATTATAATCTGACTGTTAAATAAACGCCTCATTTAGAAAGATAGGCTATGACTTTATTTTTGTAGTAGTGATCTTTCATGGGACATTGCGAAGTAGTTGCATAAAAATGTAATCACGAAATGAAGTCAGTTTATTACAAAAGAATCCCCCACTTTTCAATGATCAGTCACTGTTGGCCATTACTACTGGTTTTTAACTCTATTCTTCGTGTATTGCTAGTAAACCTGTTTAGTATTTATTTTGAAATGCTTTGTATAAGTCTTTATGTGCTCTAATGACTAGTGCTGTGACGAGATACGCCCCCCTTGTATATATGCCATTACTTCTCCCTCTCATCTGCTGCGATGGCGTGATCGCTTAATTATGGCTTTTAAAAGAAATGATATCTATCAGTTCAACTTCAAAGCTATTCTTTTGTATATAAAAAATGTATTTATGAAAAAACTTCATTATTGTTGCAACGGAAATAATTATGAGGCGAAAATTGTTACCACCTGTAAATTTAAGATAGCATTATGAAGTGCTTCGAAAATCAAATAACATTTTTAAGTCTGCATTCAACTCAAATGAATTTTTAACCATTTATAACCGCTCTTTGCAACTAGTACGAACTTTGACATGCCACTTAAAAACGAGGAGATTAATTTATTACTTTCATCTTGTATCTGAAATTTTATTTTCAGTTTAATTTGCTATTTTCATCCATGTGAGCTATTTTTGTTGATTAAATTATAAATTTAAACCTTTAATTACAATTTTCAGAAAGACTTAGTGATTCATTGTTCGTGTTTATACAAACTATATAGGTACTAATTTATTTTTATAAACATTTGAAAGTTATTTTCTTTAATTTCAAGAGTGTCTTGACTATGAAATGATTCGATGTATTTTAGAGGTCAAAGCTACGTAGCCGTGTGGGGGCGTGTTCTGTTGTCGATAGTGCGGTGCTTCACTCTTAAATTTGATCGACCTTTTTCCAATATAGTTGTATTTCTACTCTCCGATTTAATGTGAAATCTAAATAATAAATATGAAGTCATCTGAATTACCTTTTTGTTTTATGATCTTCAGTCTATTTATACTGTAAGTGTAATTGGTTGTAAAAATATTCGATTTATCAATGGATAATAAATTTGACTGCCGATGATATTGCTCAAAAAAGCAGAAGTTATTACTGTTGCCGTTTGAATATAGAAATATCTTGGTTTGCTCTTTCTATGTAGCCACTTGTTTCACTGCAGCTATTTGCTTGAAAACTACTCTTCGAAGTTCGAATGATGAATTTAATTAGTTCGTTCTTCATCTTACTATGTCACATTCTCGTTTATTGACATTGTCAAGTAAACTAAGTACTGAACATCAGTGTGTGTCGTGTTTCTTTGTTTTATAAATCATTTTCGATTTTTAAAAATTGAAAGTGTGTCGGGAAGGTTTTGTTTTTTTTTTTAATTATTACATTTAATTATTATTGCTTGCAGTGTTGATTTACTCTCTGAACAGAATCATAAAGCACTTTAAATGGGTCATGGAACTGGTTGGTATCACCTCATTATCATAGTGAGGAAAAACAAGTCTGTACTGTCCACGTCAGGTGTATCATGGCTGCTCTTTTGCAAACCGGCTGTCATAGGATTATTAAAGGCTAAAATAAAATGACAAGTGTTTATAAAAGCGAAGTTACCATAAACAAAAATCCATTTATGACATAAAATTATATATAACAAATTAGGTCCATTATTTTTCGTGTTTTTTAATTGCTTTAATAACTGAATTACTGTATTACTGATGACATGAGTGGTCATAGTTCAGAAAGTCATCGATTTGTGAAAACTTCGAGAACACTATAAAAAATGTTTTAATGAATATCTTACGATTTCGCCTGTCATTGGCATCTTGCTCGATGTTACCGTACGTTAACTGTTACCTATTAGAGAAATAGTGATATAAATTAGCTTTTTGTTTGTTTTTTAGTAATTTGTCGAAAATTAACTCGAATGTATTTATTTTACAAACGCCACTTTCTTCCTCGGTATTAGTATTAATTGAAAATTGCGTACAATCTATTCGCCATATGGTTTTTAAATTACTAAAACAATTTTTAGTAACTTTTTAAATAGGTTTGTTTTGTTTTTTTATCGACCTTGTACAGCTTTTTTAAAATTGTCGATAGGAGTCAGTGAGGCAATCGATGGGGTTTTTTTTGTGTTTAAAATTGCAGGTCGTTATGGCCAGTGAGTAAATTCTATGGCATTTATGAGTATAATTATTTACTACCTCCAAATCATTTTGAAGTAAATTACCTTTCAAATGACCTCGATTTGAGGAATTTGCATAAACATTTCTTTTACTTTTTGTAGTTTGCTTACATTTTATTTTCTTAATGATTATGTCATATTCTCGTTTCAAATGCTTGCAACACTTGACATTTTGCTACGATCAGTACACGTTGCTGAGCCTAAAAATGAATTAGCCATTTTTTTAAATAATTTTTTTTCGTTGATAATGAAAAAAAAAATGAAATGGCAATCCAAATTTCCAGAACACAGGTGTCAATGGAATAAATAAACTTTTATATTTGGAACACGTGTTTTGAGAGCTTTTCATTTTTTAAAAGAATAAATTTAAAGATTTTTTTAAGTTTGAAATTTTTAAAATAAAAAATAGCATAATTAATTTGCTTGTCTTAATTTGTTTGATTATCCTTAATAAAAATATTTGAACCATAGTTACTAGGTAATAAAAATGTTGAATGCCTGATTGTTTTTAATAGCTAAAAAGGCGATAGTAAGAAATGCCTCTCACTACTTACTATTCTTATCACTGGCGTATGAACGTTTTAAATTTAGAAATTAAATGTTTTTATTCAGATTATTACTCCTCAGAATGAAACTCAATTTCTGTTTGTAAATTGATGGATAACTTTTTGATATAAATCTTTATATTAGACAGGCTGGTTAATTTTTAGTCCGAAGTTTGGCAATATTCATCTTTTAATTCTTTATGTTCAGAAATTTGATATTTGCGCATAGAGATAAATATTGTGCAGCTTCATTCCTGTTTTTTTTTTTTTTTTTTTTTTTTTTTTTTGTGTTTGTGTGTAAAGGTAAATATTCAAATTGTAAATTTAAGTTGAAGTATAAAAAATATTAAAAATATCTTCAGGTATTTAACTAAGTCATTACTAAATCAAATGAAATATTTGTGTGACTGTGAAGATATTTTTAGTGTTATGAGAAGAGAAGCTTGCTAAAAGTCTTAAAACGATGTTTGAGTTTTTTGCGTGTATCGACCTTTTATTTTATAGCTGGTAACTCCAAAGTTGTTTTTGGCATGACAATCATTAATTCATTAAACTAAAAACTTTAATTTGAAGACTAATAGAAAAAAAAGCATTTAATTAAAATAAACTCTTCGATAGTGTATGTGTAAGTTTATTGAAAAAATATATAGGAAAGTCATTGCGTGAGAAAAAATTTCAAAAATGAAACATTTTTCTACATACCGTTAAATTCCATGAAAATTTTACCAAACTGATTATTACCTCTGAATAGCAGATCCAGTTATTATTTTTAGAATTAATCTTAAGATAAGCTGAGATTGTTTTGAATTATTTTTAATTATTATTGCAACGCTAGTTTAGGATCGCTTTTTCTGTTGGCATAACTTACAAATAACAGCTGCTTGTATGTTGGTTAGTTCACTTGTATTCTTTTTTTGTTTGTTTTTTATTAGCTTGTTTGGTTAACAATAACATGGTTTAAATTATAGATACAGAACTGGAGTAACAAGATAAATCGGCTTCACGATTTGCAGTATTTTGATTGAGAACACCAACACGTGATTAGATCATCAATTTTTTAGTTATCAGTCCCAAAACAAAAGATAAATTGTTTATAAATTATTCTAATTAAAAAAATGAAAACTGTTCTTGTAAAAATTCATTAAGACAACAGATTGCTTTCTTTTTTTTTTTTTTTTTTTTTTCTCAATTTTACGATTCAAAGCAAATTTTCTTTAACTGGAAATCCTGTAACCAAAAAAGAATTTCATGATTTAAAAATTCTCCGGGTACTTCGTATATAACTAATAGACATTAAACCCTACAAAAATTCGATTTCATGAAAAAAATTACAAATATTTCCTAAAAATAAAACATTTTAAAAATTTAATTTATTTGTGAAGATGTCCTCAAAGTTTCATTAAAACCATTATCAGATTTTTTTCAAGAATTTTCAAATTAGTTTGTTTTTAAGTACAAAAAGACCCTATTTCCCATACTAATTGGTGACGTGCTGGCGAAAAAAAAATAACCAAAATTTCAAAGGTTCTAAAAAGGATAAATATATTTGATAAAAATTCTTTAAGCAATGATGTAATTGGCAACAAAAAGACTTAAAACAAAAATTTAAAAATAAATTGTCTAAGATGCAAAATTTTGTTTTGACAAAATGTTAGTGCAAAAGGAAAGAAAGCTGATTGTCAGTGCCAAATGGAGCTAGCTTTGAACACTAGCATACATATTTAAAAAATTGATAAATTAGGAAGGAATATCTGCTAGTTTGGTTCAGTCATTTTTTGTTAAGTGGTCACTAACCTCAATAGATATGGATACTATACAACAAATATAGTTTTAGCCATTGATATAAAGCTATTTATAATCTTAATCAAAATTTAAGCTCAACCAGAAGATTAGAAAAATGTTAAAATTGTAATTAGTGATAAAAAAAATTAGCAGTATGTAAATTCAGATAAAAATATTAATCTGGTTGATTTTACTAAAGATTAATGGCAACTCAGGAATGATTAGAGCTGTTTAGAATAAGATTATTGCTTGTATGTTTCAATTAATGTTATGAAAATTGAACTATTAAATACTTCAATTTGAGTTATCTTTGAATTTTTTAAATTATTAAAGGCAAATAACCTATGCTATGTCCCTCTACAAAACTAAGCAATCTGAATATTTAGCCAAGGCCAGAATGAAGCTCTTATCACATTTACTTCAAAATTCATTGTATCTCAGTAGCTGAAATTTATGTTTAATATTAAACATTGGTTATTAACCTTTGATATATTACTATACTATTCCTGTTACCAAATTGTTTCGTACTTTTCTGTAATATTTAGTAACTACAAAATACATTTTCATGCAATTAACATTTGTTGCAAAAATAACAGGAAAGATGTTTTCCATAATGAAGAACTAAAATCTTTCAAATTATAAGAAAGTTTTGTGAAATGGGGAACAAAGAAAACTCATTCCGGTTTCTGCCCTTTTTCTAATATCTGAGCACCTTAACTTTGCTTATCAAATCCTTTAAGAAAAGTCAGCTCAAAATGATAATTCTCATTTGTTTGCTTGCTAGTCTTAATAAAATTTTAGTGTTTTAATTGTGAGTTTAGAAAATGCTGTTTTGCTTTTGATGGGAGACAGATTATATAAACCTATTATATGCTTGTATTTCAACATAAAACAGTTATGCATACAATGATAGCATTTTTAAAGTTTTAAAATCAATTTCCTCCATGCATAATAGTGATTCTATAATTCTCAGAAGCTTAGAATAATTGCTAAGAGTTTTGTAAATAAAACAAAATTTTTAATGAAAAAGTTATTTGCTTGACTTGTGTAAAGATATTAAATGACTAAATGCCCAAATAACTTCCTTTTTAAAGCAATTTTTTATGTTTTGCTTTTTCATTTTATATATGCTATCTCATATAATCTCACTAAATTCAAACTGATCTTAAATTTCCTACTATGTGATTGTGACGATTATCCATTTTTTTCATCTTTGTTAAATTTTTTTTTTTTTTTTTTTCTCTCTCTCTCTGTTGAAGAAGCCTGTTGAAAAAATCTTATTTGGTCAGAGTTTGGGAAGTGGTTAGGCTAAGAACTCTTCAGCACTTTGCAGTGTTTTGATATGACAATATATTTTTAAAATGAGTTAGCATCAAAGAAAATGGAATCTGAGCTGAATTTAAACTCTGTCAAAGACAATTTGAAAAAGACATGAATCCATCTCTTCCTCTAGCTATAGAAAAAATAGCTTGATTTTCTAACCTTAGTATAGGATAAGGACAGCTCTGAATTCAAAACCTCTGCTGATTTGCAGTCCTACTCCCCCCTTATAGGAAAAAGATTCAGGTGTAAACCCAGAGGACAAATCCAGGGTTGGAGTTCTTTTAGATAGTCTAAGATTTTCAATCTTGTTCTGGTATCTTCTGTATCAAACTGTAACAGTGGCATAGAAAGGGTAAACTTGTTGCATACAATCTTGTCCAGGCCTATTTTCTGGTAAACAAGACCTTTCAAGTGCAAATTCATGGTTTCATGGTAATTATAGATGCCACAAAATTAGAAAATAAATGTAGTAATAATAACAAAAATTTAAGTTTTTAAGAATCAGTTGTATTTATTTGAAATTATATTAAATTATGAAAATGAAAGAGCCTGGTTCTGTTGTGATTTAAAAAAAATTATTTTCTTTCACTAAAATAGTCATTCATGAATGTCTCTATTTCCAATTTTGAACTATAGTATTGAGAAAATATATATTACAGGTGTTATGAAGATTTGGTTTTCATACAAGTTATCTGTATATGCTGTTAATACTTGATGTCTGCACATGCATATATTTTTTTTCTCCTCAGCTCCAAAATGTGGGTATCAATGCATCAAATATTGGTTTCAGTACTCTCACTATGGAGTCTGATAAATATATTTGTATCAGAGAAAAAGTTGGAGAAACTGCTCAAGTGGTTATCATCGATTTGAATGATGCTACTAATCCTATCAGACGGCCTATCTCTGCTGATTCTGCCATCATGAACCCAGCTAGTAAAGTCATTGCATTAAAAGGTGAGTTTTTATTTTTTAGAATTTACCATTTCAATATAAAGGGTGTTCCAATAACTTGTATTTTTTTTAGCTCTATAAATATATTATGCTAATATCACCATAAAGAGGTATCTTTTCATTCCCTTTTGTCTTCAAAAGGGATAAAATTGTGTCTTTTCAATATTTCTTTATACAATTGTAAATATCTGATTTCTCAGCTGAATGGCACTAAAAAAACAGTATTGTTTTAAATTTTATAACAAAAGTATAAATGCTAAAAAAAATCTCCATCTCCATCTTCCTCTTTGCTAGAGGTAAAAAATTATCCTAAATTAATATTTATACATACACATTTTTGAGCATCTCCACTATAGCAAAAATAGAAATAAATATAATCTCTCCTATCTCAATTTGCTTTCATTTTTATCTTTTAAAGTATTACCTTTGATTTTAATCCATTATTAAACAGAATTAATAAAACTAATATCCATTTTGTAAACAAATCGTGCAACTATTAGTTTCACTCTGGTACAAATTTATATAGGTGGTGCTCTAAGCAAAGAAATATAGTATTGGCTTTTTTGAGGAAATGTGGCCATATTGTGTTGACAATCAATTGTTTTTTGTTTTCAAATTTCTAAAGACTTAGTTTTAAAACCACATTCAATGCTGATCATTTTTATTTTTTTAATATGGACATTTTCTGCTTGTTAGGCCCTTATTTTAGATTGTTCATTTATACATTGAACAGAATGCTACACAGATTACTTTCTCTTTATTGATCTATATCTTGAACATGTCCATGCAGAATTTTTTCTGCATTTATGAAGAAAAATCACAAAGGTGACTGAAAGTTCTTAATCAGTGATAAGTATTGATAAATTAGATGAAATTTAATGATGTAAATTTAGTTGCAAAATCACTTTAGTTTTCTACCTCAATTTTGTATGGTATCAATAGGTAGCCTATAAAAAAAAAAGAAAAAAAACTATTCTGTTTGTATTTATGACTTTTCTATCTAAAATCAGTGTATAGTATCTGCCTGGCTTTTTAGCTGCCATCAATTAAGACTTTTGACAGAAATGTTATAATTAAGCTATTCAGTGATTGAGGAAAATTGGGTGGGGGGGACAAAGAAAAATGTATACACATACATATAGAGAAGATACAGGTTCCTGGAGAGACATGAATATTTTAGTATATAAAATTAATGTTTTTATTAGATATCCCAACCTGCTCTAGTTTATGGTATATGGCTTTATGAAAGCATGTCAAAATAGTGAAATGTCCTTCCATTTCGACTTTTGAGTTTTCCTTTATTTTTGAGGCTATTTTGATAAAATCCGTATGTAAACAAAATTTAATATTTTCTCCTAAAGATACAATTCTTTCTGATGTGTGACTATACACCCTCCCATTTCTTTAAATTATATCACTATTTCAATGAGGTTTTTTTTTCCCGGTATTTTCAATGTTGATTATTTCATAGTGATGTTTTTCAAATTAGCTGCACTAGTTATGTCTACACATATGAAAATACTCCCATTTTTAGAGGAAAAAAGCTGTGTGTCAATTTAGTGGGTGAATCACAAGATTTAAGGTTCTTTCACAAATTTCTAAGTTTAAAAATTTGGGTTCAATTCTTTAAAGAAAAAGAAAAAATGAAACTTACACCTCCTTGTTGGCTTCATATTTTCCTTATAATTCCAAGGCACATGCAAATGTGCTCATTTTGTACAAGATAGTTTGGTTTTACACATGGAAATTGGTATTACTAATAGTGACATTGCTAGCTGAAACACCATTTTAAATCACTTGACCAATGTATATTACAGTTTAAATATTTTTCTTATATATTCTTTAATGATGCATTTTAAAACTATAAAATATTAATTTTTAAAATAAATTTAGACTGACATTTTGGACAAAACTTTCAGTATTAATCATTACATTTTTCAATTCTTAGAACATATCTTCATTTAATAGAAAAAAATCCTTTATTGCAAACAGCAATTGGAAGAATTGTAATGAAAAATTACAAGTCTATTTTTAAAAAAATATATTCAATGTAGATTTTTAGTGTCAAATGGGAAAGGAAATTTTAAACTATGCAAGTACCAACTCTAAACCAAAATGTTTGAGTTTTAAGTTATCTTGATAAGGTTCATGACGAACTTCCAGTATGTTCATATATTTTTCTTTTAGGCAAGTATAAAATATTTTCTCAAAATTTATATGTGTTAATGATACTTGAAAGTTGAAGTGGAACTGACATGCATCATGCAACCTCAAACGTGCTTAAGCACAATCAGATTACAACTTGGCTTGAAGCAAAAGTAGCAACTGAGCAGCAATCAATATGCAAAACATCTGCAACAATTACTTCTGAAACATCATATACAAGAAAGGATTTCTAAAAATGAGAGGCAAAAGAGTCAAGCTGTTGAGAAATGGAATCATTAACTCACTCAAGCATAGTGGTCCTGTGAGGTCTATTAAAGATGTACAACTAGTGTCAAGCAGTGGCTTGGAAACACTGAAAAATTTGACACTGATATTTGAAGATTCTCTTGGGTTGAGTAGCTGAGATTTACTTCGACTGGTGTTGACCAGTGGAAGTAAATCTCGGGTACTATTTGATGACTGGAAAATCAGTTGATTTATCTCTAAAAGAAAAGCACTTGGTGATTCTAAGTATTTAAACAATTTGAGTTGTGATGAAGGAGAACCACCTTGGGTGACTTTCATTTATGTGCACCAAGGCCAATGGGTTGCATTATATTGATTCCAACTTTTACAGTCATTAATCATGTCTCCATTCAGGGCTATGATAGCTTTTAGCTCCAAGAAAGATCGGAAATGATTTTCTGACGACCGTTGTCAGATATTGCACAAGTGGAAACATTTATCTTTATACGAGATGTAATGTCAGTTTCAAGTGATTAAGTGTTCCAGAAATATTAGCCTTATCAGTGGCTCATATGGAAATTTAGTAGAAGAGGAAGTATAGAAGAACCATTCACATCGACCAGAAATTTTTTTCTATCAGTTTAAAACTGAAGTTTTTTCATTTTGTAAAACCAATTTCTAAATTTTGTAGTCATTACTGTCCTGTTTTTGAGAAGTTGAAAATTATAAAAAAATTTCCAAAATAAGATAAATTTATTACAAAAAGCATTACAGTGTAAAGAGGCATTTTGGGAATTTTGAACCACTCCTTTTATTTAATCTATGGAGTGACATTGTTGTCCATGTTTAAGGATATCGCTTCATATTTTAGTACTGACCAATGGAAACAAGGTGAGCAATAAGTTTAAATCTGTATTGCCCACCCTAGGGATTGAACTCCTAATTACTATTGCTAAATTTACAAACCAATGCTTTCATTCATTAGCCTAGTGGATTAATGTGTTTGTTCATCCTAGACTGGAATGAGAACAATTTACTTTTGTAGATAACGGATTTGGTTTGAAATTTCCTGAAAGTTACTTAGATCAACAAGCACATGAAGAATGCTGGAGGATACAGTGTCTGAAATTTTGTAATAACATAGATGAGGAAAATAGTCAAAGTAGAGATAATGTAAATTCATCTCGATTCTGATAAAACTTTTTAATCTGAGATCCAGAAGTAGTCTTCTGAAGTGGGTTGGGAATTAACATGATTCCAAAGTTTAGGAACAAAGTAATAAATAATTGTTTATTTTTTTTTCTTTCTTTATAGCTTTGTAACCAATTGAATTTAGAAAGTTTCTTTTAGTATAAAATTTGGTATTTGCTTCAATATCATAACTGATGCTCGTTATTCTTGAGCAAATTTTTAACTGTTTTTACCACAAGTTTTTTTAAGTTGGAGCAGTTGTATTTTAAAGTTGCTACTAGCAAACCTATTTCAATTTCATGAATCTGGCTGTTTGGGGAATTGGTGTTTTATATGCCCCACCCCCTTTTTTTTTAATCCTCTTCCATTTAGCTTTGCACATATTAACTCAGGCTTCTTTAATTATATTGGAAGTAAATAAACTAAATTTGAATTTTATTTTATTTTTATTTTTTTTTTTTTTTTGCAATCCTTTTTGTCTTAAGTTTTTACAGTTTGCATGTTTGCAGAGGTTTTGAAAACGGCACCTCCTTTCCAAATACTTTTGACTTATGATGATGCAGGTAACATCTCTGTTAGCTACTACAAAAAGTTTTGCTGCATATTTTGGTTTGATTTTCAGCTGTTTAGAATGGGTACCTCTGATAATTTATATTAAATTGATTTTAAGAATTTTGTGTATCTGTATATTTTGTAGATTTGTGTTTGTAAGTTTCATTTCATTATTAGGAACAATTATATCAAGGCAAACAATTATAGTTAATATATTGATATTAAGTGAAAGTGATATTAATATTCTAAATCTTGTGTGCTTTTGAATTTACTTTTTTTCTTTTTCTCTTTCAGCTGGCAAAACTTTACAGATATTCAACATAGAGATGAAAAGTAAAATGAAAGCACATGCTATGACTGAAGATGTTACTTTTTGGAAATGGATTTCTGTCAATACAGTTGCTCTTGTTACAGACACAGCAGTGTATCATTGGAGTATGGAAGGTAAGTAAAAGATGAGTTAACAAAAAGTTTATCACAGGAATCAATTTTCGCAATTGTTTTAAAGTTGCAAGTTTAAATTTGTATTAATAAAAATATTTTTCCAAGTAATATTTTAGAATTTTTACATTTTAAGCAGCCATAAAAATCTTGAAGCTAGCATGTAGATAATCGTGCCTACAGGAAAGTAACATTCAATACAGTTGTAAATGGAAAGCACTTGATAAATATGTAAATTCTTAAGAACAAGAGTTTTTTTAATTTTTTTTCTTATAAAGGTTGATTAATTGAGGTTGTGTATTTAAAGATATATAGTTTCTGTCCTAAAATCTTTTTCAGTTAATATGCATTATTAGGTTGGTGGAAAAATAATGACGTAATAATGTCGTTTTCTGACGTATTTTTAACGTCAAAAAACGACATTATTACGTCATTATTTTTCCACCAACCTAATACCATTTTTCTTATGAGTTTAAATTTTGAAAGAATAACTATAAAGGTTATTTTAATATATAAAGTAATAGTGAAACCTTTTACATTTATTTTTCCTCTTAAACTATTTTACTTGACTTGATTTTTACCTAAACAAATTCAAATTTATAGAATTTGAGTTTCTTGTACCTAAAGGATTGTAATGTAAAAATGCCATGTTTTAGATGAGCCATGTGCTGTAGGCAGTTTTAGATGAGCCATGTGCTGTAGGCAGTTTTAGATGAGCCATGTGCTGTAGGCAGTTTTAGATGAGCCATGTGCTGTAGGCAGTTTTAGATGAGCCATGTGCTGTAGGCAGTTTTAGATGAGCCATGTGCTGTAGGCAGTTTTAGATGAGCCATGTGCTGTAGGCAGTTTTAGATGAGCCATGTGCTGTAGGCAGTTTTAGATGAGCCATGTGCTGTAGGCAGTTTTAGATGAGCCATGTGCTGTAGGCAGTTTTAGATGAGCCATGTGCTGTAGGCAGTTTTAGATGAGGTCAAAGGAAGTTAACTAGACAGTTGTTTTAATTTTTTTTGTACTCTAAAGAAACTGAAGAGTAAAATAATCTGTTTATGAAACAGCATATTTGCTTAATCTCTCATTTATTTTTATTTTTAAATGTTTGTGGATAGAAAATAACTGGTATTGAGATTGGTCCTGTCAATGCAATTTAACACTAGAAATAATTTTCTCCCTTCAATGGTTGACTTTAACCATTATTTTTTTTATTTTTTTACACACACACACTGAGTTTGGCTCATGAATTTAAAAATAATTTTACTGCTGTAAGGATAGTTCATTCTGCTTTTCAGAAGACTAAATTTGAGTATACTATATGAAAAACTCTAAAAATGTGCAATAGGGAATATATGAACAAAATATCTACCACATAATCTTGTGTATACCAGTTAAATTTTGAATAAAAATATTTATAAAGAACAATCTTATTGAAATATACTTCAGAAGAAATAATTATTAAATTATGAAAGTTCTTGCTGGCTTTTACACCAAATTAAGCTATAACTTGTAGCCATAGAAAATTAATGAAAATAATTGATATAACTTAAAATATTGTGAATGTGTAAAAAGTGTATAGTTTAAATTATCAACTTCAAAACTATTAATGCAACTGCAAAGATGATTCTAATATCTCAAAATAGCTAGTGGATATACAGTGTGGATAAGTTACATTCCTTCGTGAAATATACATGCACATCAAATCATTCTCATTTTCCATTCTTTTAATTATAGCTTTTTATAAGTGAAATTAATAAGTTATAAACATTACTCTTCCTATTGCTTGCATTTTGAATTTTCAAAGAGTACTTTTCAACTTGGAATAGTGTCAAATGCACTAAAAATTCATGTTTCATTTAGCTTTTCATATCAATTTAGATTTCTGGTGTTAAAACAACTATAAATGATTTCAATTTCTGGTGATGACAAATTATTTGGATTAGGTGTTTTGTGTTCAGATTAAAGTTGATTTTGTTGTAAATATATATGGGTTGAGGGGTGGGTCTTTCTTTAACAAGCCATCTGTTATGAACAATTATTTACATGAACAGCTGTCTGGATGTTCACTTATAACCTATACCCCTATCAATTCACACTCCACTCTTTTCTTTCCCTCCTTGCCTCCTCTTCTCAGTTGCTAGCTCTGCTAGTTAATACCAGCCTTATGGGTCATCTGATTTTCTTATCCCTCCTCAGTTGGGACTGATAGGGTTGATTCAGCTTTCCCAGAATCTTAAAATATTGGGATTGATGGTGAATTCTAAAGTGGACTCCTCTGTATACATTGTATATGACAAGCAAGATTTACATAATTCCTGTCTGTGGCCATGGTAACCTTTATCTCTTTGTGCCCAAGTGCAGCTTTGAAATCTGGCTGCAATAATAACTTCAATAAAATGCACACTGTTTTCTGTTTCAAATTTTCCTTGATTCCATTTCCACTTTTAGTAAATTCCGTTTTTTCATTTTTTTATAGTATTTTATGAGAACATTGCAATATGCTATAATTATTATTAAAACAAAAACATAATTCAAAGTTTTATTGCATATAAAGAAATAGCAAGTATCTACAAATCTTTTTTTGAATGTTAAAATACAAGTCCAAAAATAAATTGTGTAAAAAAAAAAAAAAAAAAAAAAAAAAAAAATGTAAAATGGCTAGACATTAAAACAATGGAATGCATAATTATCTTTGAGGTAGAACTTTTAATCAGAGCTTCCTTCTTTAAAAATGCATTCAAAACACAAATTGTTTTTGTTTTTTTAAGTGAAAGTATTTAGATTGATTCATAATATAAAAATCACATTTAAAGTATCAACAGCAAATAACTTGAATCTCAATAATAAATATCTGAAGTCAAACATTTTGACTAAAATTTTACAAAACTGTAATTAAATCATAATAACTGAATCTTTGTAACAAAATATCAAAAAACAAATTAATTCAACATTTAAATAAAACAACTTATCCCAAGTTGAAATACTGCTCAAATTTAAAGTTGCTAATTTCTTAATTTGGGAAATATCTAATTTTCAAATCTCTTCTCTAAATTGCCATTGTAATACAACATTGAGAGTTGCTTGGTTTCATTGAGAGTAAGACTACATTTACTGAGTAAATATTTATTGATAAAATGAATGTTCAGCATCTATACTGGTAACAGTCCATATGATATTATTTGCAATCTGTTCTAGAAGAAGAAATCTCTTATTTGCATTCCAAAATGAGATATTAAAAGGATTTGGTAAATTATCTTGGTAATTTGCATACATTTGGAATTCTTCAAGATGATCAGTAGAAGCACATTGCAAGTCCTTGATGGCTGCAACACTATCTAAATCATGGCCTATACAGGGTAGCTGTCTATGGTTAAACAGGTGAACTGCCTTGTAAAAGTTATACACAGGGTGGGTATCTAGGTATTTATTTGGTTTCGAAAAAGATATGCTGAAAAAATCTTGGAAATTTGAGATAACTCTCTCCCTCTCTGTTTTCTAGTTCAGACAGAAGACTATCAATTTCTAGGCCAAATGTTGATTTTGATGTACCAGTATGTAAATACTGTTTTATATCCTCCATGTTATATACAACACATGTAAGCAGAAGCTTAGCTTGTCAAATTAAACGAGTGAAGTTCTCATAAAATTCTGATTTAGGTGCAAATTATGGTAAGAGGCGTGATGTAGTTGACCATCTACTAATTCTAGAATCCTATCTACTGCAAGGCCATGGCTCTTTTCTTGCTTATGAGTTATATTTGACCACATTAAACCAGGAAATCCATCTGGTTGCCACTGGTACAGTGGGTAGTTTCACTTGTTCCTTAGGCAAGGAACCTTCAAGATATTTAAGTATTGCTTTTTCTGACTCGGCTTTTTAAAAAAGTAGTGATTTGGGTAACATTATCAAATGCTGGCTAGTATGAAAATGCTTCAACAAGATTTAAAACATGCTAAGCACAACACATGGCAACTGTTAACAAAAACATTTGACAACACTTCCTTATGAGCCTTTTTTGCAATAGGCTGCAAAATCTGTTACAAAGGCAATGATATCCTCAAATGCAATATTACTGTTTACTGTTTGAATGCATGCATGACTTAGTTTGATGATTGCATTCTCACAATGAGAAATGACTCTCCATGAATGCTTGCAATTGCATTCAAAATGCTGTGGTCATGACAGTTGTTTCATCTGTTATGCTGGTTGATTTATCAGTAAGCTTGGCTTTCAGAGCAGCAAAGTGACGAGCAAACAATTTTGGTAGATGAAGTTGCCTAACACAATTGACACTTAGAATAGCACCACTTTCTGTCCAATGTTTTAATATGAATGGCCTCATTTTGTCAATTTTGTGTAGTGCAATGTCGAAGTGCACGTTTTCAAAAAATCAAGGACAAAGTCATCTACCTCTTTACTCTTAAACAAAGTTGTGATTGTCTTCTGTTTCAGTTGAGCCAACTAAGCTTTTTTTGTCAAATGAATTTTTGATTTGTATCAGCTCTATGGAGATAGAATTTGCATAATAAAATTCTGCATAAAAGTCATCAGGAAATTGCTCTACTCTGACCTTAGCACAAATTTTAGATATTGGGGTCTTTTTCTTTTTTTTTTCCTTTACAGGAGCAGGCCCAACTTTAAAGGTTGATTTACTATATTGACTTGATTCAGTTATCTTGGCAATTTGTTGCTTATGCAACTAGTTTAGATTACAAAGTATAAATAAAATATGAAAAAAAAAAATAATCATTGATAGCTAATGTTATTAAAGGATTTTTTTTTTTAATTTAAATTTGTTTACAATAGTTAAGCACTGAAGATGATGCAATTATTAATCCAGGAGAATCACTGTGTGACAGTAAGCTTAGCCAACCCAGTTGTTTCATAGAATGGTGTTTTTGGAGAATTATTTATTTTTAAATTTTATTAGTTTGACATTTTGACATCAACTAATATGTCTTCAATTTCCACTTAGCATTAGATCTGTGGCCACAACTGAGCTGTGACCTTCTGACTTTCATCTCATTTACAACATAATTTCTTAGAAAAATTATAAAAAATTTAAAAATAGCCTAGCCAACATTCTCAGAAAATTGACAACCCACTTTTTTTTTTTTTTTATTTAAACATTTGTTCTTAACTATATTTTAGCACATTTTTTTCTGAATGACCGAGATAAATCTTGCAAAAATAAAAATAATTGTCGGATTTTAATGAAACTTTCAGAAACTATTCACAAATGATGGAACTTATAAAAAATGTTTTCCTTTTTTAAAAGTCATGGCAAAAAGTTTTTTTTATTTTTATGTATTAAACCACCACCATAACTAACTGTATGAAAACTCTATAATTTCAATTCTGAGAAGATTAGTGATTATATTAGTTAAAACCACAAGACTTTGAGGAAACCAAATCATTTTTTTTTTTTTAATTGCTTTTATTTATTTTAATGAACATGAACAATATTGTCTGAAAGCAAAAAGATATTTTGGTGAAAAATGAATTTTTAAAACAATTGTTATTTCTGAAATACATTATTTTTACATTAAATGTTAATTCTTTTAAAATTAGGGAACGTTTGTAAAATTTAACAAATGTTATTAAGTAGATATATATTTACAGATTATAATTTCCAAAGTTTCTTACAAACTAACGAACACCAGTATATTAAAAAAAAAAATATATATATATATATATATATATATATAATTTGTGTCGATAATAAGACTAAATCAAATCTATGGAAGACCGGAAGTATCATGAGTGCAATTAAAAAAAAAAAATGACATGGATTGAGTTTCTGTCTAGTATTTAACTTAAATACTGAATTTTTAATACAATTATTTTTTTAATTATAATAGATTTTTACATTTAAGTTGTTAAAATATAAAATTAGTTAAAAGCTGCAATCAGTTTCCTTTTGAGATACATTTATTTTTGCGAAACATGTTTGGAGAAATGAATTTGATTTTTCAATTTCAACTGAGAAGGGTACCTACAAGTATCAGTATGATTTTATGAAATTTAAATTTGTATTTATATACACTTCTGATAAAGTTTCATAAGAAAGGTACCTATAAATTAATACGTTTTTTATGAAATTTAATCTCGCTCTCAACAGTCTTATTTTAATTTCTTTATAATATATTTTTCATAAAACAGTGTAAATGTGAAAGCTAAGTACAAAAAAAAATTAGAGCGCTGAAAGTTTTCTTTAAAAATAGCAAGGTAAATTATTTGTTCACTTAAATCTAAATAACTTCACTTCTCTCCTTCTGTAGAAGGAATTATCCTCATGTAAATAATCAAAACGTCATGAAAATGTCTTTCATCACCTGTCAAGTGACTTGAAATTTTATGTCCTGCTTTGTTTTATTTTCAAACTACATCTTTTTGGTGCAGAAACTAAGTTAAGCTTGTTTCAAAATATTTTAAATAAACATAATTTCTGATTTTCTTAAAATAGGTTTTGAAAAAATAATTGATTTTAAAAGAATTTCAAACTTAGATTTTTTTTTTTTTTTTTTTTTTTTTTTTTTTCTGACTAAAAAAAAAAATTTTTAACAAATTTTGGACATGCTAGGAACGATTTAAAAAATGTAAAAGAATACCTTCAAAATACTTTGATCATTCCTCTTAATAATAACAAACATTTACACAGTTTTGTTTTCGTCAAGTTTGGCATCTTTTTCATCATGCTATACCCTTTTTAGCAACCTCACGAAGGTACCTATGATAACTCTAACAGGTTTATTGAATATAAAGAAAAACTGGTTGAAAAAAATGTCTCTATCTACTGAAAAATAAAGTTCTCTAGGATGCTGATTAGGGAAATCTAGTCACAAATGTTAAAGAAATAACCAGCCAGTTGACTCTTCTTCAATTCTACAAACTAGCCCATCAATTCTCATTCATGTCTCTTTTTACTCTGGCCATGGGAAATGCATAAATAGTGAAGGCAACCTTACTTGTTGGATCTAATTCTCTGTCTCTAGGCTGTTCTGTCATTTATATAAATGCATGCTCCCCCTCTGTCCCAAATTTGACATTGATATAACTAATTTCTCCACCTTGACTATCTTAATCTTGGAGACCTTTTTTTTTTTTTTTTTTTTTTTTTTTTTTTTTTTTTTTAATGGTACCCTTTGTTTAGCATCTTTCAAGATTTCTTTATGTGAAGATAATGCTGTTCTTGGTCAACCAACATAAACAAATCCCCAGCTTAATAATTAAAAAGAAATTCAAAATTCTTTGTCTAGAATAATTTGTAAGAACACACATTTTAGGCAGATTGTATAATGTAAATGAGTCCCAAGCTTAATGCCCCGTTCTTTGTTTAAAATAATTTGGATCATTATTTTCTGTAATACTACATGTTTTGTACAGATAGCATGTGAACAAACTTAATTTCTCAGAACCAAAGAAATTTTGACAACATTAATCAGGTCTTATCAGCGGGAAGTAGATAAGGTTGGGGAACCTTGATTTTGCTCAAGTTTACTGAATCTTTCCTAGTTCTGAGTTTGTTTCTCTTTGGAATTGTTCAAAAACTGTTTTATTAGTTTCAAACATAATTTTTACTACATTTCTTTTCTTTTTTTTTTTCTTTTTTTTTTTTTTTATTAACTATTCAACCTATTCTCCTAAAAAAATTTTTAATAATTATCTAATTAATAGTCCCTTCAAATCACCATTTTGTATTTTCATGCAGTTAAACATTTAAATAGTCAGTACCCTGTTACACACTGTCATTTGGCTGAAAATTAGTTTGTAATAAAAAAAAAAAAATTGTTTTACTTGTATCTTAACAGTTGATTTAAATTTTAATGAATCTACCATTAGATAGCAAAACATGGTATAGAGAATTGTGGAGGAATGGATGGAAAACTGACTCTAGATTTGATCTACTAAATCATTTTCATTTCTATGGTTAAAGGCACTGTCCGTTTAAAATAACTTCCTGAGATGTAGAATGAATTAGTCTTATCAAAAGATACATCATTTTTTTTTTTTTTTTTATAATACATCTTAAACACTATTTATTAGATTTCTTATATAGCTTATAAAAATGTGAAGTAACTACAATAAAATAGTTTGCCATTTTTCTAAAAACCTAATTATGAAAAAAAATTAAATTTCTGAATCAAAAGATTTTTTGTAAATGGTAAATAATAAATATCACTTTATATATTTTTCATATTTTTATAATTTTGTAAATAAACATTGCCACAACAGTCAAGTGTATGTAATAAGGGTTATGTCAAGGAATGTATCTATGGTAAGTGTTGTAATAAAAAACAACAATAATAGTGGAGTAAAATTAGTAACAATGTTTGAAAATGCATCTAAATTCTTTGCAACAAGGCTTAATTTCAGTTTGACTTTCTGGGGCAAGTTGTAGGTACGATTTTATGACTTATTTCACACCATAGCCTTGTGGAAGAAGATACTGTTTCCTTTAAAATTGTGAGTTTATATACGAGATGAAATAGTGTGAGCATATATTGGTTCATTAATGGAGCGTGCCATGAAGAGAATATATTGGCAGAAAGTTTCCAGTTTAAATACTTTGGATGAAAGGACATTAGATGTGATAAGAACACAACTACTGTGTAAAATAATTACTTCAATTCAAAATTTAAACTTGATGAAAATTTTAAATTGTATATAAAAAAAAAATTGATATGCATCAATTAGATCAATATGTTCATTGCATAATAGTTTTCTATGTTCTGTATCCCTTCAAGAATTTTGTGATTCTCTACAACTTTTTATCCCTTTATAATTCTTAATGTATGTCTTTTTACTATCTCACCCACTATGTTCTATCCATTTTCACAAGCTTGTTAATTAGTTTTTGTTTTTTTTGTTTTTTTCTCTCTCTCTCTCCCTCCCTCCATCCATATATACATTGTGTGTCTCAGGAATTTCAACTGTCTGTATTTCCCTTTTTGCTTCCATTTTCCTTAAAACTTCCTTGTACATTGTATAGTTCTGCAGACACACGTGTCTCGCATTTTCCAGCTGCAAGGAAATTGTCTAGCATTGGCTGTCTCATGAGAAGATTGATGCTACATCAGTTTGGTACTCTTTTCTCTGTTTCTGACAGAATTTTCCTGTTCCTTAGTATGTTTTTATTTTGGAAGTCACTTTTTAATATACCAATTCAGATATTTATCATTTTCTGTTATCTGTTAAAGTACATTACAAATATTTAAACTTCTGTACTTTGATTTTGGCATCTAAGATTCACAGCTTCATTTTTTTTTCTCTGACAACCATATATCGTCATACAATTGCTGATTTTTCCTTACATTTTTTTTTTTTTTTTTTCTTCTTCTTTTTTACACTATCTTGTCTAGGAGTTCCTATAGTTTTCTTTCTGTGCATGCCATTGATTCTGTATCACCTGTGTATTTTAGGTTGTTAAAATTGTTCCCGCCAATAATAAATCCTGGTATGATCTCCAGCTCCCTTATGATAGGCTTGCTGAATAAGTTGGGTCAGAAGACACATCTTTGTCTTACACCCCTTTCTGTTCATTTTTATTGATATGCAACTAGTTTGCTCCCAGTACAAGTTCTGGATTATTCAAACATCCTTCCCAAATAAATCAAGATTTCCTAGCAGGTCAAACAGATCCTTGTGCCATAACTTAAATGCTTTTATGCAATCTATGAAACATAAGTATGCATTCTTCTGCATGTGTATTGTTCTCTTATTCAAGAAAATGAAACTGTTTTTGTCCAATGTAGCTTGCATTCATTTGCACCTGGCTTCTTAGACAGCATTACAAAGATGAATTTACTGAGGTCTTCAATATTCTGCCACTGTCATATATTAGATTTACTATTTCCATAATCTTGTCAATGTTTAAATCATCTAAAACTGTGAGCATTTCTATTAGTCTAATCTGGTCCTGATACTTTGTTGGTGTTTGTCTTGTCCAGTACTGATCTTTCAGAGTTTAATATTTCAGGTCCTTTAATATTTTTTCTGTCTTGTGATATAATTCTCTAACATATTCCTTCCATTTTTGGAGTATTTCTTTTTCTGAGTGTTCTTTTCAATTTTGTACAACCTGTTGATCATATATCCTGTTAATTCTTTTATTTTGAACATACTCGCTTATCCATAAGCAATAAGGATATTATTGAAACTTAGCTGAACTAGTAGCTTTGTTGGATAGTTTTACGGTTACTGTCATTGTATTTCTTCGCATTTTTTTTTTTTTTTTTTTTGAGTCATCTCTTTGTCCACCGTTTTTGTTTTTTGTTTTTTTTTTGTTTTTTTTCTCTCTTATTTTCCTTTGGATATCATTTGCCAATATCACTAATATTTCTCCCAATTTGTTCCACGCTGAATTTCCAGTCTTATTCCAGTTATTATAGTTACTTTTGACATTCTTTGCAATTTGAGTCATTTAGGTATTCTAGTTTAGGCTTTTTTTTTTTTTTTTTTTTTTTTTTTTTTTTTTTTTTTTTGAGTCGTCTTTTAATTTTCATATTTTTCTGAGAACTGGAAGGTGATTGCACTTGCAATTCACACCTGGGTAGGTTTTACAATGTAAAACTATATTTCTGAACCTTTTGATCCAAATTTTTCACTGTATAGTGTTTGATCTAAATGGTTAATAGAGAAGCATTAGGTTAAGGAGATTATTGAAAAATAAATGTTCATCAATGATATGCTTAAACATGAGGTGAAAAATACTTTAAAAACAGTCCAGTAGGGAACATATAGTCACAAGAATATCAAAAAAAATAGTTTGATAAAATTATAAAAGCTATGCAAATTTAAAATTGTTTATACTCAAGTTTTCAACTATACTTCATTAAAGAAGCAAAATGGTATCAGTATGAATATTTTAAGTTAAGCATTGAACATTTTTATTTTTATTAATCTTACAAATAAAAACATAAGTGCAATAGAGTACAAAAAATGACTTGCTGTTAAATAGTAAGCACTGGGTAGGAAAGGATATTATTGGAACTTAGCTGAACTAGTAGCTTAAATAGGTCTTAAGGTCACAGATGCTGCCAATATTCTTTTTGAAGTTTAGCTGTTATTATTCAATAGAAATAAACACTTTTAATGTAATTTTATCATAATTTATTCAGGAACATTTCTATTGGCTTGGATTGGTTATTCAATTAACTTAGAATATATTGAATCATTACTTCAGCAAGAATTGAATGGTCTTCCCACCCATAGTTTGTCCATATAGTGAGGAAACTTCTATGATCATAAACTAATATTGTAATATCAAGCATGACTTTGCAGCAAAAATTTAAAAAACCCTATAGGAAAAACATTCTTAAATGATTTGGTTATAATTTGCAAAAATATTACTATCTGACAATGTAATAGTATTTGGAATATTTAAAAATGAATGCCATAAATAAAAATAAACTGAAAACAATGGTGGTATTATGAAAATTGATATTTTGCTGAAAATTTCTTTCCCAGTAGTATTAAACTTGCACAATCTTTTTCTTTCTCACATTGTCAAAATCAAAACTTTTGCATGCAAATTTTTGAAAATAAAATTTTATTGCTAAATAAATGTGTATTTAAGATGGTTACTGATTACTTAGAATAATGTTCACATCTTGATTGTTAGTCTTTTTTTTTTTTTTTTTTTTTTTTTGTTGATCTTCTTTCCAACCTTCATCTGTTTGTAACCTGAACATTTTATTTAATTCATGGGTAGTTTCTTTTCATTCTGACTGACATGTGAATATAAAAGCCAAGATGAGGACACCAGTCTGAGTAAATCTGTATAATTCCTCATTTTAATACCCTTGTAAAAGTAGGTAGTAATTAAAAAAAAAATTGTAAAAATTAAAAAAATAAATCTGGTATTTAAGATTTTTTTAAAAAGTAAAATCTAGTTTCTGCTTATAACCATTAATGTCCACCATCCCAAAAATGATGGATTCAGACTAGAATTAGCAGTTTTACATCAAAGATTTATTATGCTTGTTCAAACAAGATATTGTATTTAATTTTTTAAATTAGCTGTGTATTGTGAAGATCTTTTGTGTTATTAAGAGTTTGTTCATGGTACCTTTTTTGGTTCCTTCCATTTTGTTTTAAGTATCATTCCAGAATAAAGTGGATCCAGTTCATTAACTTCTGGAAATATAATACTTCAATAATAAACTTTGTTAAATGTTATGCTTTACTGATTATACTTAATAAATTCCATAATACTTCACTGTTACATTTTTATTCAATTTCTCTCATTTTAAAAATTAAATTAAAAAGTAGCTGTTTTTTGTTTGTTTTTGTTTGTTTTTTTTTTTTTTTAATATATTAAGATAATTAATGTAACATTTTCTTACTTACAGGACCTGATGATCACACAGGTTTGTTTTATGTTTTTCAAATTTGAGGGTATGGTTTTTATGTGCTTTTCCCTCTTTTTGGTAAAACAAACTCTGTGGGAAATTTCTTAAATTATGTAATATTCTGGGAATAAGTATTTAAAGTATTATTGTTAGTAAATATTTTTCTGCTTAACTTCATATATTCATGGTGTTTGATTTTGTAATTATAGCATTTTTTTTTTTTTTTTTTTTTTTTTCAGTATGAATCTTAATATTTTTCTCAATGTATAATATGACAACTATTTGCAGCAAGATCATGAATATGAAGTTACTACTATATATACATATTTAAAAGAACAAAATAATAGTAATGCAACCTATTGATATAAGTAACATTATATAATTGAACATTTTTACTACTAAATAGAAAGTATTCTAGAGTAATAATTATTGAATTAGAATTAAGTAAATTCACGATATTTATCAGAATTTTGTCATTTCTTGCTTATCAAGAATGATTGCATTAACATTGTCATTAATAAAATCATTTATCAGTCCTAATGAGTGAGAAATTACAAAACTCCAAGTTGATCTTTTATAAGTATTATGAACGTCTATATTCATATATTTTGAAATGATTTTCCAATTTTAAATGAATCTTAAGGTTATTAAGATTTCTGTTAAGAGGTATTAGTTGGCTTTCTGTGGCACTTACTCTCAAGTTATGAGCCAGTAAATAAACCATTTACATTTGGGGCTGGTTAAATATTTACCCACCCTCTGATAGTAATGTTTATAAACAGGTAAAGTCAATATTAAAAAAAAAAAGTTTTTTTAAAAGTTAGAAATTAATCATTTCACAACTGGTATTTTGAATAAATGGAATTAGGCCAAAAAACAAAGTAAAATAGGTGGTCTAGTCAGTGATTTTTTTTTTTTTTTTTTTTTTTTTTTCAACCAGTGTTCTGTGAAAAATTGTAAAGGCTATTAAATCATTTTCGAAATATGCACAATGTACATATCAAAATAAAATCCCCTTTAAATTGATTATATGAGTATATCATTGTTATAATATATGCAAACGTACTATATAAAGTGGGTGGGATGTATCCATAGATAGTGAGATTTGGCAAGGACTTACTAGTGAACAGATATATCAATTATACAAAGTTGATTACGGGAATGACTCGGCAATCCCTCATTGTGCATGTATTGAATTGTGCTTGAAGTAATGAGGATGTGTAGCTCATATTGAATGTATCTTTTATTTTTATTGCATAGTGTTCAATTAAAATGAACAAGTTTTTTTAAATTAAAAAAGAAAATTTAAAAGTTGACACTAGTGCATCAAATACTAGTTCAGCCAATACATCAACAACTAATTAAAAATAATTTTTCAATATAATGAAGATTAGTTATCATTCAGTTTCATGTTATGAGGAAATTTATAGTGTACCACAGGAGTAATTTATGGCGCAACATTAGCATAGCAAATTAGAGAAATTTAAAATCCCACTTAGCTGAAAAACCATTGGAATTTTTCAAATGGTTTGCACTCAATAATACTAAACAAGTAAAATTATAGACTAAATATACAGTGCTATCTGATAAAGCACAAGTGCATTATACAGTTGTAGAAATTGTAGCTAGGGAAAAAAAATTTTTTTACTGGCCTGCTGTAAAAACAATGTTTTGAAAAGAATACAGAAAGGAAATTTTTAAAATTCTGCTCTCAGATAATACAATTTCTCAGCATATTAAGGATTTATCTGATGATATAGAATTTCAAGTAATCTAACCTCAAAGAAGTAAACATGTTTGCAATTCAGTTGGATGAACCTGCTGATATCAGTGGTAAACCTCAATTTTTAGCATTCAGTAGATTTGATTGTAAAAAAGTCCTAGAACAGTTTTTATTTTGACTACTCTAAACAAAGAGCTAAGATTATCTTCAATTTGATCAATAATTACTTCAATTGTAATAACTTGTCTCAGGATTCCTACATTAGTATTTGTACAGATGGAACCCCGTCTCTTTGTAAGTGTAGAAGATATTATAAATTAGGTTTTTGTTTGTTAATAAAAATTATAACTGATCATAACTTAAGTATGCCATGATAAAAAATGGTTGAAAAAACATTGGTCTAATCTTTGGTCTTTAACTTGTAGGATGAGTTATAAACTTTTATAAGTTGAACAATCATTTTTTAATCAATATTTGGGTAAGTAAACCCCAAGAAATAAGTGTTGATTCTGTCAAAGGACAGTTATACTGAATAAAAAGGATATTACACTGAATGTCAGCTCACTGGTTATAATTATCTTTAATATTCAGTGGCTCTTTTGTGTACAAGTCCTAACAGTTAAGTCAATAATGAGTCCATTAAGAAAAATCCTATATAAAGTTTTGATCTGATTCTAATCAGTCGTATAATGAATTTTCAGAACTCAGTTGGTGAAAAGAACTAAGGGCTTTAGTGTTTGCCAATTGGTTTGCAATTCAACTTTTCATTCACTGGGTACTTGAACCCAAAGACTAATTGCATTGGTTTTCCCTCCACTGAAAGATTGAAGCCACATTTCTTCCTTGTGGAATTGTAGAATTGAAAATATCTCCTAACTTGTAATAAATAAATAAATAAATAAAAATCAGAACTGTATTTGAGTCAAAAAAAACAAACTTAACCGACAAAGAAAAAAGGTTGTGTTATGTTGACAGAAAAGGAGCAAGTAAGTCATTAACATAGCATGTGTACAAACTACTATGAAAAAGTAAGACTTGTGGTAAGTGACAAGACCTGAAGTTGGGGTGCATGACAGCAAGTTGACTCCCTCTGCTAATCCAGATGATTACCTTTGCTAACAATCATTGATCCTTCATCTATGTTGGACTATAACAATGCTTTGAGTGACTGAGCAATGCATCTAGTGCCAAATATATAACCAGGTGGAGGACAAGACCTGTTACATCTGCATGGTATCAAAATCTTGTAATTAAAAAAAAAAAAAAATATTCCAACTGTTTATTCATTTGGAATCTGGCACAAGGCCACAATTGTAGTGCACTGTGAATATCAAATCAATATTAGGCACATGAATAACAATTAAAGCAAATAATAGATACAGAATATATAATCTAAATATTAGATTTCTCTATAATCATAAAACAAAAACTATTTGAAAGAAAAGTTAGTAGTTTGGTAGAGTAAGTGGTTTCAAGACTTCTGATGTAGACATATTTGTTACATCTTTTGATGTGGGCAGATTCAAGTGAGCAAATTATAGAGGGAATTTAGAATTGCACTGGGCTGTGTACCTTTTTAATTGCAATATAGTTTTAGATATGTACATTATAATTTTAAAATTTTCAACACTTTCATTGATTAATTTTGACTTAAACACTGCATGAAATATTTACTGGTTGTATGTTAACACTGAAAAAATAATTTATAAATTTTATACACAAAATCTTCAATTCTTCCAGGTAATTTAGAACTTTAATGAAAAATATTTGGTTTAATAACCCTTATCAAAACCTACATAAATATAACATACTGATTTCTTAACCTAGATCAGTATATTCTATGCTTGTAAATATTTTTTCCCCCATCCATTCTAAAATATTTTTAATTTTTGCCTTACCTAACAGTGTTGGGATACTTGAATCTTTGTATAGTTGTTTCTATTAATCACTTCTGTTCAACACAAAGGAAGCTTTTTTATTTTTCCAGATATATCCAAATTGGCAATGAAAACTTCATTAATATACCCATTGAACTAATCTATTCCCAGTGTAAATTACATTCAAGTACCTAGGTTATTCCTAATTAAACCAAGAGGTAGTTCCCCAACACCACCTTTCCTAAGCAAAGAAAACTATATAGTTTTTAAATGAATGCTAGCTTGATTCTGAACCTAGTCTACAGACCAATATATGGCCACATTCTTCAGCTTTTTCACTCATCAACAATGCTCTTTGTCATTTATCTGGACTTTATCCCAGATGCCTAGTTTTCTCTTTATATGCAAGATATTATAAATGCATTTTATTTTTTAGTCAGTCTTCTTTAAAAAAAGACTTCCTTTATTTTCTCTAATTACCCCTGGTAAAGGCTGAAAAATGGAGTTGCTTAAATCGGTTAACAACTAAACAAAAAGATTCGAGTGTCTAAACAGTGTTACAGATAAATTATCTTAATTTAAATCATAGCTGCTTACTTTCATCTTGTGATCTTTAAGTTGAATGCTATAGTAAATATTTTAATGCCGATTTTGGTTCGTTTTTCATTGAAATCTTTTACAAACTTAAAAGTAATTTTTTGTATAGAAATGTATTTGCATATGATTCTCTTTTTATGGTGAAATTTTGTTTTTCTTGAAAAATTTTAAATCTTTCATATTTCATTAATATTTGACTCTTTCGTTATGAAATTGCTAAAATCATTTAAGTAGCATTTTTAAGTTGACAAAAATAAATTTCATGATTTTGATATTGATAACTTAAATACTTAGGACATTAAAATGTATAAAAGAACTTTAAAAATCTTTTTAAATACTTCTATAAATTGTTTGGACAAATATTTTCATCTATGCTAGTTTAATTACTGTTTTAGCAATGACATAGTTATATTTTAGTTTCTAAATAAGATTTGGGAAATTTACTAGATTTATTGAAAGTTATCTTTTTTATATATTCATTTATTATAATTTGTAGTGACTAAATTTTGAATTTAGTTATTTATTAAAATTGTATTTGTAATTGGAGTTGCATCCCATGTTTAACATGTTGACAGTTTAAAATCACTACAATTAAGCGTTAAAAATGTATCACATGATGTTGAGACAGTGTTTTGGCAAATTTTTTTCCCTCTCCTAAACTTAAAACATTTTTCATTGCTAATATTATGAATAATATATAATCAAGACACTTTGGAATTGTTTTAAAATTGTTAATGATTACTTTCAATTTGACTTGTTTCTTTTAGTTAATGCTATTTTCATATAAACTACTTAAAAGGAAAGATAAAAAAAAAATAATTGTTCAGGTTAGTGTCAAATGTATGTTAATTTCTTTGGTGTTACACAACCGCTGTGCTCTTCAAAATTATCAGTTCTTGCATTAATTTGGGGAGAAACAGAAAAATATACCAATGTCATGGGTTAACAGTATGTAATAAGTGGCACCACCATATCTTGACATCATGGAAATACCTAGACCTATATCAGTTGTGCTCTGATATATGATGAGTTAGTGTGAATATTGGCTAGGCTGCTTATTCATAATAGAATGTTGTGAATTATCAGTTTGAATGGGACAAGATAGTGGGTACCAGATTGATTGGACATTCTATTTCTGAAATCTCTCTACATTTCCTTGTATGCATACCAGGAATATGCTTTGCTGCTCATCATGGACAGGACAGTGGCCAACCATAGGTCCTTAATGATCATTTTCAAAAGTCTGGTTAGAATTGTCTGTGGTAACAGACAAGAGACATGGTTCAAATCATGTCTACATTTAATGCATGAGGTACCAGATATGTAGCCAGCAGATCAGTTCATCATTCTTTAGCTTCTATGATATATGGGAGCAGAAGGATTGTAGTGTTTCTGTTAATGTCATGACTGGATACTGCACTTTACCTGGACTTGTGATGGTTCCTAGAGAACTGGCAATGTGACATGGTCCAGTTATACTTCCAGTTGTTTTGAGCTGATTGTAGGGTTTGAGAGTGGAGCAGGCCCATCTTAATTTTGGGGTGTACAATATTAAATAAATATTAAAATAATTTAAAGATCACATAGATTCAGTAACCAAATCAAAAATTACTTCTGGAGTTTCTCTTATATATATTTAAGTTCTGTGGATGACAATTCTAAATATCAAAACTTGTAAGAAAAATGTTCATGTTCAGTGTCTTTAAAGTATATAAATATTCTGCTTATCAACAAACTTCATTTTGTTATTTGTAAGGGTGGGGGATTATATGATCAGCTTGTTTTGAATTTGATTTTACTTTTTAATCTGTTCCTATTGTTAAATGGATTTAACAATTATTTTTATGGAGAACGAAATGCTTTAATATAATTGTAGATGGCTATATTAGAATTGTTTATTGATAAAGGACTCGATTGAAACATAATTTTTGGGAAGAAAAGTTTTACTTTTTCAATATATTCATAATTATTAGGCATTAACATTAAATTCTGTTTAGCAGATTATCAAAAAATATCTGTTAGGATGTACTATCTCCTAAATAACATGCAAGTAATAATCCTTAATCCAATCATTGACATAGATATAAAAAAAAATCATGCTCCATAATAGCTCATGCAATATTTAAAGTGTTCTATTATTTCTCTATTTTCTCTTTATACTGAGATGAAAGTATTGTGGATGCATACATGATGAGGCCACTTACAAGAAACCTTTTACTTAATTGCATGTTGATATTTGGCATGCATACCCCCTGCTCCATGTATTCTCACATGTGAACCATTTTATTTTTTTGATTTGTGTAATCCTTACATAATTTTTTTTCTTTTTTACAAATGAATTAAAACTTTAGTAATGTAAATTTTGAGGTTAGTATATTTTTTAGTTGAGGTTGTATTTTTAGCCAGTTTGTCAATATTTAATTATATAAATGTTTTTTTCATTTCAAAAACATTTACATGGATTCTATAAAATATTTCCAATTTTATCTTCAAATAAATTATTAGTATATAAATGATAGTTGGAACATGAGATTTTTATGTCATAAATATAACCCCATTTTGTGGTGTGTTATGGGTAAATATGGAAATGTTTTAGCAATGCTTGATTTTTAATTTGTATGATGCACAACATTTGAATTGAATAACTAACATTTACATTTATAGTTGTTAGAAAATTAAACTTGGGTTGTTTTACTTTAGGTGACTCCCAACCCCAAAAGATGTTTGACCGCCACTTAAGTTTGGCTGGCTGTCAAGTGATCAATTACCGGACTGACGAGAAACAACAATGGCTTCTGTTGATAGGAATATCAGCCCAGGTAAGTCAATGGGTAGTATAAATATTCAGTTTGTATATGTATGGCAATTCTGTTATTACTAAATTAGATCCCCCCCCTCTCCTCAAATTAAGTTTAGACCAACAGCACACAAGTGTATTTATTTCAACTTGTTTTTTCACACCACTTTTTATTTCCCTTTCATAAAAAAGGTTTGTAGATATTGTGAAGTATGTTTATAAAAATAATCAACATGTTTAAAATCAAAACCTGACTGAATTTTAAAAATCCTGTTAAAATAACCACTCAGATTTTTCCTTCTAAAATGACTTACCAACTATGAATAGAATTTTCAGATTTTCTTTATTGAATCAAGACAACTTGACAACATTTAATGAGTTACAAAGATTTTATAAAGCACATGAAATGGAATTGCATTAAAATAATTTAAATCTAATTTTATCTTGTTTTATAAAAATTTATTTTCAAATTATTTAAAGAAATAGTTGCTTCATTTGTTTTTAGGACTCGATTACTGTTTAGTCTGTAAATGGAAACAGTAAATTTAGTGTTAGTTTTTCTGTTGTAAATTGAGATTACAGATTTCACCCAATGAAAACTTATGCAATTGACATGTATTGTTTCATTTCTCCAGTTAAAGTATGTTAAATGTTCCCTCTCAAAATAAGACTTGCAAATGTTATTAACTGGTAATATACAGGAAGTTGTTTATTATAATCATAGATAATGTTACCAAATGGTTATCATCAAAATCTCTCTAATACTTCTTAAAATGAATTTGAAATGAGTTAATTTTATACTTTTAGAAAGTTGCTTAAGTCAATTCTCACTTTTTATATACTTTTCTTAATGCTTTCAGCCAATTTTACTTGATATTATCTCATTTTCTTAGATTTAGTTCCTTGATGTATAATGAATAAAAATATATTTCTAGGTGTGCATGCTGGTGGTTGCTGGAAAATTCTTGGACTGTCTCACTTCCCAAAATCAATTTTCTGTTTGGTCATTGGAATACTGGTTTTGGGGAAATAGGTCAAACTGAATTTTTCAATATCCACTCATAATTAAAAAAAAAAAAAAAATGAAGACAAGATCCTCTTAAAATAGTGCAAATGAATTTGAATTTGCACTACAAATATAATTTAAAATGTATTTATCAACTCAAATGTCACTGTCTTGTATCTGAATTTTCTGAATTAAAGTATACAATTTTGGAGTGTAAAACAAGCTGATGTAGATTTTAATTCTACTGTACATATACTAAAATGTACACGCACACACACTTTAATCTTAATTAGATGTGGAAATATTTGGATTGATTTGTGCTTTGCACTGTTTATAGAATGTTAGAAGGCATAAAATTTGCTCTAATAATTTGTCCTGTTCTCCACTTAGTGCATTGTGTATATTGAATCTGCATGTATCTAAATATGCTACTTTTCTATGCTTTTTATTTTATTTTTTAACCATTCCCTCCCACCCCTAAATCAATATTGAATGATGTACTGCTTTTTTTTATCTGTAATGCAATATTTTGTTCGTGAATGTCTCATGAAACATCATGCAAGCACAGATTTAAATGAATAGGTGGCATACATTTTACAAATATTTCATTACTTTATTTTCATTATTTACATTAACACACTACTATTGTCCCCCATTATTGTGGTTGTTATTGCAATATTTTGGCCTTTATCAGGTGATTGCTGATTGATAATCACTTAATGAAGGCTGAATAGTACAGTGGCCAAACATGACAAAGATGGGGACAATAGTCCACATGTAAATAACTCCTTATCCCAGAAATTCAGATAGAAATTACCTTTGTTTCAATCATCCAGCTTTTGACAGATTTACAAACTTGTTTTTCTTGGCACATAAAATTTCAGCTTTGTACTTTGCTACAGTGTTTAATATTTTACCAATGTCCATTCTGAATATTTTTTTTGAAAATGGCTTAAAAACTTCATAACAGACATTCAGTTTAAAAATAAATGAATAAATTTGCTAGTGTTGCTTCTAATCTTGCTTAGATACCCTCCCCCCACAAAAAAAATGATAAAAGCAAAAATCAAATAACCAGTATCCTTCAGAAAAAAGTCAGTGCTTCTGTTAGAATAAAATCACTTCAGACTAAAATTTCAAGATTGTTTTTAATGTGCACCTTCTCAAATGTTGGCATGTATCCAATAAACTTAGATACCAACTTTGGATATGGAATCAGCAATAACACACTAAACCTTGTGTTAACAATTCCCCAGCTCTTTATATATATATATATATATAATTAAACCATAATTAAAATAAAAGAATTTTAAAGCATGCATATATATATATATATATATATATATATATATATATATATATATGCGCTTTAAAATTCTCTTATTTTAAAGTTAGTTTTGGAATTATGGTTTTTCTCAATCTGAGACGTATATGCACACATGCACTCATTTCTTTTTCTTCACAAATTAAAATACTGTTTTCAGTTTTTATTACTTTAACATAGTTCTTGGAGTTAAATTTACATTTTTTATGTGCGTTTCTTTCATTCTTGACAAAATTTAATATATGCTTATGATCATGACTATTTTAATGCCACTTTTCCTTTTGAAAAATTTTGTAATATAAACTTTGATTTGTCAAAATGACTGACAAAAATATAAGGAGTTTAGATTATTTGAAATATGATTTTTATTTTAATTTTCTGCTAAAAACAAAACTTTAAAAATTCAGTTGAATTGTAAATATTTGAAGACTATCCAGAATGAATCCACTTGCACTTATATTACTATTATTAGTACCTGATGATGAATTACTTAAATTCCCTTTTTAGTTGATATATTAGGTCATTAATTACAGCTCATGCTGTGCTATTGAATGGCTGTCTTCTGATTGATGGTATTCATTTTAATCTTATAGTTTAGCATTTTCTCTTTGAACAGCATTAGGATATTTGTGCACAGTGGCTTTGTCAATAAAGAACTTGTTCAATTAGGGGGTTTGATGCAGCAGATCATTTTTTGGTACACATTGGCAAAACGATCTTTTTTTCATTAAAGTTATAAGGAGCATAATTGGGCTTTGGTGGGATTTAACAACAATCTCGTAATTTTTTTTCTAGTTGTTGTGCCAAACAAGTTGAGAAACACTGGAGAATGGTAAAAAAAACCAAATGCCAGATTCATATATAGTTAGTGTGGGTTAGCTAGTGTATGATCAAATAAACAGATCAAAGGTGGAGTATATGCTCATGATATAGTTATTTATGAATCTTTGATGGTGAACATCCTGAAAATTGAAAATTGCTGAGACAGTTTGATACATCTTAAGCTCTGTTCCACATATCTCTTGGAATTGTGGTGATAGTTATAATGTTAATGCTGCTTTTAGTTATTCTGTATCCTTTGTGAAATATGCCATAATATATTTGTATTGAAATGTTCAAATGTATAGTTTTCCATGTCCACCAAACTATAGAATATTGTAATTTCTACCTAAAAATTTTTCAAGCTGTTGCTTGCTTCATATATTGTCTAGTCTGTAAATAACTAGCATACAACAAAAGTTTATTCCAGTAAAATGGTTTCTCAAAACTGCAATTCTTGGATAGGTACATGAATCTCTGGAAGTCAAATCTTTGTACCTGTAAAAAAAAAAAAAAAAAAAAAAAAAGTGTTTCATAGAACAGCTGGAGTATTGTGTGTGTGTGTGTGTGTGTGTGTGTGTGTGTGTGTGTGTACATACACCAATGGTAACCAAAGGAAATATTGCCTGCTGATTAATTCCATAAAAATACAATTGCCTATTAAAGTCATCACCAATTCTTTGGATTTTTTTTTTTTAACTTGCATATCTTATTTTAAAGCAGTTTCTTCATACTATTTCAGAAATGTCAAAAAATAACTTAGTTTCAGTACATATTTTCTATATTGAATTTACAGATAAAATTTCAACTGGATTGATTTGAGTTATATAAATGTAAATAGTTTTAGTGTTTGTAAGATATTTTGAAATTTCAAAAAATAAGTGGAAATTAGGAGAAAAATGTTTCTAAGTTTCTCTTAAATTCTGTAAAAAGATATACACTGCACAACTAGAATTGGATGTGGCACCAACATATATTACAAAAGCAATCAGGCAAAAGTATGGTAATGCTGCAGCATTGCTCCAAAAACACACTTGCTCTACAAGGGTAAGCCAACTCGGAAAAAGTGATGCTCAAGCTGTGAAATTATCATATAAAATGCATTAATTTCAACTCTTCTAAATAACTGCATTGTTTCTTTCCAGGTAAACTGACATTCAAGTCATCAACAGCAGATTATATATATATATATATATATATATATATATATATATTATCACTGTGATACTGCTTCTAAACCAAGTGTTTTTTTTTTTTTTTTTTTTTTTTTCGTGTTGGAACAGATGATAGTCAAACCTGGAGAATAGGGAGGGTGAAAGCCAGTCACACACAGTGGCCATTGAAACCAAGGATTTGTGTGCTGAAGCATTGTCCTGGTGTAACAAGACACCTTTCATAAGTTTTCCAGGGTGTTTGGTCTTGATAGCCTTTCATAACTGCCTCAGCAAGTTGGCATAGTACTCTCCATTGATGGTATGGCCCTTTTGAAGTCAATAAGCACAATGTCTTTTGCATTCCAGAAAAGTGAGACCATCACCTTCTGATCTTGAATGGGTAAGGAAACATTCAAGGATAACTGTAGAATCTGTCTTAAACAATGACATATTTTCCCATGATGTAATCAGTCTGGGGCACTTTTAATCAATTGTTAGAAGACATGGAACCCACTGAGCAGATGCCTTTGTCATTCCAAGTTCATTGTGCAGAATATTCTCAACTCATTCATGGGATATGCTAATAGTATTGGCTGTTTGATCAATCATCTGTCATCCATCACCATGTTGTGAACACAATGTTTTCCTTGGTGGTGGCAGTTGCAGGACAGCCAAACCTTGGGTCATCTTCAAGACACTCCCTTCCCCTAATGTAGCAACCATGTCAGCATGAATGTCCACGGGAGCTAAACCCCTTTTTTTGGAGGTACTTGATAGCACCATGATACCAAATTTTGTCCATTTTCAAGAGAAGTCGCTATTAGTTTTAAAGTCTTCTTTGAACAGTCAGATGTTGGTTTATCTGGAAAGAAACAATGCACTTAATGCAATTAATAAGTTGAAATTAATGCATGCAAGATTTCTCAGATCTAGCATCACTCCTTCATAGACAGCCTATGAACTTTTCAGCCCCCCTTCAGATGTTTTATGACTTGATCCATAATCTCATCTGCTGCTGGGACCAGCAATACTATTATACTATATAATTCAAATACAGTCATTACAACACTATATAAACAAAAAGGAAAAGACTACTGAAGCTACAGGAAAATCATCTGACTCTTAGGGATGTTGCTTTTCTGTAACCAATGTGGCTTTTGAACAGGGTATGATTGACATGACTTGTGATTTAAGACAGATCCAAGAAAAATGTTGCAAACAAAATAAAGGGTTGTATATCAGCTTTTTTGACTTGTCAAATATTTAGAGCAGTAAACAGGTTGGATTTCTGGATTATCTTGGAAATTTTTTATTTTTAAAAAAATTTTTTTTACCAAAGTTTATTTATCACAGCTCTGAAGTACAGCTTGGTTAAAGCTATAACAGTGGTTGGTTCCTCCAGATATTTTCGAATTGAAAATTGTCAGGCATAGTTGTGTGCTGGTCTCTACAGTGGTTTTATCATTCTTGAACCTGATGTTGAAACATGCTTCAGAGTAGATAAAACACTGCAAGTGATTCCTGACCCATACTATGATTATTATGCAACTAGCCAGAGAGCTGTTTGCAGGTGAGGATCTGGTCACTTATTCTGATGCTGCTAATGTTCTGTCTTGCCATAAAACACTGGCTTAGAAGTTGGTTTACATCTGAGATATGGAAGCACAGTCTATTAGGTAACCAGCTTTTCTATAGCACAAGAGAAGGTTCTTGTGAAGACTTGCTTTCTTTGTGTGGACCTTACTATTTGATACAGACATCCTCCTCTCTTATAGAAAAAAATATTTACTGACTTTTCAGACAATTTGACCATTAGTAAAGCTTTGACTGAGAATGAACCCAACTTGTGCCAGGTTAGATAACCTTTGGCCAAATTGTTTTAAGTGTACTTTCATGAACTTGTGTGAATTATATTTTTGCTATTCTTATCAGGATTTGGGCAGGTGGAAATGACAACACTTTATAAAAATTTCATGTTTCTCAGAGTATAACTCTTAAGCTACATAAATAGGGATATTTAGCAGATTTTGAGTACAATTGGGAAAATTGTCTTTTTTTTTCTTCCCCCCCCCCCAAATCTAAGGAAATTTTCATACTTTTGTTAACAAAATATATAAACAAACTTAAATTTTAATAACTCCTTATAATCTAATATAAATTTTTCCTAGTTTGTTTCTCAGTCCTTTAAAAATAAAACATTAATTTATAATAAATAATTCAGTATAGTTGCTGTACACTGGCATGCAAAAGTTGCACCTTAATAAATTAATCACTTATTGACTTTGCCCACTAAATTCAGAATTAACAGTATCCTTTTCTCTGTAAATTTTGATATTTGGGAGTAAGAAAACCAGTTTCTACATTTTCATTAATCCTGTATGGTGGATAATAGAGCATCTTAAGCATAGTGATACTGAAAAAAGGCTAAGCAAAAATTTCACCTTTCAATTAAGTTAAAAATGAATGTGTTTTTTTTTTTTTTGTTTTTTTTTTCCCCAAAAAAAGTAATCTTTACAGAAAGTAGAAAATGTCAAAGTATGGTGTTGCTGCCTTTGGTAGGAATAATTGTCTCAGTTTGATGTGACATTGAATGGAAGTTGGTCTAGATTTCCTCATTTGAAATTTTTTTCCCCTTTCAACAAGGGGAAAAAAAACTCAATTTTTTTTATTTATTTAAGATTGTGTGGTTTCTGTGGAGCATTTGATTTTTGCAGTTGCCACCACAGAGGTTCAATTATATTGAGATCAGAATTTTGTGCTGGTCAAGTCTTCCTAAAGTTGAACATCTTCATCCACAAGGAATCTTTTTATCACACCTGATGCTTGGCATCATGCTGAAATATTTCTCCATTTTCATGTTTGCCAGAAAATTAAACCATAGTAAACTAATAGTTTTGCTATATAGGTTTTTATCAGCTTTTACCAATTTTTCTTGTGTCACTTTTGATACAGCTCACACCATTTTGTCAGTAACAAAATTTACTGTTAGATACTTTGTCGGTATCCTGCATTGTTTGTTTCTCCTAATAGTTTTCTTACATATTCTCTTTTATTAGAATGTAACACTATTTTGTATTTATCACTAAAAATTACTTTTTGCAACTTTCCAGCATTCCATCTTTTGACTACTTACATCTTCCAATGTTTTTTGATTAATGATTTTTGCTGCTATACACTCATTCAAGTGGTTTTTTTCATAATATTTTGCATACTATATCAACTGAAACCTCACTGTTAAGAGTGCCTTCACTCCTCACTTGTCTGGTTGTTAATTTTGGATTGCCTAGTGTGACTCTCACAATCTTTCTTTCATCTCTCTTATCTAACTATTGTGGTCTTTCAGTTTTCTTTTCACTTTCAGTAATAGCAAACATCTTTTGGGTTGTTTGAACACCGTTTCTGGAAATTCCAGGCTCTTTCATTCAGTTATTTTTCCCTTTCAAAGTCACAACCTTCATCTTTGTTTCAGCAGAAATTTTAGCTATGATTTTAATGTCAAAAAGTGAATGGTCAACTACAGTGACTTGTAAAGAAATATTATACTCCTGTTAATAAGATAGACCAATTCATTTATTAAATAGTATTTTTAAAATATTTTGTCAATTTGCATATTTTTATTGATGGGAAAAATATTTAACATTTTTGGCATCTACTATGTAGAAAGTACTGTGAATGAACAAATGTACCAAAGGTGATGTGCACATTTTTATGGTGCTCCAATGGTCATATAACAGATAACCAATATATTTAAACTTTGATATGTGATTTTCCTGTGAGTAAAGAAAACTAAACTTACTAGAAATATTGTTTTGAAGCAAATTGTGGATCCTTTACAAGAACTTGGAACACTTGATGTGGCACAAATGACATGAACTATTAGGTTGGTGCAAAAATAATGTCGGTTTTTGACGGTAAAAAATGTCAAACGACATTTTTGCACCAACCTAATACTACTGTACCAAAAAGTGGCTTTCATTTAGAAAGTGATGGTGTCTGTATGGTGACTAGAGAATCAAATGATTGATTTGTACAAGTATTGCTCCTAATTATGTTACCCTCCTTACAGATGTATAAGAAAAAAAATGAAAATATCTTTTTAAGTTAAATTTTGGTTTGATTGGGAAGATAATAGCCTAAAGTAAAAATAAATAAATAAAAATGTCCTTAAAGAGTTTCGACAAGAGAGGGGTGGTCCTTTTCAGTCAGTTTAAACATCTCTTTAAAAAAAAAAACATTATATAGATATTTTTATCCCAGATATTTTTCATAGAAAAATAGTAAATTTAATGAATAATTAGATTTTGTGAATATTACTTTTTGTGAAAAAATACATTTTGCCCAACTTTGCTTTTCAACACATTCAAAGGTCAAACAATTGCTACCTAACAATCCCACTCCTACTGTTCAAATTTCTTGCCAAAATTCCACTCAACTATAGAAGACCATAATTAGCACAAGAAATTCAGAGTGGAAGTGTATTAGTCATGGGACATAAATCAGTATTTTATTTTAGATATTTATTTTAAGCTCCCATAAAAGTTGCAAAATGAAAGTTTTAAACATTCACACAAATGACCTGGGGGGGAAAAAATAAACGAAACTTTAAAAGATTCAATATAAATTCCACTCATTAATGAAGAAATGCTGATAATCCAATAATTCCTCAAATGATTACAATTTATCCCCCCCCTTAAATTATAAAGACAATAAGTGTTAAGGAATAAGTCTAGCCCTGAATAATGTAGGAAGATAGTTATTTTTTTATCTTACATTCTATATTAAGATAACTACATTGTTTTTAGCAACACTGAGTTTGTATATAACTTTGATATTTATTTACTTAAGGTTATTGGCAAGGTATCTGACAATTACTTTATTTCTGGAAAATCTTTTATTTTAATTTAAAGGTTGTGTAATTGATATAGTTGCTTAAAATGGGATTATGGGCTTTTTTTTTTTTTTTTTTTCCAAACTAGAAAATTAAGTAGGTGCTGATCTACCTACAGAAAATTAACGCCATTTTGCCATTTTATAAACACTCGGTTTTTGCCAATGCTACTACAATAAAGTGTTTGTTTTGTAGTGATAATTTACATCACTGCTCAAAATATCCAACTTGAAATAGGGAATGCATTTTCTGTGAGCAAACTGAATACTGCACAAAAGTATCAGTCAAAAAGAAATGCAGTTGCAGCTGCTGTTGGTTGTTGTAAGTTGTGCAGTTGCAGCTGCTATCATCTTCCACTGTTCCTACATTGATAAATAGTTATACAACCTCATCTCTAATGGATTCTGGTAGTTTCATAGACTACAAACTATCATGGAAACTTAAGTTGAAAATTAAATACTATGTACAATATTACATAAGCCATGACTTTCACACATGTTCCTGTCAAAAAGTATGTCATGCTGACATTGTTCTGATACTATTATTCAATGCTATTATTTTGGGTTTGGATTTTTTTCAAAAACTATACAACTGTTTTCATTTTGTGAGGTAGGCCAGAACTGAACATTAATAATCTAAAACTGAAAAAAAAAAAAAAAAAAAAAAGCTAGACTTTGTGGCTTGATTGTATTAAGTTTAACTATACCACGATTTTACAAGCATAAAACAAACTGCAAGATATTGTCTTGTTTGTATGGTAGCTTATTACTCAAGTTGAAAAATTGTTTGCAAAGGGAATTATTGAGCATAGTTGAATTGTGGAGGATGAACTTGATTGTCAAAATAAAAAAATTTGTGCGTACTGTACTAATACTGTTTGTGCTGAGATGAACCAGTTGAATCTCTAAAAACCAAAATCTGTATCAATCTGAAAATTTAAGTACCACTGTTATGACAAATAATTTCCTGTTTTTAGATGCTAATGAAAATTATAAATATCCCTGCTCAAACAAATACCATTTTGTGGCAGTAATGGTGTCAAACAGTATTGCCAACAAATTTATTTAATCCATTGCTTGATAGTATTACCATTGCAGGAAAACCTTGTTCAAAATGGCAAATATGAGAATATTTCTCAAAACTGCTCGATGATTTGGTATCCTAAACTGTCCTAGTTTACTGCAAAAATGTGTCTAAACAGTGAAATTTCATTCAATTTCAACTGCTGGTTTGTTTTTTTGTTTTGTTTTTTTGTAAGCTATATTGATAAAATTAGTATGTAAACAAAATTTAATCTTTTCTCATTATAAAAATACAGTTCTTTATTGGTGGTTAAATTTTATGTTACGCCTCTTTAAATTATGTCACTATTTCAATGACATCCACTTGTTTTTCTGCATTTTCAAAGCTGACAATTTCATAGTGGTGTTAAACTTGTTGCGCTTAGAGTTGTCTCATATATCAAAATAGCTCCGTCTTAAAGAAAAAAAAGAACATTCAGCAATTTGGTGGGCTTAGGATTTGAAGTTGTCTTTCACAAAAAAAAAAAAATTCTATGTTGAAAGCTTTAGTGGATAAAATACCATGGAAATATTAACAAAAAATAAAATAAAAATCACACCTTATAGAGCAATGTCTCATTTTTAATCAGTTGGTTTCATATCTGTGCCAATACAACTTAAGACATATGCAAGTAAAATGAGTGTATACTGTATTTTGTGCAAAACTGTTGAGTTTGGCACATTGAAATTTGTATTGTTAACCAAGTGAATGAACCTTGCCAGCTGAACTCCATTTTAAATCTGACTTGTTTCATTGATGATTTAAATTGCTGATATTTTCTTTAATGATTCTTTTTTTAAATTGTATAAAGTACTTATTGTGTTTTATCTAAGCTGACATGCGTCAGTTTTGTCTTGGCAGTTGTTTTTATGCATTTTCTTAATCATTAAACAGAATTCATATGAAATATAAACTGGATATATTTTTCATTTAAATTCCACTCACATTTGTCCCTAAAAAAAGACTCTGGTTATCCTTTTAATGGTTATCCATTTCATTTCATTTACATTTGTGGCTGGCAATATTTTCCCTAAATCTCAGGATTTGAAAGGAAACGAAAATTAATTTTCAATTTAATCCCTAATTAAACTGAAAATTTATCTTCATTTTCTTTTTAAAACTGAAACAAGAATTTAAAAGAAAAAAGTGAATATGATTTGGCTTTGCATGGAACCATAGAAAATTGAAAAGTAATCAGTTAATTTTCAAAATGTACTTTTTTTTTCTTTTTTTTGTCTTTTTTTTTCTTTTTTTTTTCTAATACTGATTCTGGGATTAGGCCCTACTTTGAAAGTTAAAATGAAATTGTTACAATTCATTTAGGAAGTATAGATTTTATTCAATTTTTGCAACTATGCCTCTTTTTTATTTTGGTATTAGTGCTGATGATAGGCATTAGTGATAACTTTTAATGGAACTTCTAAAGGGAGGCAGAAAAGCCACTCAGTGAATCTGATTATTCAACAACTTTAATATCTGTGATAAAGAACCACTTGAAATGACCTTCATTTACAAGTGCCAGTGGGTATACTCTGACTTTTACATTGACCAAGTCATTGATATTACATCTGTCCAGTGTTGTAATCAAAATTTTAGTTCCAAACAAAGGCAGAAATCATTTTTTATGGCCTTTGTTGGATCAACATGTTTTTAGATGGGGTATAATTCTACTTTCAGATGATGATAGTATATGAAGTGTTTCAGAAATATTGGCTATAACAAATTCAAACTGCAAGTCATTATTAGGAGAGAAAATGCAGGAGGACCATTTCAACTATCTAAAACTTCTTATCAATTCCAATAAAGGTAGTTTTATTCATCTTAGTTTTTGAGTTTGAATGTGTTTAAAGCTTTGTAATAAGCATTTGTTTGAAGGATTGACCAATGATTCATTTCATGAAACAAATTTTGTAGTCAATTAAAAATTACATAATTTCACAATTTTCAAAAATTAGATACATCTATGACAAAAGGTATTCATATTACAAAGCAAAGTTTCAGGCATAGATGCTTTTTATGGCAAGTTCAGAATGGTATTTTGACCTGTTTTTGTGCTTCTGAATGTTTTTATATGGTGTAAATGAGTTCTATTTATTTTTATTGATGAGCTACTGAAAAGAAATTAGATTCCTCTCTGTACCAGCATTATATGAACAGTCAAATTTGCTTTTGTTTCATGTTTTAACTATTTTGTTTTGGGGAAGACAATTTTTTCAATGTTTAGGCTGGTCTGATCTAATAATTGATTTCATTAATATTCTGTTTCTTTTACTTAAAGACTGACATTATGTTTACAGTTATAACTAGTCTGAAGCTGGCATCTGCAGTTATACACTGAACTTGGCTTCTAGCCCAATACAAGACTGAACATTTTTAAGAAAATGTTCAGGCCAACTTCGAATGATCATTTCTAATTGAGCTACCAAGATAAATCTGGGTTGTAGCCAAGATCAAATTGGCAACTGATCTCAAAAAATGACCTACAATCTGTTAATTGGTACAAGGAATGTCTTTATTTTTATGCCTCCAAAATTTGAACTTCTCTTTATAAATTGTCTTAGAGAACTCTTTTTGCTTTCCATCAGCATAGCTGATGCTAACCTCCAGGGGAGTGACTCATTTCATCATTTCTGGCTAATGTTTTCCATTGATATGAAGTGAAAAGTTTATATTGAATCAATTGCTAGGTCTTGTGGCTAGATACTTGAATATTTATAAGTCTACTATTTGTCCATCCATACTTTGAGTATTGCTGCTGTGTCTAGTCTGGTGCTTCTATGTATTTAGAGATTCTTGATAAAAATCCAAAGAATCTGCAATGTTATTGGTTCTGACTTTGCATCCCTGCTTCATTTACTTCCCCACCACCCTGTGCTTTTTCTATAAATACTTTAATGGTAATTGTTCTGCTAAACTTTCCTCTATGGTACCTAGACTTTATGAATTTAAACACAGTATTAAATTGGTGGCATGGTCACATTTTAGTTGAAATGGCTAGATGTAACTAAGTTCTATGCTAATAGTTTCTTCTCTCAGAATTCTTGCTTGTAGTACTCTCTTCTAGCTTCTTGCTTTCTTGATCAATCTTGATCATTATCTTGTCTTACTAATTCCTGTTCTTTATTTGCCCTCCTTAAGTGTCCCTCCCCTTCTTTCATTTCATATTCTCTCACTAAGTAACTCCTTGCATCTTAGTAGCTTTTTTTTTGGCTTGCGTGGGGTGAAATGATTAAAAACAAATCAAAAACTTGCTAATTCGTTGCTAATCAGAAAATGGCTGTTATGATTGAGTCTATGAGTAAATAGTTTTTCTGTTAGCTTAACACTTCATAACTGCTCAAAAATCTGGTTTTCATGATTAATAATTGCAACTGGCCTGAAATGAAAAGTTCATAGTTGGCTAATTCTATTGAGATTTCTTTATCAATTTAGACATTACAATGTTCTGAAATCGTTATTGATTTTAAGTCCACTCAAGCTCTAGAGCTCTTAAATGTGGATTTTAAGTGTCCACAACCATAAAGGACACAAAAATACCTGCTTGTAGTAACTCACATGGCCCCCATTTGTGATACTTTGCAAGGATACTTCATTCAAGACAGTTATTTAGTATTTGGAATTTCTTTCCTTATCCATGTTGCATCCACTAAGTCACCTTGCTGTTTTTTAGCAGCAAAGTAAGGTTCTTTAAAACTATGGGGAAATTAATCAGCCAGTCATATATTTATTAGTTACTTAATCACTTCCTTGTTTGATCTCTAAAATAAGATCATAATCTAATGTCTGATATGAAAGCACAAGCCATAATTGCTGTAATTTTTGTCCCCTTTAAAGTTGAATAAAACCTGTGTATGGCAAATGCTTCGTTTGTAGTAACACAGCATCTTGTGACAGTTTGTACGATTTTTTTATTAAAAGAATCCTGAAAAATTGTTGAAATTAAGTTAATTCAGTTAAATTCAATTAAATCAACAATTTCGCAAACATTTATACCATTGAAAAGTTAACTTAAAATGGAATAGGAATTTAAAAAAAATAAAAATGAAATTCTGTGATAAACATAGCCTTAAGCCTGCATGATTTAGATATATTAAATGAATTGAGATTGATTTGGGTGCTTGTGACACAGCCAGAATTCTTTTTATCTTAGGAAAAGGTGTTTTGGAACAAGCCTATTAAAATTTAGTTTCTTATAACTTTATAAATACTACGTTTTTACATAAAAATGAGTAAATGCATAAAACTTTGAGCAGCTTTATCATATGAACATTACAAAACCTATATAGAAATCACCAATAGGTTTAAAAATTACTTGGACCTGATATCTTATAGAAATACAAGAATATCAAATATACTTTTAAAGAAATTGATACACTTAAATATAAAGTTTTTTTATAGCTCAATTGTATAAATGTTAATTTTTTTATTTTGTACTGAGAGCATTGGTTAACAATTAGCAAATTATATTAAAATAAAAAATAGCTTATTGTTTATCAGGATCAATATTGAAACACATATGCATGTTCATGCATTTGATAAATTTTATTTTCCAAGTAGAATTTTATCTTGTTTGGATATTTAATAATTCAATTTTTTTTTGCTTAAAATTTTATACAGTTATCGGAAATTAAAGTGTTATACACTGAATAAAGAGCAACAAAAGCGTTGCTTAGATAAATCTTTTCTTTAAAAACCAGCATCTTTGAGTTTGTAGAAAGTATTAGTGCTTTTAACTACAGTGAAATAGAAAATTAAAAATGAGTTTAATATACATTTGAAACCTGATGCATAATAATTGTATAATAATGAAATGTATTTACAAAAATACAAAGTAATTTATAATCCATTGTCATAAAAGTTATGAAATGCTAAAGCCTGACTAAGAAGCCTTTTAAAAATCTAATCATTTTGTTAGATTTTGAGAACTAGGAATTCTTCAGCATCCTTGTGGACTAGGAATTCTTCAGCATCCTTGTGTATTAGTGACTTGGTGATTGTAAAAGAATTTTACTGTCATTGCCTATAAAAAAAGGCTATAGTGATAGTAAATCTTTAAGAATTTTTATAAAAATGGATATTTTGAGGATTTAAGTGTAGTCGCAGTACAGAGTTAATTTTGTGCAAAAAAAAAAAAACCATCTTTTTAAATAGATGGTTCAATCATATATGGATATTAAATTTGAGGGACTTGATAATCTCTACTTAAAAAGGTAATAAGAAATTGGAGTTCTGTTTGATTTTAGGTAAATGCTGAAATCTCTGCTGTGACACCACCAACTCAGGTAAATATGAGATTGGAGGGTGAACCCTCCAAGCCCTTCCTTTCTTTTCGAAGGATACCTACCTACCTACCTCCTATTTTTATTTTATTTTTTTAAACCTTACCTGTCCTAGCTTTGACTTTGGCATTGCTATGATACACACACACACACACACACACACACACACACTAATAGAATTAATTTAATAATTGCAAAAGATGTGTATCATTTTTATTTTGCATATAGTTTGATCTTTTTGGATTTTTAGTTTATCTATGCAATAATAAAATTATACAAATTTTTAAAATAACAAATTTACTTATGTCATACCAATTATCTTTAGTTGAAATGCTAACCTATATTTTTTAAATTACCCAATTGCTTTACCTGATGAAAAATGCTTTAAAACTGCTTTTTAAATATGCTGCATATAAGCCTAGATCCTTCAGTCCTTATTACAAATATTTGTTAAAATTGGATTAAATTTTATTTAAATAGTCTTTTAGCTTTGGTTAATATATTTATCATAATTGTACCATATCAGGGCAGAAAATTCCTTTTTAAAATTTACAAAGTAAATTGTTAATAAATTTAATTAAACTTTGCAAGTTCCAAAGTATTGCAATTTTCCAATATAAGTTTGACTTTAATATGGATTTTTTTCTTAAACTAATTGTTTCAGGCTTGTTTATATATTCAACAAAATTAATTTTTTTAAAAATTATTTCAAAATATGCTGTTAGAATTTTAATTTTTTTTATCTCTGTATATTTGATATTAAAAAAATTTAAAATGTTTTTTTTCTCACCTTTTAAGGATTTGTAGTTTAGAAATTTTTAATATTTGGTATCTAAATATGCATGAACCAATGCTAAAAAAAAAAAAATTCAACTTTAGAATGTTGATATTTATGGTGTTTGGCTTTTTTTTTTTTTTTTTTTTTTTTTTTTTAGTAATATTGCATTTCTTGAAGTTTTACCTATGAATTCTTGAATTGAAAGAAAAAATATATTTAATACTACTTGAAAATTAATGACTACCAAAATAGTTTTACAAAGCTTATCATATTTTAGTTATTTACTCACTTTTTGTGTATGTATGTTTTTGTTTTTTTTGTTAATGGTGATAATTATCTCTACATCCTTGAAGTTTTTACAAATATTATTTCTAGCTAAAATGAGTAAAGTTTAAATCTTTAATGTTTTTCCACAGTAAGTTTGTGTGAAGACCAAAATTTAATGGATGTAATTTATAGAAGCCAAAGTTTCCTTTCAATATATGCTTGTTTTTGCTGTCATTAAATGTATAATTCCCCACCCTATGTTATGTAGCATGCTAGCACGAGTTTGATAATTGCATTGGTTTATAAACTTGGTTCACTTTTTCCCTTGACAAAAATATCCTTAATTCCAGTTTAAACTTGAAATTATTAAATTTTTCTTATTTTTTTAAATAACTGAAAAATTAAAAGAATGCATCTATTTGACAGCAAACTGATTATCATTTACCCAATTTTCAGTATTTCATCAAATATAAGATATATACAAAGCCATAAAAGAAATCCTATATTATATAATTCATCCCTAAAAGCTACTTCAGACTAATAATGGTTTTATCAATGATGTCAATTTTACATTGAGAAATGTTGTGGATACAAAGGCTCTTAGATTGGATGCCAAAAATTTAAAGCTATCTAGATCAAGGCATTACCTACAATGGGCCTGGCAATCAAGTAACTGGTGTCTGTGATGGGAGACAAACCTGTAGAGATTTAAATTACTAGTAAATAAAACAAAACATTTCTAGTAAGGAATTTGTAAGTAACATCAAATAATTAGTTACATATTAGAATAACCCTTACAACTATAATAATTATAGGTATTGTCTTGATCTAAATGCCTAGACAACCTCATTTAGCTTTCTATTGCTTTTATTTTTATTGCTATTATTTTTAAATACTCCACATTGTAATAACTAGTTTTGTCAGGTTGTATGATCCAGAGTGTAAATTTACTGTTGAATGTTCTGAAATAGTTCACTTTCAATACACTTTTGCCTTAAATTATTTTCACTTTTAATTAAAGCTGCTTCTTTAAGTTGAAATTTAAGTTCTAAATTATGGTTTTGATTAAAATGACATTCTTTAAGCTGAAATTAAGGTATCTTCAGTATTTCTGGATGTAAAATTGTAACCATTGTTTGTATATCCCCATTTACACACACACAGTTCATAAAACCATTATTAATCTGAAGTCCTTGGAATGGAATGGAAAAAAAAAAAAAAAAAAAAAAAATTATTTAAGTAACTTTTTTTTCTTTGTAGTATAAAGTATCTTTATGCTTGCAAAGTTAACATGCCTTTAAAAAGGTAAAAATAAGTTACTGTGTATTTTTTAAAATAACTAAATTTAAATTGCATTTTGTTTCTGTATAGATGCAAAGAAAAGATATTCTCTAAGCCTTGCATTCATAGAAACCAATAAATTCAATTTTTTCTGCAATTTACATTTAATGTAAAACTACTTACAAAAAAAAATGTACACATAAAAATAAAAAATACCTGATAATGGTTAAAAAAAAAAAAATGCCAAAAGTGCTTGGATATACAAAGCCTTCAGACAATTTTGGCACACTTTGTCCAGAAAAGAAAACTTATACAAACAAAAATTAAATAAAAATATTAACTGCAGTACCTTGTCAGTTGGCTTTAATGAAACTTGTATAAAAGTGTGATTGCTGCCCAAATACGCACACACACACATTCTATTAATTCCCACTTACTACATTCAATTGGCTTACCTTAGTGATTCAAATAAACTTACTATACCCAAGTTAAAGATTACTATTTATTCATTTAAGAACCATCTTAATTTCTTTTATGTACAAAGAAAATAGTGTTGAAACTTGTAGCAGTTGAGTTTTGTTTTTTGGGGGTTTTTTTGGTCTGGGGTGGGGGTTAGCTAAATGTAAAAAGCTAAATTTTAGCTAAATGTTCTTGCTAATTCCTGACACTTTGATTTTAATAAAAATCAGCCTTATTTTTTTTTCTGCTTGCATAGTTTCTATGAATATGCAGATGCTATAAAATGACGGTAAAGCAAACCTGTTTAAATTTTAAGGGTTAATTTCTTTGAAAAATGTCATGTAACTTAAATTTTGAAAATTCAAAACTGTACTGCTGAAGTAGAAAATAAAGGTAAATGTGGTAATTTAAAAAAATGAAGCTGCTATTTTATGTTTATATTAGGAAATGGGTTAACTGTTTTGAGTATTGTTTCTTTTAAATATAAACAAAAATTCAAATTGAAATAGATTGAACATAATCATTAGAAATATAAAATATTTATAATTAGAATTTTGCATTTCTATCTATTTTATACTGTGAGCATTTATCCTACCTACTAGAATGTGAAATAAGTTTTTATAAATATCTGGCAATATATACTTGACCCACTTGGTCTTGGTAAAAAGTGGAATGTCATTGAAGTTCTGGATAGATTTAAAAAATTGTCATGCTCATTGGGCAAATATGTAGAAATTTAGATTTGTGAAACTTTATAATGGATAAATTTTTATAGAATATAAATTTCTAAATTTAATATTTCATAAAAAATAATTGCATATATATTTTTAAACTAATGTGATTTTTTTTTTTTTTTTTTTTTTTTTTTTTAATATTTCGGTACTTAGGATTAATTTTCATATAAAATACAATGAGTTTTATATTGCACATGTTTTCTTTTAGGAAAATTTCTTTATAGGAAAATCTAATTAAGTGCATACTCTTAACAAGATAAAAACGTTATAAGCAAATGAGATGTAATTCAGCATATTTTAACATTTTTTTTTTTTTATTTTTTTTTATGCAGCTAGAAAAAAAATGTCTGAAACACGTTTCACTATTATAAATTTTTTCTACTTTTATAATAGTTTAAATCTTTAATTTTTCTTCATACAGGTTGATAGTATTCAATAATGATAATTGAGGTAGATATCAGTTATTACAACCAGCAATTATTTTACCCTACATGTTCATTTATTGATAATGTATAATTTTATATCTAAATTTGTTTAAGTATTGGTAGTATTACTCATCACTTACCAGACTGTATACATATAATATAAACATTTTCTATTTGTTCCTTATCTTGTCATGTAATATACATTTTTTTATATAGCCATTTTTATCAAGCTTAATCTATACAATGGGTTTATTTTTCAACATATCATAGGAAAGTGTTGTTTGTTATACTTCATAACTTTGTTTTTATTAAAAATAAAGTTGAACAGAATTTCCAGTTGTATAACAACACTGACACAATCTCTTATTCAAAATAATGGGGAAAAAAATGTTCAATTTTCAGAAATCTTGTAACTAAAAGGTATGTGTTAATAATTTTTATACTAATAGTGTATCATTTTATTTACCACTATACAAATAAATTTTAATATTTATAGTTTTAATTTATCCAACTCTTTAAATATTATTTACAATGTTCACTGCAAATATTGTTATTCCCTAACAATTGTCTACTCTATGGGACATGCCCTAATTTCAAAATCTGAAAAATTCCAGAGTCAGATCTACATTTTTCAGATCAGAATGTGTATCTAGAGTTTGGGAATTGTTGATTCGCTCTTCTATTTCTCTCACATTCTCTCCCCCCCCCCCAAAAAAAAACATCTTGTAAATTACTGTGAAACATTTTGGCATATCTGAAACTCACTTCGATAATATGGTTCATTTTTAGCATAATTCAACTTTTAATATATAAATCTTGTTTCAATTAAACTTTCTTCAGAAATCTATTTTGTGACATTTCAGTCATTTATGACTGAATTGCCACAAACTTCATTAGTGGTGGTATTTTGCTACAAGATTTCAAATTTCAACAAAATTCCTTTTGATATAATTTGAAAAAAATCCATGATCAAGTTTTTATTTCTAAATGTAAATCTTCTATATACCCATAAAACTTATAAAGAATATTTAAAATACTATTGGTCTTACTAGTGTAAATTAACAATCTTACACTTTTTAATTTGAAAAAATATTACCTTCAAAAATGATTTGTTTGCCTCTCATTGTAAATATGAAATTAAATTCAAATTGCTGACCTGAAGTTAATAACCCTTGCTGACAGAAAAATTAAATGAAATGATAATGTATAAAAATTGTTTTCATTTATTATAAATTAACTGAGTTTGAAATGTCACAAATTTTAACTCTTACAGCTTACTGTAGGGATTAGTTATTCTACTTTTAAATATGTTTGTTGGTGAACACTTGCCAAAATGATTTTTAGCCATATTACAGTATTATAGCTGAATTGTATATATTGAGATATTATTCGTTAAATCTATATCAATAGTCTGTAAAATTAGATTGCTTTTACTCAGACCATAAAAGGTGAACTATTTAACCTCAAAATAATTTTCACTTGCATTTTAATTGTATTCATTTCTAAATGTATCAATTTTAAACTATTTTCATCTTTTTGTAAACTGCTTTTAAAACTAGGTAGGAACCACTTATAACTGTGAATTAAATGTCTGAATTTGCCTTCTTGCAACTAAATGAATGTTATACTTCAAATGATTTTGTTTATTATGCAACTTTCATCACAGCATCCAACAATGTTAGAGAAAGTCTTGAATTTGGATTATCACTATTTAATCTTTGTCATATTGTAAACTATATTTCTATTGTAATTTATAAAAACAGAAGTTGAGTTCACTATAATATTAGAAAGAATTCTGTAGCTAAAAGCATTGGAGAACAAACACTATGATTTTTAGAAAATCATATGTGGCTATTTTAGATGTCTCTACTTTTAGTTTTGAAAACCTGTTCAAGAGAATGCATAATATAGAGTTTCTTTGCTTCTCTTATACATACCACTTGGGTTTACTGACTCTCCTAATGATTACCATTTAAGAGAAGTCTGATCTTTTATATGAATTTTATAACTTGAAAATATATTCAAACAGCACTAACTAGGGATTAATGCTCTAACTTTAACTGTGCAATATTGTCTCTAAATCATATTTAAGTTTAGAATTGTGTAATGAATATGTGGGTGCATATTTAATTTGGAGTTTTTGCAATAAATTTCTATAAAATGTAATTTACAACAATTATCCTATATAAACATTCAAGTTGTTTGGTTTCTACTGCATTCAGTTTTAATCCGCTATCAAACTTATATTGTTCAACATTGAGTTTTCAAATATTTAAAAAAAAAATTAAAGTTTTTTTTTTTTTTTTTTTTTTTCTTTCTTTTGAACCATATTAACTTTTTCTAGTGTTCTGTATCTTGATTAGTTTGTATATTTGCAAGCTGGGGGATATATTTTAAGTGTTTAATTACAAAAACAAAAGTTAAAGACCCTGAATTATATGAAATGACTTAGTAACATCACCCACCTTAGATTTCTAAACTAAATTTCAATTAAAAGTGAGATTTTCTTAGGCTCTGGTGGTATAATTATGACTCCCTAGATTATTGTAAACAATCTGAACATTTCAAATTTTAAACTTTCATTTGTTTAAAGTATGAAAGGGCAGCTTCATAATGTTTATTGATTCTGTCCAAAGGAAGATCAAATTTTAATAAAGTTCAGTTTTAATCCACTTCAACATCTTACCAGTGCAATTGTAACCCATATATGTACATAGAATTAGACTTATTCTGCATGTGTAATAATCATTTAGAGGATTTGTATAGATTTCACTGTTAATCATTCTTAGTGCTTATTGGTTTTATTGTGCATTATCTTAAAACTATGAAGCATGTTATGAGTGATTTGTGAAAGCATGTTCAAAGTATAGAAAGTATAGTTCAATGTGCTCAATTTAATCCTTGCTTTTATTTTATACTGTTACTAATATAAATCTTTTACATTTTAAAACTGAATTCTAAAAAATTGTTCCATTTTCCTTTTATTTGTTAGATATCAAATCTTCTTTTGAAGTTGTATATCAAAATCAGAGAATATTTTACAGTAGATTTTATAAGATTAATTACTACCTACAATTAAAATGGGGAAAAAAATCTGGTAAAAGCATTCTATAGCATAGTTTTCTCTACTTGTAAAGTTTGTTCACTCATAATTGTATCAGTTGTAAATTTAGCATTTTCAAAGATTTTTATATAATCTAATATTAGTATGTTCCTATGTAATTTGTAAATACTATAAATTTACTTACAGAGCTATATCATACTATTAGTTTCCCTATTAGATCTGTGCAATTACATTTAGTAACTATGTAGTAAAATTTTATTTTTTTTACATGTATCTTTTGGGGTATGTATTATCTTTGGTAAATTTTTCTTGTTAGTGATATCTCGGGATTTAGCCTCGCTTGTGTTCATATTTGTCTAAAAGTATATTTTCAGCTTGTTACATTTTCTCATTTGGGATAAAAATCTGTTATATGATAGTTTAATACTATTCAGTTATTTCTATAAATTTTATTTTATTTTATTTTTTATTTTTTTTATTATTATTATTATTCATAGACTTTGGAGTCTAGCAGCAGTTTTTGAATTAATTTTTCTTTTAACTTAATTTTGCCATAATATAAATGAAAAGGGGACTTGGAAGTTAAAATTTGAATTACTATAAAAATTACTTAAGCATGAATTGAACAAATGGATTTTTCTTTCTTTGAATAGTTACAAACTACTTACAGCTACTATTAATGAAAATGAGAAATATAATTAAATTTTCAAGCTAAATAGTAAGGCATTAAAACCCTTAAAATATTAGCTGTAGTAAATATAAACTGTAACAGACTAATCTGTAAATAGCATGATATATTAAAGATTTGTAAATCTACTTAGCCTTGTATTCTGTCCCTGCTCAATATGAAACTTCATTTTAAAGATTAATTTTCAATTTGTCTCAGACTTGTGTACAGCATAAATCTCCATGCATAATACTGAATTTAATATATTTTATTTCCTTTCTTAGCAAAACCGTGTAGTTGGAGCCATGCAGCTTTATTCTATGGAACGGAAAGTGAGTCAACCTATTGAGGGTCATGCTGCAGCTTTTGCCCAATTCAAGATGGATGGAAACCAAGCTCCCTCTACGTTGTTTTGTTTTGCTGTTAGAGGAGCACAAGGTGGAAAGGTGATAACATTTTTTATATTTAGATATTTCTGTAGTATGATTTTTATGAAACTTTAATAGCTGCTTATAGTGAAATATAATTAAAAATAGTTGATTTGTATGTTCTTTTTAGTTTGTTTCTCTAGGTTTCTTTCAGGGTTACCATAATAGATTGTGTGTATTTATATATACACACCGTTCTTTCTCACTTGAATTCTAGATCTTACAAAAAATAAATTTGAAATTTTCTGTTTTGATATATACATAAATGAATATTTGATATGGTTGGGGGGGGGAACTAACTTCTTAATAAATAAATTTTGCCTGTATTCACTGACTTTAGGTGCTTGAATGTTGGTAAGATTTGTTCTCAATACCTGAGCTGATTCTGAATAAGAACTGTATAATTATATCCTCAGTTCAGAAAGTGATTCTCTCTCCTGTTTCAACTTTTAAATAACTGGTAAGTTGGTCAAGTGTAACTTATTTCTTTATAATTTAAATGAAATTTTCTTGCATTTTTGTAGTTACATATTATTGAAGTGGGCCAACCACCTCAGGGCAACACTCCTTTCACCAAAAAAGCTGTTGATGTCTTTTTTCCTCCAGAAGCACAAAACGATTTTCCTGTTGCCATGCAGGTTAGTTTAGTTTTTGTCCTAAATATAAGGTTATTTGGAAAAAGAAAAGCAAGCAGTAATTACCTTTTAAAGATGCTACTAGTGTATAATCAATTTCAGGAAATATCTTTATATTTACATTTTATGAATACAATATACTGTTTGAATAAAATATTTGATGTTATAAAACCAATATATTTTAAAATTCAATATTGACAGATGCATATATATTATGTAACTGTTATATTGATGTGATTACATTAACAAATCTGCACATCCAATACTGAAGCTATTTAAATTAGGATTGCTGTTAATAAAGCAACATTTTAAAATATTAAGAAAATTACAGTAAATTTTGTTTAATGAGTAGTATGATTATAGTAAGTCAAAACAATGAATGTGGCCTGAAAAATCCAATCTTTTGATTGGCTGATAAAAGCAGTGGTATTAAGTTGGAACAAAAGTTTATGGCCTTAAGTGAATTTCAAAGACAATAGATTTATTCAATCTCGTATGCCATTTTGTTCTACTGCATTGTGCCATCTTTGAAACAGATTGATGATTCTAGCTACCTAAAGCTTAGCATCTTTCTGGGCGATAAATCAGTCTAAGTAGTTTACAAACTTCAGAAGAATTGAAGTTCTTCTCATTTAAGAGAATTTGTAGGGATGTAAGTGGTAATTAAAGGTGAAGGTGAATATGGCAAGCATTGTAGGGCATCCCAGTCAAGCTGTATTAATTACTGCTGGTATTGCAAAGAGATGTAAAGTCTGACATTGTCATGATGGAAGAAAATATTCTCCAATTAGCCAATTCTGAACTGCTGACTTTAATCAGTTCAAGTGGGAACACTAACTAAATTTGTTTGATTTTTGCATAAGCTCATAATACACAATGCCCTTCCAATTGCACCAGGAACAAATCATCACCTTGGTTTTTGAAGTGATTAATGATAGCTTATTTCATTTTCCCTAGGACCTTTTTCACTTCACATTGTTGTAAATGCATTTTTGCCTGTGATCTTTTTTTGTTTGTGCATTTGAGCACAGATGTTCATTGAAATTTCTTGTTAAATTGTGATGCATCTAAACATTGTAGCAATTCATGTATCCAAGTGTTTTCAAATGCTTACAATGCTCATATAAGATATGTAACGTATCTCTGTCATATTGTGTTATGATTTAAATTATTTATAATCAGCATTTTAATTTGGCCATCAACTACAAGCTTAACTGTATATTTTTGGTCTTCCAGATCAGAATGTCCACTTCTGAACCTTAGCAAACCACTTTTTTTTTTTTTTTTTTTTTTTTTTTCTTCCTTTCCTTTCCTGGATATAAATGCATCCCATTTTCCTCCATTTTCACTTGTAATATGAATCAATTTACAATCCACACAAATCGTACAGAAAGTTCTTTCAATCAAGTCTGAAACAAATTCATCTGTTCCAACCTCACCTATTGAAAAATACTACAAACTTTTGTTTCAATGTAATGTAATTTTAATTTTAAATCAAATGCCTATAAAAGTGAATTTGATTTTTCAGATTACGTTTTATCTTTTTCCATATGCCTTCGAATATAAACTATATCATAAAGTGCACTTGCTAAAAATGTTAACTTTTTGTGGTGTTATTTTTAAAATTGTTGTGTAATCTTCCAAAAAAATATTAATAAATTTAGAATTAAGTGTAGATATATTTGAAATTTATAATCCCAATTTGAGATTTTCATTATTACTATGAAATGATTGGGCATGCTGGCACATTTGTTTTCATAATATTTTCCCTTCTCTCTCTCCAGACCAGCAACAAGCACAATGTGATTTTCCTAATCACCAAGTATGGATACATCCACTTGTATGACATTGAGACTGCTACCTGTATTTATATGAACAGGATAAGTGGTGACACTATTTTTGTTACAGCACCTCATGAACCAACCAATGGAATAATTGGAGTCAACAGAAAAGGACAGGTAATAAAATCGTTTTTTCATATGAATATATCCATTTTTAACAATTTTGAATGTTAAAAAAGTTAGAACTTAAATTTTTCTCATGGTCAACAGTTGTGACACACTGCCTTTTGAATTTAAATCCAAATATTTATATGGGCTTACAGCCACATCACATTGAAACACCAGTTCTCATATGATCACTGAAGTTAAGCAACATCAAGCCTGGTCAGTACTTAGATGGGTGACCAGTTAGGGATACCAGATGCTGTATCCTTGGATGTGCAGGTGATGTAATAGATAACGGCTCAGTATTAAAAATTGAAGAGCCAAGTGCCAATTCTAGTTGGGTTCGTTATATTCACTTATGTGCAAATACCTTTGGGAAATGTGTGAATCCACCTCTTCTACTTCATCTATGGGTTAATTAGTAGAACTTCTATCAGTAAAATCATTATCATGAAAAAAAATTTTTACAACCGAAAAAACTTCCTGGCTTTCAAGCCATAAAAAGCAAATCAATCAACCAAATATTTATAGCTTCTATATATAATTTGAATTTTTTTGTATTACAGGTACTGTCTGTCAGTATTGAGGAAGAGAATGTTGTTCAGTACATAACAACCACCTTGCAGAACCCTGACTTAGCTCTGCGACTAGCATCCCGCTGTAACCTACCTGGAGCTGAAGACTTGTTTGTACGAAAGTTCAATAATCTCTTTCAAAATGGACAGTATGCTGAGGCAGCTAAAGCAGCTGCCGGAGCTCCCAAGGTATTTAGCATTTGGGTTTATTTCATTAATATATAACTAATAGTTACAAAATTTGTTATCTATTTTTTTACCAATTCTGTATAAATGTTTTTAATAGCTTCAGCCTGGAAAGAATATTTCCCCCAAATTCCCAAGAATAGCACTTATTCTATCCAAATTATTTAGTGTGTGTGTGTGTATATATATATATATATATATATATATATATATATATATATATATATATATATATATGAAGCGACTCTACTCTCTTTTGCAATTTGCATTTGATCCACCTTCAGCTTCTGTGGCTCCACTCAAATCCAAAGATGGATCAGTGTTAATAAAGGATTCTGAGGATATCATAAAGCAGTGACATCAGTACTCTACAGATCTGTTTTTCGACCTCTCAACGGTAGATGAAACTGCTATAGAAAGTATACAACAGTGTGACATCACGGATTTAGATGTTTTACCATCTAAGGAAGAAACTGTCCTGGCCATTATTCAGATTAATGCTGGTAAAGTACCAGGGATGGATGGCATACCAGGGATGGATGGCATACCAGTGGGACTACTGCAGTATGGACAGGAAAATGTGAATTCATATGTGCATAGCTTTATTTGTGAGTGTTGGGACTCATGGATTAATGGTATCCTTTTTTACCTGTATAAGGGAAAATGATACAAGTCAGAATGTGACAATTACTGAGGCATAACACTCCTCAAATCTGTTGAAAAAGTTTTGGCCAGACTTCTCCTTAACAAGCTGCTATCATATATATGTCTTGTATATTACCTGAACCACAATGTGGCTTTCGATCTGGAAGGGGAACAATTGACATGATATTCTCTGCCCGACAGCTGCAAGAAAAATGTCTGGAGCAGAACATGCCCCTGTACCAAGTTTTCATCTAAGGCTTTTGATACTGTCAATCATGAAAAGTTCTTGCTAAACTTGGATGCCCACACAATTTCATTAATATGTTTAAGGGGCTGCACAGGAATATGAAAGCTTGTGTCACAGTTAACAGGGAATTGTCAGATGAAATAGCCATTGACAACAGTGTTAAGCAGGGAGACATTCCCATGCCTACCTTGTTCTCTATTTACTTTGCTGTGACTCTCCCATACACAGTTCATGATTGCAACATTGAAATTGGTCTTTGATTTCAAATGACTGGTAAGGTATTCAATCTCCAAAGGTTTAACGCCAAATCTAAGACCTTCAGTATCCTTGTGCATAAGCTACTGTATGCTGATGATGCTGACTTTGTCACACATTCTGAGAGGGATATACAGATACTGATGGATTGTTTTTCTGCTATTGCGTTTGGACTGACCATAAGTAATGTTCACTCCTCCTAGTGTGTGTATTTTTTTAAAAAAATATGATTCCATTGCTACATAAGTTTTCATGTTTCAAAAACAAGCTAAAAACTTCAATTTCATTTATATAAATTAAATTAAAGCAGCTAGTTCTGTTTCATCCTCAATCAAATTTTGGAATAACTAATTTTGAAATTTGCAAAGCTTTATAAGCATGTACATTTGTAATATTAATTTTAATTTCTCTGGATATCGAGAAAACTAATCATTTTAATAAAAGATAGTAGGGGTATTCATTTTCATTGACAACTATTGTATCAACATATTAGTTACTTTAGAAAAGAGGTTAAGTCAAGGTATGATTGGGTGCTTTTTTTTTTTTTTTTTTTTTTTCTCTCTCAAATGAATAACATCCGTTCAACGCATGCGCACACACACACACACACACACACACATATATTTTCATAGAAAATATTCGTCCTCCAACAGGAATCAACCTGTATCCTATACAAAACTGTCATATAGCCTGACGTGCCTTAACTGATTGAGCCACAGAGGATCGTTCGATTAGCAACAATGTCGATGTTACTGCTTTTAAACTACAATCTTCCATGAATCTCTCGCATACATTCATATCTGCTCTAAATGTATCCAAACGTAAACAAATGTCACACATTATGAAATTAATTAAAACGAAGTGCATTTATAAGAGAACTGATGTGTAATCAAGAAAATTTGACAAAGCAAATAATATCAGCTACAGGTTTTAACAAACATAAAATTTAACTAATATTTAATCTAGTAAGGTCCTACTATTTATATGCCCAAAAACGCACGTAGATACATACATACACAACAACATATATATCTACTCACACATACATACATATACATGTGTGCGCGCACACACACACACACACACACATATATATATATATATATATATATATATATATATATCAATACACATACTCATGCATACACACACATACACGTGCACATAAACATATCTACATAAAACCTTGCACACATCCATATATATATATATACACACACACACACATCTAAAATATACAACGTATCTATCTATATACACTCACACACACACACACACACACATATATATATATATATTTTAAAAGGTAAAAAAAACACGCATACATACATACATACATACACTTAACATAAAAATAGATGGGTAGAATTAAACTAAAAAAACTACTGAGGAAGAAAACATTAATAATATTAAAAACCCACGGAGTGATTAACATGTATATATCTCTTAAGTTTACATATATACCTAGATATATAAAAATATCAAAACTATCAGATTTAGTATATCAGTTATTTAGGAAAACTTTTACCTCCATACCCACATACACGTATACCAACACATGAATAAAGTTTGCTAACACAAATGGTCAAAAAAACATATAGAGCACCACATAAACACAGACAATGATATATATAGATAATCATAAGTCATTCCATTTAAATACCATGCATGATGTTAGTGATCCAAGATGGAACTGTTATAGGTAACAACACATTATAAAACTGTGTTTATTTTAAAGTGTTTTTTATTTCTACATTTGGAAATGATTTCACTACGAAGATTCAGCAACTCATCTTGATTTTTCTCTTTAATAATAAAATTTTTTTCCACAATGCATAGATCACACAATTGAAGAAGTTATTAGGAGTTCTTGCTCTTGATAAGAATCCCCATTCAACAGATATAGATTAGATCTTATTCAACAGATCCCAGTAGTGTTTGGATAAGGAAGTTTGATTTTTAAGGTATCGATATTAAAAGAGCATCTATGGTTGTATAGATTCTGCTTCCAATTACCAGCGGATATACCTATGTATCTTTTTTCTGGTTGATATTTTCTCTGGGAAAGATTATTGCTTCATATATTATATTCTCATACATACATTTTCACCCGATTGGACAATTAGCTCTACTCCTACAATTGTAGGTGGGGCTCCTAGATCGAATTTCACTACTATGGTAGTTAAGTATTTTACAATTGTGGGAAGATATAATTTTCTCCATATTACTTACACATGAATAACTAATTTTCAGTGTCTTCCTATTGAAAATTTTATATAGTGGATGTTTACTATGTAAGTCGTTAAACTGTATCCAACAGCAAGGCCTCTGATCAGGAGGTTTTGAGGAGCGTGGAACCACCTCTTAATTGCTGATGTTCCCAGGTCCACCCTGACCCGGGGTGGTAGCACCTCTTAGGGTCCTAGCTATGGGAAAATAGTGAACTCCCAGTCTAGCCCGCGTCCATGACTATGACTGGGTAAAGTGCATCCACATCCATGGCTATGATGGTAAACTGCATCCACATATTAGGTATGGCGATAAACTACGTCCAACAGAAAGACCGTTTTTGAAAAATTAAGGTTGTCGGCTATACGGTTTTGGAAAAGTAGTATTACCAGTTATACGTTTTCGAAGGAATAATATTGCCAGCAGTGTGTTTTTAAAAAATATTACCAGCTATATGTTTTTGAAAAAATATTACCAGCCATACATTTTTGGAAAAATAACATTACCAGCTATGCGTTCTTGGAAAAATAATATTACCAGCTATGCGTTTTTGGAAAATAATATTACCAGCTCTACTGTTTTGAGAAATAATATTCCCAGCTATGTAAGCTGGAAGTCAAGGGATCATTGCTATTAGGGACAATGATTAAGCCGTCATCTCTCTAAATTCCAACTTGGTTACAGTTAACTACTCTACTCAAGGTGTCAAAAATATATATATATATATATATATATATGCCCACTAAATCTGCAATTTTGGCAGTCGAATGCTCCCATAGATACATCAAAACTTTCATTATTCTTCTTCACCCAAGTAGCGTCATTGTATGTAAGTATTGATCTTCTTGACGTTAAAACAATGTCCAGATCATTTTCCGTTATTTCGGTATATCTTTTAGGGAAATTAAGGCTGTTAATTAATAGTTCCTCCGAAATAGAAGGGTAAAAATCCAAGATGTCAAATTGGATGAAAGTAGCTTTAGGAACCATTTAATCGTCTCGGCATCAAGATCAATACTTACACGTGACGCTACTTGGTTGTGGGGTGAGGGTATCTGCTAACAAATGTATACTTCTGTTATTCAATGATTTGTTTAGGTTTTCAATGATAAAAAAATTTTAGGCATTTTCATTCATCTGCTTAATTCATATTTTTATACACAGACTTTTTCTAAAAAAGGTCATTTAAATATTAGCAAGACATTATTAATACTTAAATTTTATTCTAATAGATTTAAAGTACCATTTGACCTTCTAATAACTAATAGACTATACAGTATTTTTACAAATAAATATATTAGAATTTAATTACTAATTAAACATCAAATATAAAAATGTGTTTCATCTCTTTTTTTTCTTTTTTTTTTCTTTTTTTTTTTTTTTTTCAAAATTAATTATTACATAAGGAAAATATTTGACTGCCTACAAAAAATAGCTATTTCATTTCTTTTAGTAAATTTTTATTTTTCAGAAACTTAATGTATAATTTTTCATGTATGCTCAAAGGACATGGGTCATTTAATGACCTACAAGCTTACTTTCCATTTTGCTGTTGGTGTTTTATTGCTTTCTTTTAAGTGCCAGAAATATTTTGATAAGGATGTCGGTATTTATTATTAAAGGATGTTTGTTATTGGCTCCACCTTCTTCTGAATTAATGTTCATCCAATGTAGAATTTAACTATGTCTGGATCTTCAATAGATGAGATTGCATTGATAAAATATTGATTCAATATGGCATTTATTATTAAGCAGACAGTTTTGAGGATTTCTACAGTTACATAATTTTTCTTTATATTCATTTCTTTTTATTTTAGGATCTATATTTTTTGATTTTGGTATAAGTGTTTAAGATGTTAGCATTGTTTCTTAATCATTTCTAAGTTTTCAGTACAACTGTAACCTAATATTAGGATATTTTTATTAAAAATTGTACTGAGTTTATTTTCTCTAGGAAAATGTTTATCGATTAATGCAAGGAATTTTTGTCCTAACTTTTCATATTGTATAGGGGTGTATACCAATTGATTTTTCTATTTCAATTTTTTCTATGGTGTCCATTTTCATTTTTTATATAATTGAGTTTTGGGCATTTATAGCCACTATTTTTTAGAGCTTTATTATAGAAATTACTATATTCATGGAATATTTTCTCATTTACTGAATTTGTACTTATTCTTTTTTTTTTTTTTTTTTTCAATTGATGAAGGTATATGCTTAATGGAGGATGATTTAGACTTTGGGTGTATATACAAAGAATTGGTATATATTCATTAAATCTAGTGTTATATCAAGGAAGTTAACTTTTTCCTTTTAGTATTTACAGTAATTTTCAAGTTGGGGCATTTAAATTCTCTAATTTTATCAATTTTAAAGTTTGTAGAATTTCTTACCACCATAAGTCCATCTCTGTACAATCCAATGTCATTTAATACTAATTTCACAATATTCAGTAAGATTATGTAATATAAAAAGACCTATAAGGTCAGGACTTGGCAGAGTCCAATGATCCCATTGTCATGTCAAAGTAGTCATTAGTTTTTAATCCATTGCTCATCATTATGAATGAGTACTGATTTTTCTTGTATTCATATTCTCTACGTCTGTTATGCCTGAGTATTGGGTAGCAAAATCCATAGCATTTGTGAAAAGTTCTTTTGCTGTCAGTAATTCTCAATATCAAACTATATTAGTGTACAATTTGGTTTCTCCTTGATGTTAGTAAACCAATTAGTAACTTATTTGATATTGATCCAAAGTTTTAATCCTAGGTAATCCTTTATTTGTTGGTTGACCCTTTCTAGGATTTTCTTGCTAATTCTGATAATTACAAGTCAGGTTGGGTTGATAGTTCTTGTAGTCGGATTAGCTTCAAAATCGGGTTTGTGATCCTTTATGGTTATATAGCACTCTTTTATGGTAAGTTTACCTACCCTATCACTAATATTCAATTTATCTGTGACGTTTTTACTACTAATATTGTTTTCCACCATATTTATGTAATTATTACTAGCATTTTCATAGTTCTTATTTAAATCATTTTTAATTAGGTTGTTGTAGTCCATTGGCATTAATTTATAAAAGTTTCCTGTTTTATCTGATTTCAGCCACTCCTAAATTAAAATAGATTTTCCTTAACCATAACAATTCATAATATCAATATTCTCTGCTTATGAATTAAGTAAATTTCTTTCAAAGTTTATTCCTATCATTGCTTGACAATGGAATGAGACAATGGATTTCAAGTTTAATTTTTATAATTAAATTTATAAACTTAGTTTCAGTTTTGAAACCTGGAAATTTTCTGTCTCAATGGAATCACTTTTAAAAAAAAAAAAAATAATTATATAAAACACACCTTGCACGTTCATGTTTGTTTAATGCTTATTTTTACTTTCTATTTTGATTTTTCTGAATTCAAATATCGTCTAAAAGCGGGAAATTACTTCTTTCCTGTTCATTAACTCTGCTAATTTTTAATAATTTTTAATCTCTGTTATTTGAATCAGCATATTCATATTTGTTTAGAATGTTTTGGCCTTATCTTTTCTGTCCTTCAAGTGTCCGTCTCACTTTCAGCATCTTTCTTTGAGATTGCTCATACCTCAATTTTGTCTAAACTTTTCATTTGGCATCATATCAAATCTTTAAGGTTTTTTTTTTTTTTTGGTTTTTTATTATTATTATTATTACTTTTGCATGTAAGTAAATTTCACTTTCCCTCTAATTATATGCAGTTGATATGTATATTAAATGCATGGTTGTAAGAGATGCATATTTCAATTTGTGCCTGACAATTACCATGAAACTCAGTTGTACCAAATGGTTAGAAACAAACATTTATTCTTATACACACACACACACACACACACACACACACACACACACACACAGCTTTGAATCTTTGATTTCTTACACTCACTAAATGTTTTAAGTTTGTAAATCTCATTTACTTTAGAAAACCAATTTGAAACATTATGCAACAAGTAATTAAAAATTAAACTAGTTCATAAAATGTTGACGTTACCTATTTTGCTTTTATATTAATTTTCTTCAAAGCATGTGCACAAGTGTATATGTAAATGTTTTCTGACTATTTATATATGGTTATTGAAAGGCAACTGTAGACTTGTTGCTATAGTTTTTTTTGTTTTTTTTTATTATTATTAACTCTTTCTTTTCTGGTTAAAAATAGATTTGTATGAAAGCTAGTGTAAATAGTAATTTTATTTTAGGTATATTTATAAGTTAAAATTTAACATTATTTTTCAGGGTATATTAAGAACTCCACAGACAATCCAACGCTTTCAACAGGTTCCTGCCCAACCAGGACAAACTTCTCCTTTATTACAGTATTTTGGTATCCTGTTGGACAAGGGCCAACTTAATAAGTATGAATCATTGGAACTGTGTAGACCTGTACTTCAGCAAGGGCGCAAACAGTTGTTAGAAAAGTGGCTGAAAGAAGACAAGGTGAATTGAATTAAATTTTATGGAGAAGCAGATAACATTTAAATGCTTGTTTTTAAATTATATTCTTTTCTGAAAATGGAAAGGTCATATATTTTAAGTCTTTTCTTTTTTTTTTCATTCCCTCCTTAGATGAATCTCCTCACATCCTCTAATTTAAATTCAAGTGTCTTGATATAGTATATCACAATTATTTTCTACTAGGCATTGTTACATGAATTGCAAAATGATTTAGATCAGATTTAAACCTGCATAAATATTATTAATGAATTTACTAGAGTTTGCAATACTAAATTTAGCAAGTAGGTTAGAAAAATATCACATACATTCATTTCAATTTCCCAACCTATTTTATGCTAAATTTAAAGAATTGCACACACAAGCAAATTCATCAACAGTATTGCCTAAGTTATTAAAGTGGGTTAATTTGTAAAACTCAAATCTTACTTTCACTATGTAAGATGAACAGTGATTTGTGGCTAATGGGTATCTTTGCTCCACTGGTAAATGCTCAGGCTTATCCTAAAATATCTTTAAAACTTAGTCAATAATGACTGAAAACATGTATGATTTTAATTAAAACCTGTAAGCTTTTTAATTGCTTTTTTTTTTATATACCTTAGCCAATTATTTAGTTTAATTCCTATACCTTTTATTTTTTAGAATAACTTTTCTGTTGAATTTGTGACATTATTTTATTTGTTTATAATAGGATCTTCGAGTTCAAATGTACAAAGATTTTAATATAAAATTCAGCTTTTAAAAAAAAAAAAAAAACCTGTTGGCAGAAGAAGTACTTTAGAAAAATTTGATCTAAAAAAAAAAAAAAAAAAATTTTTTCAAAACTAGATTGGAGAATTTTAATTTATATATCCATAACTAGGGATCATGCCAATTTAAATATTGTCATTCATTTTAATTTACTTTCAATTTCTATAACCAATTAGGTGGAAAATATATTATGAATGATTTTTTATTTTATTTTGTATCTATTTTGCAATCTTACTTTAAGCTCGGCCTTAAAGTTTAAAATATTAAATCGTTTGCCCTAGCTTGGTTAGTCACTTTCATGTTTGTCTTTATAAATTAGGTGTTAAAAAAAACTTACTAGATTAATAAAAGGTATATGTATTTTTCTTTAATACAAAGTTTTAAGAGTTCCATGCTTGCAGACATTAAACAAATTTTCTTTGGTATCTCAATTTGTCCATCTATTTACAAAACTAGCAAAAATAATGTATGCACATTCATTGGAGACTGAAAATACCTTTCACATAACACTTAACACTTCATGTTAACCCTTAAAGTTATGGGGAATTTGAGTCAGTTATAGTATTAGGCAGTCAAATTATTGTGAAACTGCCACTCTTGTTAAGAGTTAACATAGAAAACTGGATTTACTGGAAAAAAGGAACAAATACTTTTTACTTTTTATACTAAAATACAAGCACCCTATTTACTGGTTTTGTCATAATTATTAGAATAGCATTAACTAGTGAGTTAATTCATAGAGTTCATAATGTGAAATATTTCAGGTTTTATAAATGTGTATATATGTAACTTTCTGTATAGAGATGTAAACTATTGCATTTATTGTAAGTAATATCTTGTACTTTTAGTTTGTAAATTTAAAAAAAATATTAACTGAAGGTTTTTGCCAATAAGATGTGGAAGGTTTGGTAGAAATATCAGTGATCTGAAGTAGAACATGGATATAATTTAACACCCAACAATAATGAAATACTGTATAGAATATTATTTTCATGCCAATTTTTTTTAAAACTACTTTAAAGTTTCTCAGCTTAGAATAAAATCTGTTAATTGGAATTAAACTTATTAAAATATATGCATTGTTGCCGATAATGTCTATTCTTGTATAGAATTCTGACTAGTCAAGAAACTGAATTCTTTGAAAGTGTTTTGAGCACCTGCTTGGTTGAAGAAGATACTCTTGTAGAAAATTGTCAAGAGGCTTGAAAAAGTAGTAGTTGGTTGGTGGTAGGTCTGGTGAATAAACTGGGTATGGTTGTTATAGAACAGTTAATCAAGGAATGGGTCCTTTTTATTGCACAAAACAGCAAATTCTATAATTTTTGTACAGCTTGTATCAAGCCCATTTGTCATGGTTTTTATTTATTTGGCACAAATGTTTAACAACTGTTGAATAGTCAACATTTACTTATTCTGCAACCTTTCTAGTTGTTTTGCTTGAATTTGCTGCCAAAAGCTTAAAATAAGACTAAACAGTAGAAACAAAACCATTAGCATAAAAGAGTAGTGAAGTTTGACCTTTTAAAATTATTGGAACAGATTTTCAAAACCAGCATCAAAGTTTAAAATAACTTTTTTTTTTTTTTTCCAGTAACACTACTGTAATCTTACCATTGTATTTTTTTTATGCTACCCCCCCCCCCAAAAAAAAACAAAGAACACAATTTTAATGCACTTAAAATGTTTAACATGAGGTTGAGCATTATTGCAGATGCTTTATGTCTATAAAGCACTAAAATTCTTACAAGGTGAGTTTTGCAGCAGCAGTATGGTATTGAATTAAAATGTATGGTAAATACCTATTTTACTCTTTGGTAGTTAAATATGTCATCTGGTTGCTATTATTGCACTTTAATATTCCAAATTCAAAATCTGTTTTAGCTTGAATGTAGTGAGGAACTTGGTGACTTGGTTAAAGCTGCTGATCCTACACTGGCATTATCTGTCTATTTGCGAGCAAATGTTCCAAACAAGGTTTGTAATTTAATTTTATCCTTTTATAATCACAAATTGAGAATTTTAGAAAACTAGATACTTGGTGGGGAAAAATATTTTCATGAGAAAAATTTATATCATCATTGATATTATTGCTATCATATATTCTGTTATATCATTGATTGTTTTTATTCAGTATTACCTCCAGTCAATTTATGTAAAGATTTACCACTAGCATTGCAATACAAAATTAAGATGCATTTTGCTTATCTAGCCATTTTAAAAGCATTGTAAATTTTAATTGCAGATAATTTTTTTACATATCTTTAAAATACTTAGTGGCTTTTTAACAATGATCACTATTTTCTTAGATTACCTTAAGTTTTCAGCAATTGAATACTGACTTTGCATATGTAGAGAAGATTTTATTTAAAAACTTTTAGCAGAAAGTGTTAAGTTTAAAACCTGGTATCTTTTAGGAAAAACTTTGCAATAGTGACTTTATTGCTATGAAAGAACTAAACCTATAAAACTTTGTTAGTTATAAGTATTTTATGATACTTTATTGATTTGTAAAAATTTAGTCAGCATTCATATTTACTACTTAAATTTTTGCTGATTGCAGGTGATCCAATGCTTTGCAGAAACTGGTCAGTTTCAAAAAATTGTTTTGTATGCTAAAAAAGTTGGCTATACACCTGACTACATATTTTTGCTCAGGAACATTATGCGTATAAATCCCGAGCAAGGGCTTCAGTTCTCGCAGATGTTGGTTCAGGATGATGAGCCTTTGGCTGACCTCAACCAGGTAAAATGTTTTTCTAACAATTAATATCAGTTGGAAGACAAAATAATTACTGGTCCCTCAGTACTTTTTTTCTGTTTCATTGGAAATCATTCTTGAGTTGGGAGAATTGGTCATGAAGCTCAGTTACTTGTTCTTTTATTCTTATAGATAGTTGATGTCTTCATGGAATTCAACCTCATCCAGCAATGTACATCTTTCCTCTTGGATGCGTTGAAGAATAATCGACCATCAGAAGGGCCACTACAAACTCGCCTCCTTGAGATGAACTTGATGTCAGCTCCACAGGTAAGTAAACTACACTTTTAGTATGCATCCCCAACCATACTGACAACTGATAAAATTGCTTTATGTACAACATTATTTTTTAATATGAATATAATTCAATTTTTTTCTTAGAAGCTATTTCTGTCTTAAATTTTCAATAATTAATAGTGAATTACTTATTACTATTTGAATGCATTTTTTTCTCAATAGGTAGCTGATGCAATTCTTGGAAATCAAATGTTCACCCATTATGATCGTGCTCATGTGGCACAATTGTGTGAGAAGGCAGGGCTTTTACAGAGGGTAAGTATTTTAAATTCTCCACCCATAGTCTAAAATTGTAGGTAAAAACTTGGCTTTCAAGTTTTTCAACTATCAGTTTTTCTTATGCAAGCCAATGTTTGCACAAAATTGATATTGGTAGTTATTTTTTTTATTATTGTGATTATTATTCAGCTAGAATACAATGTTTTAGACGGTTTTCTTAGCATGAGTCATCATTAAATGTTGATCAAAATCTGAGATGAGTCATTTTGACCCATATTGTAATGTTGTCATTTTGACTGCTGTAGTCATGTCTAAGGTTGCTTAATTTGTATGATAGTGTGTATCTTCCCCCTCTTTTAAAGAGTTCTAGAATTAGGCATTAGGTTCTGCTAAATAAGCAAAGTCAATATAAATTTCAACATTGTGGTTGCCTATTCTTTGAAAATCAGATGCATTATGAAGAATTCTTGCAAATAATTTTATGTGTAATTGTAGTAGTTTCATGTTGATTTTTAAAAAAAAAAAAAAAAAAATCGGCCTGAACAATTTTGGAATTCTTGTGATGTAATCAATTTAGATTGTTTTATAGTTTTTTCAAACATACAAAAATTGGGAAGAATTCTATACATATACCGAAACTTGTGTTAAATACTACCGAAAATAAATGGTACTCCTTTTAAACTTGTTATTTTTCATTTTAATTTTATAATTATTGGATGGACTTTTATTTTGCAGGCTTTGGAGCATTATACTGACCTTTACGATATCAAGCGAGCTGTTGTCCATACCCACCTGCTAAACCCTGAAGTAGGTAGCATAGAAACTCTCATTTACTTTACTTACTCTTTACTTTAAATTCAAATTAATCAAATTAAATTTTATTTATGAATGGGTGTTTCGAATATTTTAAATGAAATTTTATATTTAGCCCTTTCACTTAGAAAATAAGATTCTTTTAAATGAAATGGTTTCTATAAACCATTTATCAAATATTTCTTTATCGGATATTTTTTGAGCTTTTATATTTCTATTTTGTAGTGGCTTGTGACTTATTTTGGCTCATTGTCTGTGGAGGATTCTCTTGAATGTCTAAAGGCCATGCTTCAAGCTAATATCCGACAGAACCTGCAAGTGTGTGTGCAGATTGCATCCAAATATCATGAACAACTCAGCACTAATGCTCTCACAGACATCTTTGAATCTTTCAAAAGCTATGAAGGTAATCAAATATTAACTTAATTTTTATGACTTAACTAAATTAGAACAGATAATTCATTTTTACTTATATTATTTCAGGTCTTTTTTATTTCCTGGGATCTATTGTAAACTTCAGTCAAGATGCTGATGTTCACTTCAAGTATATCCAGGCTGCCTGCAAGACAGGTCAGATCAAAGAGGTGGAAAGGATTTGTCGTGAAAGCAATTGCTATGACCCAGAAAGAGTAAAAAATTTCTTGAAGGTTAGTATTCAGTAACTGTTTGTCCATAATTTTTTTTTTTTTTTTTATATATTCAAAACTAAGATTTTATGATGCATATCTAAAAAAGATTGACAAACTTAAGATATTTAAAAAAAATTTCTATAGATTTTTCTTTTTAAGCACTTGATACTTTTTAAACAAGACTTTAATGATGTAAAAGATCTTTTTAACATATTGCTACTGTAGCTAAAAGCTTGATATATGCAAAATAGTAAAATAGGTTTATACCCTGTTGCTAAAGTATTTTTGAGAATGTCATTGAAGTAAATTTTATATAAAATGGTTTTTAAATTTTTGGAGCTTCATTAAATTTATTTTTCTTTTCAGGAGGCCAAGTTGACTGATCAGTTACCATTGATCATTGTCTGCGATAGGTTTGATTTTGTACACGATTTGGTTCTTTACTTATACAGAAATAACCTCCAGAAATATATTGAAATATATGTGCAAAAGGTATGTTGAATTTGAAATTGTGCTTGATAAATGCTTTTAAAATAACATTTTTAATCTTTTTAAAATTTTATAAGTTGAAAAGTTTAATAGGTATATTCTTCATATAAGTATATTATAACCCAATTTTTAAATAACAATTTGTTAATCCAAGGACAAAACATGTTTTCACAATACCATTCTTTTCCTCCTATTTTAATGAAGAAGTGTCAAATTTAAATGATGTTTATTTCTTATTTGAATACAATATTTACAGAAATCAGTGTAGATTTCTATTTGGAAGCTATTATCTTTTAAAACAAAACAATATGAACAATATCAATTTTTAAAAAAGTTATTAAAAAAAAAAAAGTACAGATATAGCATTTGAATTTTGCTAAACTGGTAAAATTTCTGATAAAATTTGAAATTGCTTCATTAAACAAAAAGTTAAATAAATTGAAAGTAACAGATGGCATATAGAATTGGAGGAAAGGTTGTCTAAATGCATAAAGATTCATGCTTTGCTAAATATTTCTCTGGCCAGTGATTAAAACTTCTATGAAGAGGTGTGGTATATTTAAGTCTTCTTGCAAGTTATTTTTTTTTTTAAATTAATGTACATGTAACAAAATAATGAAATATGGAGTTTGAAATTGTGAATACCTTATTATTGGTCAAATAAGTATTTTTTTTTTTTTATTCCATTGCCAAAAAAAATTATTTAATACCTTTTCTATGTCTAGGTGAACCCTGGCCGTTTGCCTGTAGTTGTTGGAGGGCTTTTGGATGTGGACTGTTCTGAAGATGTAATCAAACAGCTTATCATGGTTGTAAAGGGCCAATTCTCTACAGATGAGCTTGTTGAAGAGGTTGAAAAGAGAAACAGGTGTTTTGTTTTGTTTTTTTGTTTTTATATACACAATTACTCAATAGTAAAATTTGGTATCTTTAAAATAATGGAAGTCTGTTCAAGACTTAGGTCCTTAAAATGATGTTTAAAATATCAAATCTTATTGCTTAAACCTTTCAAAGAAAAAAAATATTTCAAATAAGTATATGAAAGCTGTGTGATTCAATTTTTAAATGGTTTAGTTTCAAATGACCCATTCATATAAAGTTATTTGCTTAGGTGCAACATTATTCAAGGGATACGTAATATAAAAGTAATTTTCTCTGAAAACTATTATTGCAAATAATTGTCTGACTTCCTCTTTCATACAAATTTTAGACATAATTTATTTTTTTAATTTTTTTATTATAGATGTACTATAACTTCCTAATTAAATAGTGGGTTGTCCGGTAAGTTCATGACTATTTTTAGCCATTCATGTTCCAACACATTAAAACCCATCAGATTTATTGACATATGATATGCTTACATTTCTGATTAGTGCACACTTCAAACTTTCTCTTGAGAAAAAAAGTTTAAAGTTTAAGGTGCTGTGCTGCTTTTTTATTTTTTTTTTTTTTTTTTTTTTTTTTTTTTTTTTGCAAGCTACAAAAATGTACAGTGAATGTGCTTTAGCTGACAGAACTGTTTACTAAGTTTGGGCTTGGTGATTCTGGCCTTATTGATGAACACCCCAGCAGGCACCCCACTACAGACGATGACCAAATCAAGACATTTGCATTACACAATGTGAGAATTGGCAGAAACACTAAATTTGTCAAAATACACCATCCATGAGCACTTAGTAAAGTTTTGGTACTCAAATTGCTACCATGATTTGAGTGAAAAGAATCTTTTGGATCACATTTCCTCTGTGATTTGCTGTATAAACGCAATGATGATGCACCCCTTTTGAAGCAAAATGTGATGGGTGATGAAAAATGGATCATAACAATGTTCAGCAAAAAAGATCCTGAAGTAAGTGACATGAGCAAATTTTAGCCACTTCAAAATCAGGTCTTCATTCTAAGAAAGTCATGCTGTGCATCTGGTGGGATTGGAAAGGAATCCTGTACTATAAGCTTCTGCCAAGTAACTAGTCAATTGATTCTAAAAAGTACTGCTTGCAACTGGACAAATTAAAGGCAGCAATGCCTAGAATTGGCAAACAGGAAACGTGTTGTTTTTCATCAGGGTAATGCCAGATTTCTCAAGCAATCCATGAATTGTTGCAGTTTGGCTGAGATGTGTTACTCCACTTGCCATATTCACCAAACATTGCTCCTTCGGCTTTTCATTTATTCAGGTCCTTGCAAAATTCATATTTTTCATTTATTCAGGTCCTTGTAAAAATTTTAATTCTTTGGATGACATAAAAAAAAAAACCTGCCTTAATGAGTTCTTTGCCAAGAAACCACCAAAATTTTGGGAAGGTAGAATCTTTAAGTTTAAGGAAAAATGGAGAAAGGTTGTGCAACAAAATGGTCCATATTTAGTTGAATAAATATTTATTGGCATAATTTTGTTTAGTGTTTTAATTCCCCTTAAAAATTGGCATGTAATTTCTGGACAACCCAATACTTCAATTAACTTTGAGTAGAGACTGTTTACTCTTATACAAATTCTTTCCCTTCCTGACATTAATTTCCCTTTCTGACATTTAATTTTTCTTTGAGTAAACAATTCATAAAAATAAATTACTTGATTGAAATGTTTTAAAATTTCTAGAATTCTTATTTTTCATCTTTTCCCCCCCCACCTCCATCTATATACAGGTTAAAGCTTCTCTTGCCTTGGTTAGAGATGCGTGTTCATGAGGGTGTGACTGAATCTGCTACACATAATGCCTTAGCCAAAATTTACATTGACAGTAATAACAACCCTGAAAGATACTTGCGGTAAGTTTTGAATACTACATTCTCCCCCACCCACTCTAAGTGATCTTATTAAAATTTTATTTTGTCAGTATTCAGGTCAAGATAATTAATTAGAGTACAATATTCCATGAAGTAAATATTGTATTTATCACTCAGGATAACAGTAATACAACCAACTTAGTAACATCTACTGGAATTCAGTTTGTATCAAAACTGTCTCTAATAGCATGGTTAGTTTTCTGGAAAACTTTCCAGCAGAGGTTAGACAAAGTAAAGATAACAAAAGGAGCAAATATTTTGTTCTTGATCTATTTGACATGCCTGACACAGAAAAATAACACTAACTTGTTGTATTATTCCAGCCATTCAACTCAAATTCTAGATAGGAAATTGATATTTTGTAAAAAAAAAAAAAAAATTGCTGTCAAAAAAAGCAAAGATCTAACATTGAGTGGATAATATTACTAATAAACAGATTACTGACATTATGAAGTGTTGCTTCCCATAAAGTATATGGGGCGAAGCCACAAATGCCTTTGCCACACACCTATAAAAATGGTGGTGAGTATCTTAAAAAGTTAAAGGGAAAACCAGTTAGAATATTAACTATAGTTAAAGTGACTTTTTTTTTTTTTTTTTTTTTTTTTTTTTTAATTTTCTTCATTTTATGTAATATTTTTTTCTTTTGGTATCTTGTAAATGGGTTAGCCCATTTTAAAATTCAGTTTTTACTCTTGTAACCTGTTTTTGATTAACTTGTAATGACAGCCAAGTGGGAAGGGGATTAATGTGAGAAGTGTTTTGTCCCTCAAAGGAACTGCCTCAATGATTTCATTGATGGTTGTGTGTGTGTGTATAAATATATACATACACATTCCTCAATGTGCATTTGATTAGTGCACTAAAATTTTTATATAGCAAAATTCGATTAGTGTACTGATGCATTCTTCAGTTTAATCCTAGCAATTAACAATTGATTGATTTTTTTTTTTTTATTTTTTTTTTTTTTGGCAAATTAGAACCGCACTAATCGATTATGAGGGGAGGATACAAGTCACTGGTCACAAGGGTGCTTAGGTTTAGACTCTCTTCAGTTGTCATTAATTTGGCAGGTAGCATTATGTGCCAAGTTTTATCTTTTTATTTTCTGATTTTTGTAAACAACTTTTTGCATTTAAATGAAATCTAGGTATTGGGACAGTTTAAAAGTATTTTAGGGCTATAAATTCAAAGTGTTAAGTAGAAACTATACTTATGTTATTTTTTGTATGAATAGAAGTTTGAGATCATTTTTGTTGAATTTTTGATAGATATTACAATTTAATATGTTACGGTAATGTATTTGTTTCATAAGTAAATTTTATAGTATGTTTTAGTTTAATGTCAGTCATACTTGTCTTTGTACTTGAATTTAACAATAGTATTAAACTTAAACTTTTTCTTTTCTCTTTTTTTTTTTTTTAATTAATTAATTTTGTATACTGTTTTAATTTTTAGTGAAAATCAATATTATGACAGCCGTATTGTTGGAAAATACTGTGAAAAGAGAGATCCCCACTTGGCTTGTGTTGCCTATGAGCGAGGATTGTGTGATCAGGAACTTATCAATGTATGCTTCTGTTTATTTATATTTAACTTTGTAATTTTATCTTCTTTTTATTTTTCATAGAGTTTGAGCTAAATTCATGACATTATTTTTTGACATTAATGCATATGAAAGTAAAGTTGGTCTGCATGCTCACAAATATTTTATGATAACACAAAAGGAAAATATCTGCAAGGTACAAGATATTTATGAAAAATTATATTAAATTTAGATTCATGAGTTTCAGGAATTTAAAGATGGATATAGTTATTTTATATAAGTAGTTTTACAAGCAAAATTTTCGGTTTATTTATCTACAAATTTACTGAAATAGTATTTCAATTAAATGTATAAGAAATTTTTATGCATTTTTCTGATATATTTTAACTGCACTTTCAATAATTGATGATAAACATTGTGTATTTTCCAGGTTTGCAATGAAAACTCACTGTTCAAAAGTGAGTCTCGTTATTTAGTTCGGAGAAGAGATCCAGACTTGTGGGCTGTTGTACTTAAAGAAGAAAATGAATACAGAAGACCACTTATTGACCAGGTTTGGATGGAAAAGTTTTAATACTTTTAAAAGGTTCTCAATCAGTCGACTGTAGCACATAAAATAGAAATTCATAAAATGTATTTTTTTATAGTAAATATCAATTATTGCTTTTACTCCCCAACATGCAAATGATATCTACCAAACTTGTTACCTCAATGTTAAATTTGAGGAATATTTAGTATTTGTTTGCTACATTTATTTTTTAATACTTTATTTCTATACAAACATTCATATTCCTTAGGTCAAGTTGCATTAAGTAAAATATTTTTCAATTTCTAATTTTTAAAGTAGCTCTTAAGAAAAATGCAAAATGAAATATTTTGAAAAGAAAATGTGAAGCAGTTTCATTTTAAGTTTTAAATTGTAAAATAATTTAAAAGGAACTTCCAAAAATGCTGAGTATTTAAATATAACTTCTTTTTTTTTGTATTGTATTTGTTTAATAAGTAATAGAAGTTGTATACTACTTTCATTTGATGGCAGAAATTTCAATCTTAATTCTAGGTGGTCCAGACTGCTCTCTCTGAAACTCAAGACCCTGAAGACATATCAGTAACAGTTAAGGCATTTATGACCGCTGACCTCCCCAACGAGTTGATAGAGCTGCTGGAGAAAATTGTTCTGGAAAACTCTGTTTTCAGTGATCACAGGTAAACTAAATAGTAATTTTTAGTAATTACTAAGATATTTTGAAAAATCATTTTTCATTATTTCAAGTTTAAGCTCATAATTTTACAGATTTAATTACAACTAATTCCTATTTTGAAACTAAGCTTTCATAAAATATTTTATTCAATTGCTAAAGATATATTGTTTGTTTTCTCTGAAATTTAGAAAAAAAAAATTAGCTAATTCTTGGATATTTTTTAATTATTTTGCCCCAAGCAAGGCAATAAATGCCTAGATGCAAGGTATTATGGAGAGTGAAAGCAGTTCAAAGTAACAGTTGATTGATAGTGCATTTAAATTTCTGAAGATTGCAGGTGACTGGAAAGCAGGAAGCCAAAAATGTTCCATAGGCCAAAAGTGCAGGAGAAAAAAAAAATAGAAATTAATTACATATTAAAATTTCATCAGTGAAATTTTAAGACATAGCTGTTAATTTAGTACTGTGCTTAAATTGGTGAAATTGAGGTACCAAACAGGAAAGCTCATCAGAACAGTTACCATGAAAATATTTATTGAAAAGCATGGGAATTACATTATGGTGAGGCAGGGTGGGGAGCAAGATGCTAGGTTAGGACTTGATAATATTATAAATTCAAGGATCACTAGATATAAAGCAGAAGCACCAGACTATATGTTGCAGTAATATTTGCATGAACAAATGGTAGATAGTGGGATAATTGTCCTAACAGCAGGCCTAGCAATCAATTCCGTATAATTGTTCCATTTCACGTCTGAAAAATGTGAGACAGAGGGAGCAGTGAGATGCTGGAAATTAGCATCAGCCATGTTGATGAGAGGCGAAAAATGTTCTAACATGTTTTAAAAGAGCATTGGGAAGTCTGGAGATGAAATAAGGTGCAAAATAAGTCCAAGGATAGAGCCTTAGGTAATACAAATGCAAAAAGGTCTAGGAGATGGCTGTTCAAGACCATTTTCAGTGTTATTTGATAAGGAAGATGGAACAAATACAAAAAAATTTGAACAGAAACACAATAACCCTTCAAATTGTGAAGACCAACATGCCAAACCTTGTCAAACACCTTCAAAATGTCTAAAGATGAAAGTCAATGTTTTCACAATAATAAAATTTATATTAACCAATCAATATTGGTAAAAATTTTCAGGATTTATTTGAGAAATGTGTCCTTATTAAAATATTGATAACTCGTTTTAAGAGTGCTAGAGTGCTATTAAGTAAACCAGTTTAATTTATAAATAAATCCAAAACATAAACTATTGGAATATATTTGAGTAAAACACTTGTATACCTAAATAAACTTGTTAATATGGACTCCTTCATATTAATCCTTATTCTTTCAACCATTAATATTAACTTTACTATTGTTTTAACTTTGCAGTAGTTTGTTTCCAGAGATATGTTTGCATGAATATTGTTTTCCATTCTCGTGTACATATTTTAATGATGGCAACAAGTTTTCTATTGGATTGGTAGCTGGAGAGGCTAGGATTTTTCCCATTAATTCTTTGAAACTTTTTTTGGCAGAATGGGCAATAGTCAGCTTTGCAAAATAGGTACGAGATTTTTGGTGCTGACCTGTACCACTTAAAAAAAAAATTTTTTTTATTTTATGAATTTATTTTGGTGCCATCAATTTTGAAGCAACATAATTGCACCACCTCATCTGTTGCCTTAAGCCATTGATTGACCATTTCTATGAGGTACCCACTCTCTGCCTCAACAACCAAGTCTATTTGAACTTTACATTCTTCAATAAAAATTGAGAAATCAGTTTACATGTTCTTAGATTTTCAAGCTGATAGATTTGCTTTCATATCTTCATGTTAACATCCTGCATGTTTTCTTTGTTTACATTTGCAAAATCAGATTTTTTTGTACTTATTTTGCAATTTCCATCATTGTTCTCATCACTTGCTCACTTTACAATTTCCTGTTTCATTTTTGAGGTAATTTTTCTATTTAACCATGCCAATTTTTATATATCTGAATATATAATATATATATATATATATATATATATATATATATATATATATATATATATAGTATCTTGTATATATTTATGTACAACCCTTGAGTTGTATAATAGAATCTTACACTGCCAAATAAGTTATTGTAACTATTTGCAATAAACAAATATAGGCTATAATTCATGGGATATATTTATCACATACACATAATTATATCCTGAAAATTTTGCGAGTTGTTTTGTGAAAATTTTATTGTATAAATTGTTAAAATTGCATGACATTGTGATTTCATTGACATTTCTATATTTAATGTAAGAAATTGAGCTTGTGTATTTGACTAATTCTGTCTTGTAACTGATAATGAAGACACCCGTTCTTGATACCTTTCATTTTTGCAAACTTACTATTGTAATGTCCTGTCTAAATTTGTTGATTTTTTTTTTTTTTTTGTGAATTGCTTGCTCACAATTATAGTATGCCCTTGATATCCAGGGTGATATTTGCTGTATATTTAATGATTTTTGGCAGTACATGTACAAGAGTTGCATAATTTCATGGATCTGCTAAAGAAAATTCAAACCTATTTGATATGGTAAAACAGAACTAGGAACACTCGGAATTAAGTGCTATATAATTGATTATATAAATTGTTAAATAATAGAAAAATGTTTGTAATTATAAAGTTTATGGAAAAGATGAATTGTTATATTCATAAGTAAATGTGATTGATTTCTAGAAATCTACAAAACCTGCTGATCCTGACTGCTATAAAAGCTGATCGGAGTCGTGTAATGGAGTATATTAACCGTCTTGACAATTATGATGCTCCTGATATTGCCAACATTGCAATCACAAACGAACTGTTTGAAGAAGCTTTTGCAATCTTCAGAAAGTTCGAAGTAAACACTTCAGCTATACAGGCAAGTTATACTTATTTTTATTTCTAAGAGCAATTTTTAATTTTTTATGATAAAAATATTTTGAAAATTGTCATTTATGAATATAAATTTTCTATTTGCAGGTGTTGATTGATCATGTTGCAAACTTGGACAGAGCTTATGAATTTGCTGAGCGTTGTAATGACCCAGCTGTATGGACCCAGTTGGGGAGAGCGCAGCTCTCATCTGGTATGGTCAAAGAAGCCATTGATTCTTTCATTAAAGCCGATGACCCATCACAGTATATGGAAGTTGTTAATGTCGCAAGCAGCAACAGTAAGTTATGCTTTTATAACACTGAAATAACTTTTTATAGAAAAATATATAGTGACTAAAGGAAGGCTAACAATTTTTCTCATTAAAATTGTGTATACTTTTCTTTTTATAAATTGTTGCATAATGCAACTTATCTGAAGCCAATATCATATATATATATATATATAACATTAAGTTAACTTTTTCTTGATCCACTCTTCCCCTCTCCACAAGGCTGGAGGCAAGCAAGCAAAAATAACCTATGTGATGATGCTTTTCAAGACACTGATTAGGAAATAGCAAAGAATATGATTTTTCACTTAATCAACAATGTCTTCCTTTGGTTTTGAGGAGGTAATCCTACTAACTTCTGCCCACTTTTTTTTTTTTTTTCTCTCTCTCTCTATCTCTCTCTCTATCTCTCTCTCTCTCTCTCTATCTCTCTCTCTCTCTCTATCTCTATCTCTATCTCTATCTCTCTCTCTCTCTCTCTATCTATCTCTATCTCTCTCTATCTCTATCTCTCTCTATCTCTCTCTATCTCTATCTCTCTCTATCTCTCTATCTCTATCTCTATCTCTCTCTATCTCTATCTCTCTCTATCTCTATCTCTCTCTATCTCTATCTCTCTCTATCTCTATCTCTCTCTATCTCTATCTCTCTCTATCTCTATCTCTCTCTATCTCTATCTCTATCTCTCTCACATATGTCAAACTGAACCCTTTATTTCATTCCATGTGTCATGTCTAATAGATGTCAGTTATCTCCTGTTAATTCCCCTCTCCAGGTATTGAACTCGCACTCCAATCACTGGATCTAACTAATGCCTTTATCCACTATGCCATGTGTCCTTGAGGACATCTGTGTATGAATTTCTGGGTATTATAAACCTAATGTTGAGTCTGGTCAGTAGTAACTAGATGGATGACCCCTTGGAATACCAGGTGCTGTATTCTTGGATATGTGGGTAGTGTAATAGATAATGGCTTGGAATTAGAAATTCATTTATTTTATAATTTTTTTAAAAAAAAAACTTAAGTATGTTCTAAGGAATTAATGGGTTTTTATTTTTAATCCAAAATTTTTATTACTTCAAACATTTTTAGTGGAGATATACTTAAAATAGACACCCCATTTTTAGTTAGTCTGTATTATCGGCCTGCACATTTGGGTGTATTTCTTACCTTTTGTGGCCCCGCAAAAAAAAAAAAATGCCATCAAGGAAAAGTTCAACTTGAAGTTTTAGATTTCTCAGAAATTTTTTTTTTTTTTTTTTTTTTTTTATTAAGGTAATTTCAACAGTCAGATTTAGACTGTCAGAATTATCAAAAATCTGCCGTGTATAAAAAGAATTAGCTGATTCATCAGTAATTTGGTTATCTGTTTAACCTTACATTATACATCAATTTTTAATTGGGCTGCCACTTTAGAATGATTTTTATTCCATTTAAAAATTTTTTTAAATATTCTCAAATGAACAGACTCCTAAAGAAATGAAGATTATTCATATGGCACAGAACAAAACTAAATTGAAAAATTTTTCCTACAAAATTATGCTTAACTTTAAAAATTTAGAAAAAAAGCATATCTGAATGTTTTACACTCAAAAACTTTTATTATATATATATATATATATATATATATATATATATATATATAATCTTTAGTAATTTAAAGTACTTTATAGATAATTATGAATAATGCTTTTAAATGTTTGGACTATAAAGTTGAAATATAAAAAAAATCTCAATTTGAAACTTAGCATAATGCTTACACATGATTTATTCAGGCCTTGTAAACAATTTTCTAATGTATTAAAAACTTGTGGACTCCATTTAATTTTTTTTTTTTTTTTTTGTATTGAACCAAAATCTTATGCATGTTAATTTTGTAATCATTAGAACCAGAAATATTAACATTTAAAAAAAATGTCATTACAGATAGCTGGGAAGACTTGGTGAAATTCCTGCAAATGGCTAGGAAAAAAGCCAGAGAAACATTTATTGAAACAGAATTAATATATGCATATGCCAAAACTAATAGGTTAGCAGATTTGGAAGAATTTGTATCTGGTCCAAACCATGCAAATATAACACAGGTATGTACTTTGTCTATTGACAATTTGTAAAAATATATTTGAATTCTACTTTAAATTGTCTTGAGTTTTAACTAAAGTAAATTTTCAAATTAAGTTTATTAATGCTAATAATGGTAGTAAATCTTATTTCAGGTTGCTGACCGTTGTTTTGAGGACAAGATGTATGAGGCTGCCAAACTCTTGTATAACAATGTGTCTAATTATGCTCGCCTAGCTATTACCTTGGTACATTTAGGAGAATACCAAGGTGCTGTTGACAGTGCTCGGAAGGCCAATAGTACAAAAACTTGGAAAGAGGTAAGTTTTTTTGTTTGTTTTTTTTTTTTCACTTTTGACATATTTTCTTTTTTTTACCACAGGATGTATTTCTCTTTCTCTCTCTCTTCAACCTGCCTTTACATTTAAAAAAAAAAATAGAATGAGGTAACTTCATAAAAAAAAAAATTATTTAAGATACTATTATTATAAAAAGCTTAGTTTTATTTCTATTGTACATGTAAATAATTTTGAATGTAAATGAAAAAGAAATTTATGAAAACTATTTGTAATACTATGTTACTTCCATTTGCAATGATGTAATGTGTATTGTAAGTAGTTTAATAAATCTTTAAGGTACCTTATCAAGAAGCGACAGAATTTCATATTTGATTTTAATCTTGATTTAAACTAGATACCTCCAAAGATTTACTAAAGAACATACCATAAAAAAAGACACCAAACTGGATAAAACCATTTTATCAAAATGTTTGTTATTAAGATGAAAAACAAGTGTTTTTTATTTTAAACTTTTAATCCCTTCTAGCACATTCGAAATTTTGGTTAAAACCTTTTTCTCTTTTCTTTTTCTTTTCTTTTTTTTTTTTTTTTTTTTTTTTTTTTTTTTTTCAAGAACTTAAATCATTGTTTTTGTCAAACACCATTTACTGAAAATCTGCTCTGAATCAATAAATAAAAAAAAATGCAATAAAAGTATGACATTATTTTAGAAAAGCTTTTAATTGCTTTTATAAGATATATTAAGAACATTATTGTATTAAGAATAAATTTTCATGATTAATAACAATTTTTACAGAGCCTCTTCTCATTTTTTTTAATAATTTTAATTAGAATAATTTATGAAGTTTTAAATCTTAAAATTCTATATTAATTTCATCCTTTTTAGATATTAAATAAAAATTATATTTACTAATCATAAATGAAAAAGCTTAGTACAAATCAAAATCTAATATTTTTTTTGAAATTTTTATTTTTTTTATGTATAAATGTGCCAATTTTTGTAAATATGGATGACCACACACATCAGAAAATGAATGCTAAAACTATAATAAAATTAATGTCAGAAAATATCTAAAATTCAATAAAACATTAGATTATGGAGAATTTATTTTAATTTTTAAGATTACTGTAGGTACTTCCACTAATTTGCTAAAAGAGCATACATTGATGAAAAAAGACCCCAGAAGAAACAAGTTCTATTGTCAATATTTCTTATTAACAGGAAAGACCAAAGTATTTTTATCAGACTTTTTACTCCTTTCTAACATGTTCAAAAATGAAAATTTTTTTTTTTTTTTTTTTTTTTGGTGCATTAATGGTGTAACCGAGCTGGTTATGGAAATTTTTTTTTTTTTTTTTTTTTTTTTTTCTTTTTTTTTTTTTTTTTAATCCTGATAAAATAGTACATTAATTTGGAAATTCTTGCAAAAATCAATAATTGTTGGATTTTAATGAAACTTAGGACTTATTCACAAATTAATTTTTGAAATTATTTTTAGAAAATCTTGGTCCAAAAATTTTTTGCACATCTGTAACAGATGTGCAAAAAATTAATTTCATAAAATTTCTAGAAGTTAAATTCTGTATTCCAAATTTTTTTTATCACTTAAAATTAGTACTCTTTGGAGAATGTAAATCATCAATTTTTTATTTTTTTTTTTTTTCAAACTACTACTGTAGTAGTTTGAAAAAAAAAAAAATCTTTCCTGAAAATCTGCTTCAAATCGTAAAATAAAATTATCTAATTATTTAATTTGATAAGCTTTTAATTGCTTTTAGAAATAATATATATTAAGGACATTATAGTCTAAAGAAAAGAAAATTATTTTCAATGTAATACTAAATTTTTACAAGAATTTAAAAAAAAAAATTTTTTTAAATTTTGAAGTTTCAAAAATGTTTTAAAAATTCTTCCAAACTCCATCCTCATTAGGTTAAATTAAGTGACAATTGAAATGCTTAATACAAATCATGCACTAAAATTTTAAAAATAATTTCTTGTTTTATGTGTATAAACGTGCCCATTTGGAAAGTACAGGTAACCATACATGACATTATCAGAAAATCAATCATGATAGTAAATTTAAAGTCAACATTCCTAAAATTAGATTACGGGGAATATTTCCAACATCTTTAAGATTACTGAGTACTTAAAAATTACCCGTCATTTTCTTAAATTATATTTTAACTTAGTCTCTATAAAACAATAATAAAACTGTTAACACCTCATAAATCACTTGACAAGAAATACATGAGTCTTGACAAGTACTTAATCACTGTTACTGTTATTTTCAACTTAAATATTAGTTTCAAATCAGGTTAATTATACTTTAAACTAGCTAATATTCCTCAGTTTTATTTTGGGAAGATTTTTTTTTTGATAAAGAAAAATTCATTGTGATAACATTAAAGCTTCAAGAAAGATTTTTCATTTATGAAAATTCATTTAAACCTTAGGTATACCAAATTAGTGAAGGTACCTAGATTACTGAGTACTTAAAAATTAAGTACTCTCATTAATTCAATTACTTTTTATTTTTTTACCAATAAAAATTTGATAAATATCAATTTGTCAAACCAGTCAACAGCTTCTGCATTAAATGCGTTTCTGCAATATTTTAAACTTAATTTTGTTTGTTTCAAATAAGATTAATTATACTCTAAATAAGCTAATATTCCTCAGTTTCAGGAAAGTGTTATATTTTTGAAAAAAAAATTTTTTTTTTTTTTTTTTTTTTTAAGAGAATGACATTGTGACACAGCTATTTGAGGGTTCCTATAGCTCCTCTAAACTTAAATAGTCAATTCAGGTTTGCTATGGTAGAAATTTTCTATCCCAAGTAAAAATCATCACAAAAATGGCAAGTCAATTTTGTCACAGCTTATTTTCTCTGAAAAAATGGATTTTCATACTTTTATAGGGGTAAAATATTGAAAAAATTTGTCATCTGAACAAAATATCAAGGAAACTTTTGATCTGAACCCCCATTAAACTAGGTATTTTCTGAAAGCAAACCTGTTCTCTCATTTAAAAGTAAAATTGGCTGGTGTAAATGATTCAAAAAATTTTCAGTGGTGTAAAATGTGAAAAAAAAATAGTGAAAATTTTGCATTTTTTCTAGTTCTAAACAAAAAATTTACCCAATAATGGGAAATTAACTTTTTTTTTTTTTTTTTTTTTTTTAATCAGAAATCCTAAATCATAATCAAATTATTTCAGACATAAAATTGAGAGTTTGAAGGAAAACATTCCTAGGGCATCAAAATGCGACAAAGTCCATTGGTAATTTTCAATTATATAGCTGGCAGCTGTTAAAAAAAATTTGACACCCGGCCACGGAAATTTTTAGTAAAGTGAAAGATTTATCCGCAATTCCTGACCACCAGAAACCAGGACTTTATAGCAGCAATAAGGAAAACTAAACTAAACTAAATTAACTTTAACATGTCTGGGTCAAAGGCCAGCCAGCAATAAACGTTGAACAAGCTGTCATCAGCTTGTAAATCCCACCACTTGCAAAATAAGAGCAAAGAGTGAAAAAAAGAGGGAATATTGGTAAAAAAAAGACTTATGGGTTTTTTCAAACCTGTTTGAACAATGGCTTGATGTTTCTTTTTTTTACTTTTTTTTTTTTTTTTTTTTTTTTTTAAAAAACACCTCCTGACCCGGGTGATGGCAACAACACTTAGCAGATGACATTGTCTTTTTTCACTGCATGTCTTTCATATTTCCCATTGTCGGGTCATATAGCGATTCCTTTTATTCAATGATGTTCACACCAACTTAGAGAAAGGATTGAAGTTTGGGAAAAAAAATATATATATATTTTCATAAAAAAAGATGATTCTTCTCAGAAAATTGGCCATATTTTTTTAATGCTAACCTCTGAGTGACATTTTTCACAGCCAAATCGAAGATTAATTACCAGTGAATAATTCCATGTGCAAACAATAGCCATCTGGATCCTATAATATGGCTCAGAAACATCTAGAAGTTAAATGATTGATTGAAAATTTGTTGGACAAAATCGTTTTCTATGGTTAGTTTCCATTATTTCATTTTGATGTTATTTTCGGACAGCCAAGTCATCAAGGTTTCAGGAAAACAGTTTGGCACAGGTTTGCTTTGAGAACTTTGCATTCTATGAGGGGTTTAAAATGTTACTGATGAATGGGATTTTTCGCCAAATATTTTGTTCAAGCACTATGTTGGGTTTTCCTATAGGACAAAAACGATCATTTTAAACAGCTGTGGTGATGGAAAATGACTTAAAGGGAGTAGGGGTTGCTAATTAGCTATTTTAGGGGGAAAAAATCCTTCAAGTCAAAGTATTTTGCTTATTTGAAATATTAATCAAAAGCTTCAAGAAAGTTTTTTTTTTTTTTTTTTTTTTTCAATTCATTTTAAACCTTAGGTATCATGTATTCATAAATGTAAACACTGCAATTTCTTTAATATTAATTTTAGTTTAGAAGTTTATAAAATTTTCATGGCAAGAAATTGGTGAATTAAAGACCTTGTTCTCTAAATATAGTGAAAGATTGAACTGGATAAAAACCAAGTTAGAATGTCAAGAAACCAAGTAGATGCTAGTAAAATTAATTTTATTATGAGGAGATGCTAAAATTCTCAGCTTAATCCAGTTCCTTAAATCTGATTAAATGACAAACCATTAGATTGTGAGCTTCTTGATTGAGATGAGAGTATTTCAGCACTTACCCCATGCATCCCATAACGCCAATTAATGGATTTGATTATGTCATAGGTAATATGTAACAAAATATATTTAATGATTTCTAATGCCTACTTTTTTTGTTCTTAGCTGCCTTCCTGATTTGCTTGATCATAGACTTTTATATCTGGGCTAACCAAAATAGAGCAAATGGTTAAATAAAAAAATTTAAAATATGGATATAGAATAATTTACTTTTCTAAACAACTTAGAATTGCTTTCCAACTAACTGGAAAACTTAACTTTCACTATTCTTACTTCATATTGAATGTATATGTATTTATTTTGTTTATGTAAATTAATTATTAACTTCTTTTTGTTTATTAGTTCTGTTAATAAAATAGGAAATATTTTTAAATTTAGCAAACTGACATTATTAAAGTCTTCTCTTTGTTCACTACTTGTATTCTTTATTCTGTAGGTTTGTTTTGCTTGTGTGGATAATGAGGAATTCCGCCTGTCTCAAATGTGTGGTTTGCATATTGTTGTACATGCAGATGAATTAGAAGAACTTATAAATTATTATCAAGACAGAGGATACTTTGAAGAGCTTATTACACTTCTAGAGGCAGCTTTAGGTATGTAATTATATCATACTAGCCAAATTACCCACACCTTGCTGTATGTCATGCTTTTTTTTTTTTTTTTTTTTTTTTTTTTTTTTTTTAAGAAAATGATTTAATTTTTAAATCATTTATAATTTGAAGAAAAATGGTGCATTTCAGTATTACTCAATGATCTTGCCGATATTACCTCCATCTTCTGGCTTTCTCTCCTATTTTGGATAGGAGTCATTCCCTTTTGATTTAATTTAAATCAAAAGTGGGGGACTTTCAGTGGGGGAATATTTAAAATTAGGTAAGACTTTTGTTTAAAATAATATATATTCAACTTTTCTTTGTCTCTTGTAAATTAGGGTTTATCTTATGCATTACTACTGATTAATATGAAGAAAGCTGATTTTAGAATTGCCTTTGCAAATTATTTTATGGATGCAATGTTCTTAACACTTAAATCTTTTTGTCCAGTTTGTGCTGAATTGAAAATTTTAATTTATAGGTTTGGAAAGAGCACATATGGGTATGTTTACAGAATTAGCCATCTTGTATTCCAAGTACAAACCAGAAAAAATGAGGGAACACTTAGAATTATTCTGGTCTCGTGTCAACATTCCAAAGGTGAGTCCTTAATTGAGATTAAGCACTCATTTGTTTACATAGATTAATATATAACTTTGTTGCTTGATAAATTGCAATTATCTTATAGAAATTTTAAATACAACCAATTAATACATTCTTATTAAAATTATTACATTAGTAGACTTCTGATTTAGGACTTTGCCAAATATAAGGTAATCTAAAAATAAAGTTACAGTCCAGCTAGATTATGTAACCTGTTTCTTAGCTTTTGTAATGAAGTTTAAATTTTGTGAAAGTGGCAATTTTATATTTTTCTAAAATGTTATTTTCATTTGTAGGTACTGAGAGCAGCAGAACAAGCTCATTTGTGGGCTGAACTTGTCTTCCTCTATGACAAGTATGAAGAATATGATAACGCTATATTGACAATGATGACCCATCCTACAGAGGCTTGGCGTGAAAGCCAGTTCAAAGATATTATCACTCGGGTAGCAAATATTGAACTCTATTACAAAGCACTGATTTTCTATTTAGACTATAAGCCATTGTTAATTAATGACTTGCTCTTAGTCCTTACACCTCGCTTAGATCATACTCGTGCAGTGAACTATTTTTTAAAAGTGAATCAGATCCCATTGGTTAAACCATATCTCCGATCTGTGCAGAAAAACAACAATAAAGCCATTAATGAAGCTCTCAATGATCTGTTCATCACTGAAGAAGACTACCAAAGTCTCCGGACATCCATTGATGCTTACGACAACTTTGACAATATTTCATTGGCACAACGGCTAGAAAAGCATGAGCTGCTGGAGTTCCGTAGGATAGCTGCTTATCTTTACAAAGGAAATAACCGGTGGAAACAGTCTGTTGACTTGTGCAAAAAAGATAAACTTTTTAAAGTAAGTCGTTTCTCTCTCTCACTCAGCAAAAGTTTCAGAATACATTTGATGATAAAAATTAAAATGTAGAAATTAATTTAAATTTGTTAAAGTGGCAATTTTTCTAAATTTTATGAAAATTTTGTACTCTACTATTTGATAACAACTATTCTTTATCTTTGTTTTTATTCTATCAAAATAATCATTTATAAATATTAATATTTTTTAAGTTACATAGAAAAATAACTTTAAGTTTAATAATTCAACAAGTGATTATTACTGGTAAGTTAACCGTAAAGCTGGTTTTCTTGTCTCTTAACATGAATTTAGGAACTACTATACTTGATCTTATATAAGAACCATTTTATTTCTGGAAAAAAATTATCTATTAAAGTTAAAGCATACACTTAAATTATTAATATTTCCTGCTGAAATGGAGTAGTTGCATCTTATAAGCCAGTAAATACAGCACATTTAATTATTTTCTCCCAAGTTAAATATATGCATTCTTAATAAGTAAATACTTGTTTTTTTGGACTGTAATGTATATATATGTTGTGAATTTAATATTTTCTTTCTTTCTCCACTTTTTTTTCTCTCTCCATCTGTACTTATTCAGGATTGCATGTTATATGCTGGAGAGTCTAGAAATGTGGAAATAGCTGAGGAATTGATTAGTTGGTTCCTGGAACAGAAAAATTTTGAATGTTTTGCTGCCTGCCTCTTCCAGTGTTATGACCTTTTACGACCAGATGTGATTCTTGAACTTGCATGGCGCCATAATATCATGGACTTTGCTATGCCGTATATGATTCAAGTCATGAGAGAATATACTTCTAAGGTAAATTTATACCTAAAACCTATTTAGTTCACAAACATTTTTCTTATCTGCTTGTTCAACATCTCATTGAAATTTGTTCCTGATTGGTGGGGTAGGTGTGGTTTATATGCTTAAGTGGTAATCTATAAGCGAATAAGCAGGATGCAATAAATCCATCTTAAACTTCGTCATTTTTTTCAACATTAGAGCAAGTGTTATATAGCAAAATAACTTGGTTCTGAATACATTATTTAAAGCTGTGTAATTTTCTATTTTGAAGGATGATATATCCAATCACTTGTTCTATCAGATATTGTTTTGAGTGATGCTTTAGCTTCTAACCTGTCTTCAGTCATTGAATAAATACTGGTTGCTTTGTTAGTCTATTTTCCATTTATAAGTGATGTTGCAAAAATGAATCTATTTCATTGAATAAAAAAATTATATTTAGCAATGTACCCCTCCCCACATACAGACACTTATTAAAAAGTTTTTCTTGGCAGCAACTCTTAAATAATTAGTTATAATTTTAATCAATATATTAAATTTTGAGGCTTAAGAATTTTGGACCAGATCTTCATTGATTAGCCAACCTTTCTCTTTTTTTTTTTTTTTTTTTTTTTTTATTATTATTATTAATCTGGAAACTTTTAAACTAAAATTTTATTTTTATTAACTCTAAATGCAAACTTAATTTCAGCTCACTTGTATTTCAATTTGATCTACAAGTATAAAATAGGAAAACAATTTAAAGTTTTGCTACATAACTTTTTGATTAAGTATATGGATAAAGAACTAAATTGGTAATTTCATGTGTAACAATTACTTTATACACAGATTTGCAAATTATCAATTTACAGTGTAACCCGGATATAAGAGAGTTGTCGGGACCGGAGAAGAAGACTCTTATATCCGAGTTTGGTCTATTTTGTTTGGGTAAGTATGGCTCTAATTTGGGACCAGATAAAAAATCTCTCTTATATCCGGGTTTCTCTTATATCCGGGTCACACTGTATATAGATTTGATATTTTGAAAACTTTTAAACTCCTTTTGTTTACCACTAAAGTGGAGATAAAATTTGAAGTAATATTTTTGCAATTGTAGTTATGAAAAGGGAAGGAAGTGCCATTTATAAAATATTTTTTTTAAATCTGAAAAAGTTGTAATGAATCTTGAAATGAATGAATGAATGAATGAATGAATGAAACTTTGATATATAAAATTTATACTATTTTTCTAGTTTTCTATGCTTTTTCTACCTTGGGTCAGCGTAGTATTTTTCTGAGCAGAACTAACACTTTTCTGACTGAGAAAACCTGAAAGAATTAGAGATAAGAGTTGGATATGAAAGGGGAATGTTAGGTGGTAAAAATAAAGTGAAATATTATAACAGGAAGAAATGGAGATAAAGAAAGATACTGAAAAGTGTGATGTCAAGAGATAGTAAGTGAAAAGTAGATAGGAATGGTAAAAAATGTAATATATTAGGCAGCAGAAATTTATAATTTACTGTTGGGCCATGACAAATTCCCATCATCTGAAGTTAAAATTACCTTTCATGGAGAAATAAAACAGGATGCAGTAGAAAATATTTGTGCATTCCTTATTTCCGATGAAACCGATCTTTGTCTATCCATGTTTAAGTTATACAATGAAAATTGGGAGAGAATGACTAGATACAGGGAAAGGGTGGGACAAGAATTGAAGCAGGAGATAATGGATAATCTTGGTCAACATCTGTGGAATGTTTAACTAGTTTAAATTTAAGTTTCCTGAATATATTTTCAAAACATCAAAGATCAAATTTACCTCAGTAATGATGTTTGAGTAAAAATGAATATTTAAATTGTTACACAAGGACCATTTCTATTTTTATTTTAATTAGGTGTGCAAAGGTTTTCAGCTGTGCATTCAGTTGGGAACTTTTCTCTCACACACACACACACACCTTCCTTCAAGGTGGTGGTATGATTAGAATTCACATTTTCTTTATAAACTAAAGAGCTAAAGCAATAACAATGTATTTTAATATTGCATTACATTGTATCTTTATAATCTATTAAAATTTTGTTTCTGCTTATAATTTTAGCAAATGTTTCATGAAAATAAAGTGTTTCTATAATTTTTATCAGGTTGACAAATTAGAGCAATCTGAAGCTGTGAGAAGTGAAGAGGAGCAAAAGGCTGAAGAAAGACCATTAGTCATTGGTAACCATTTTTATTTTCTTTGAACTTTACTGTATTATAGTAATAAGAACATGTTTTCTGAAACTAAGATTGTTTACATTATTCCTTATTTGGACTAATGCTTTTTTTATTTTTAACAAAGTTGAAAACTACAAATATGTAATTTCTCAATATTTGAAACAAGATTTTTAGGTTGACAATTAGTGTGATCTGAAATTGAGAAAGGGGTCATATAATTTAGACTGAATTTACTTGACTCTTTCAGAACTCAACCTCTTTTTTTCATCACACTTAATCCTGTTGTGAAAACCTTGAATATACCAATAAATTACATGTTCCTAATTTCTTGTATAAAAGAAATTTGAATATTAGTGTTTGATAGATTAGTAATCAAGATTTGTTATATTTGTAATAGCTTCAAAGATTTTTAATTTCACTTTTTGGTTTATTTTTAAACAAATATTAAAGTGTACTATTTAAAAAATTGATGAGTATTTTCAAATGAAAATATTTCCTCATTTTCCTTCTCTAGGTGACACACAGTTAATGCTGACAGCTGGACCAATGGCTATGGGCATGACAGCCCCTGCTGCTCAGACTTATGTCAATCCCAGTATGGCGGGAATGGCTACTCACATGGGTACTCCAGGAGGCTATGGTTATGGCATGTAGACTGGGAACTGCTCACCTACCCAGCCAAAAATTAGAACATGGCACCATGAACATTGATGGATAGGCAGGAGATGAGCTGGCAACTTCCACTGCCACTGTGAGCCTTATGTTATAGCAAGAATTGCATAGTGGATTGCCATTATTTTTTTTTTTTTTTTTTTTTTTTTTTTTTGTGGGACTAACATGTTTAGCATTGCTGGGAACAAAGCAATTTGATGGGATTGTGAATTTGACCAGCTAATGAATGAACACACATACAATTAGATTTGTATCAACATGTGTATACGCATTTGCAGAAGGGCCAGAAGAATGAACTTTAAATGTTAATGACATTTATTGGTAATAAGATTGACCTTTAAAAAGAGTATGCATGTATTTGAGGAATGTAAATCATTGTTTAGAATGGCAGAGGAGTATAAACAGTAAAATAGGTACTTTTCTGCACTATAATTTTTTTTTTTTTTTTTTGTGTTATGTATGGTGAAAAAAATAGTTATAGAATTTTGAGTGACTATATTGTCTTGTAAGAATCTAAAGAACTAAAGACAGCCATATTACAAGTAGATGATGGTGGAAAATTTACAAGAAGCACATTCTTCTTGGCCTTAACTGTTTTGGTGGAGGTGACTTTATTTCCCTCTCCTTTTTGTTCTTGCCCCCATCTCTTCTCCATTCTGAGAAGGAATTTGAAAAATTTATGTTTCTAAAGATCATTTGTTCTTGTTCATTGATTTGTTTGCTATAATTCTATATACAGCTCATGTCACTAAGATTTTAATGTATCAATTGAATCATCTTGCTAACAGCTTGTACAGAATCAGCTAATTAAATCTATTGGAGTACACATGAACAGGAATGACTTTTTTGTTAAACTTGAAAAAGGTTTTGTAGATTAGTTTTTATTTTAGATATTCACCAACTGAGAATAATGCTTTCAAATATACTTTTTTTTATTGATAGTTTAATAGGCTCATATTGTAACTATTTACAAGGAAAGTTGTATCTGAGTCCTTAAAAAAAAAAAAGCATGATTAATCTAAAGTCTAAAGGACAATTTTTCTTTAGATATTTAGACTGCATGTTAAAACATGCACTCTAAATATCAATTCAGATACAATCTCTTAAAAATAAAATTTAACAACATGACTGCCTATAAATACCAAGCTTAGCTTAACTTTTATGAAAGCTTCTAGTCACTTAATGCTTTAGAGTAAATAGATTGTTAGACATGTATTTAACCAATAAAATTATTAATCAATTTATAGATGACTTCTATTATGTTTTATTTTTCTTAAGACTAAGACTAAAGGGGAAAGTAATGTGCTATTCATTCGTACAATAATTCTTTCTTGCTTTTCCTATAATCATGTTTTTGAAAATTTTCTAAACTGTTTAACCATTTCCCGTTCATGTTTGGTCCACTGTGAAAGTTCATTGTTAGTTCCAGACAAATTAAAAAAAGAAAAAGGAAAAAAATGAAAACTAATTAGTTTTGTTCATCCACAGCGTGTTTGGCCACCTGCAGCCTATATTGACACCTGTTACCACACTTTTTTTTTTTTTTTTTTTTTTTTTTTTTTTCTCTCTCTCCATTGATCTAGCACTGAGCCACATGCTGCCACAAAAATCACTGTTTCTCAGAAACACATACACACATGCATTCTATTATTGGCAATGTGCTAAAGCATGAGACAATGATTGTATGTATGATTACAAATAAATGTATATCAGATTGTTAGCACCTGGTAACATTAAAATAAATAAAATGTGTAATAACTGTTATTTCCATTGTGATTGATTTTACTTTATAGTGGGAGGTGTGATATATTGATCACATTTTGGCCAGTTTTATACTGGCTCTGATTTTTTTGATTTTTTTTTTCTTCATTCAGGTTTCCATTTAGTAAATGCCATGAAGAAGACTAATATTGGATAGTAGAAGACAGGAGTGATATTCATTTGCTTTGCAAAGATAACTATCACTGTTGTTAGCACTTTATTTTTATGGTTACATGACAAAATCATAGATTTCTTCCTCAATTTAGATAATTAAACAAGTTTTTGTTCCACAAGATGTAATTCTATACACATTTACAAATAAATAAGCAAACATTAAACTATAGCCTTGGTCTTGTCTTTCTTCAATTTTCAGTCTCCTCCTTTTTCACTGTCATAAACCATATTGTAAATTACCTTAAACATTAACAGAAGTTATAATTATATCAATTTAATATCACTTATAAAAAGTATTTAAAAAAAAAAAAAAAAAAAAAAAAACCCACATCAGTTAGATGTATTAGGTCGGTGCAAAAATAATAACGTAATGTTGTTTTTTGACGTTAAATACGTCAAAAAACGACATTATTATTAAAAATATTACACCAACCTAATAATTGGAAAAAAGAAAAAATGCTTATTTCAAAACTTAGGCATATTATGCATTCTAAGAGAAAAATTTGATTTATAATATCCAAAATTGATATAATTTCTCCACCCTAGCCATCTTGATACTAGATCTGTTGATAACTACATGGCATTCTTTGTCTTTTAGAATTTTCTGTCCTTTCTGTAAATATAATGGTTTTGCTTTGTTTAAGCACATTCCCTCAGTTTTGGAATTAGGAATAACCCAGATGTTTTTTTTTTTTTTTTTTTTTTTGTTTAAAAGAATTTGGGTCAGTTTTCATTGGAATACATACATGTTTTTGACGGTATGTAAACAAAACCCAGAACTTAATTTCTCTGGACAAAAAGATTCAGACAACACATCAGGAAATGGATAGGGTAGGGAACCTGGGCTTTGCTCAAATTTACTGAACCTTAGCTTAGTTAATTCTGTGTTGAGTTTTCTTTGGAACTATTCTTAATCCCTCCCTTTTTTTTCTTCCCTAACCTATTCTTTTGAAAATTTTAATGATTATTATCCAATTAGTAGTCCCTCCAAATCACCATTTGGCAATTAAATGGTTGAATAATCAGTGCTCATTTGAATTTATATTAACTTTTCAAAATAGTAAATGTTTATGGCAAATACTGATTGATGCACCATTCTTTTTTTTTCTCTCTCAATATATATATGTTCACTAGAACATTTATTTATTTCCTGCCCCCTCCCCCAATCATATTTCTCGGCACATACATATCTTGGGGGGGGTCTTTTAGGTACAAAAAATGCTCTTTAGTATTGCAAGCAGGATGACCACCTAAATATCTTCACTATACTGCAGTTGTGAAATCTGGGATACCGTGTACAGAAAGAATCCTGTTAAGCAAACAGGAAAAATATTTTCAAGTTGGGTTTCTCTACTAAAAATAAAGGATCATACATAACCAGTATTAGATTCCGAAATATATTGCAAATTGTGAGTGTAAAGAATACATTTAATCTATCCATGCCTGGTAAGAGAAAAAAATATCAATTTTATGTCACTTAAACTATTAGCATAATCAGTTGAGTTATAGGCTATTCCTTTGTGAAACATAAGATTATCTCCAACTTAATGTCTATATAAATCTGGAAAAAAACTTTTTCATGATAAGTTCTGGTAATTTGTTTTAATAACATCTATTGAAAAAGTTATAAGTATGAAATTTTTTTTTTTTTTTTTCTAGTTTGTCTTATTTTAAAGTTTCAAAAAGTGGAAGGTTTGTAACAACTGTTTATATTTTAAAAATAAAAAGAATAAAAAAAATCACTACCGAGAACTTTTCACTTAATAGCACAAACGAAACTCAAGTAAATTAACATGTCTGTTTATTGACTCAAGAGTTGTGAAAGTTTAAATTTATTAATTTGCTTAAAATTGGTTATTGGGAACTTTATTACTGTTGAAGTTCATGTTCAAATCTAGCAATATATAGTTATTTACAGGCTGGAATATTTAAAATCCCAATTTTTCTTCATCTGTACAATGAATCTTTCAGCATCAAACTGAACTCTGTCTATAGTTTTTTGTGTCTATCACTTTCTTTCCACACATAGCACAGATACCTGCAAAGAATAGATGAAAAACTAAGTGACTAGGAATTAATCACTTTAATAAATTAAAGAAAAAATAGTTGAGTTTAACTTTTACTAATCTTTCTAAATTGTGTGATGAAATCTGTTAATGTTTTGATGTCAGAAATTGTTAGCAAATGTCAATGGTTTGGGGGTTTCACATTTTCTAGTGAGAAGAACTTGCCAGTTCAGCAAAGAAAAAGAATAAAGTTGTCTTGCCTGCCCTAATCAAATTCTGTTCTTCAGAATGTCAAAGACAGTTTAAGCATGTAGGACATGTGGTTTGATTCAGGCACCTGGATGTGCAAAAATACTGTCTGGGCTCTGAGGTCAATAGACAGAGAAAGTGTCTAGCATGGCAGATTGCTGCTGTTGGAATTTGTGAGTCACAGATTTGAAATAGATTACTTACATCAATCCTCACAAGAGAGAAGTTACTGGTGTTATTTTTACCAATACAAGCTATTTTGGCATTTGGCAGACAGTAAATTTGATGGTTCTACCCCAGTTGAATTATGGCTTGAAAAAGTGAAATTAATTTGTCGTTTGAATGGGGTAAAGAGAGTAGAGCATGTTATTCTATGACAACTGACCAGAGGATGTACCAACAGGGAGGAGACTGGCAAGAATAAAGGCTGTACTTTGCAAGGCATTTGCCCTGCCCCATTGAAACCTATGAACAGTTCACAACACAGATACTATGCCCAGGAAAGAGCGATGACATATGCATACTTGGCTGGGCTCCCACTGTATGTTAAGGAGTTGTTGCAAGCAAACTCGAGTGTAGACATGTTTCCATTAGACTGTGTCCAAAAAATTATAAGAGAGCTCTGCTTCGGAAAAGATGGTACATCATAGCTGCATAGTCTGCTACTCTGACCAACACTGGGATAACCTGGTATAGGTGCCAAGGCCACTTGACCAGAGAATGCAAGAGGCAAAGAGCGTACATGCACTGCTACCAGTGGACACAGTGCTGTATCCTTAAAGAGGTTACGAACAGACAAATGTGGTACTAGAGTGAATGAACAGCAACACATACATAGATGAAAGAGGTTTATTGTAAAAGAGAATACACTACTGAAAGACAGAATCAGGCTAGTAATTCTTGAAGCAAGCCCCAGGTATATCCTATGCTCACTATATACAGCTACTGATATAGTCAGCCCACATAGACGATAGGGAGTGTGGAACGTTCCATTACAACACCCCCATCTTAAAGTTGTAGTTCAACACAATTATTCCTCAATGCTGTAACCTGTTAGCAGTGTGTGTGGGTATACCTTTTCTTGATCCAAAAATCGTTAACAACAGTCTATGATCTGTCTGTAATGTAAATTTCCCTCCATGGATGAACCTGGGAAATCTTTTAACCAAGTAGATTATGGCCAGGTTTTCTTTCTCAATCTGGCTATAATTTCTTTCTGCAGGAAGCTGGGTTCTGGAAGTATGTGCTTTGTAGTCCCATCTTCAAACTTGTGGAAAATTATAGCTCCGATCCCATAGTTGTTAGCATCAAATGCTACAATTATTTCATTTTAGGGTCAAAATGCGCTAATGATAAATCTGATACCAGACAGCTTTTTATTTTCTGGAAAGCATCTTTGCATTTTTTAGACCACATTCATCTTGCACCCCTTTTTCAATAAGTTTTTTTTTTTTTCTAAGAACATACATTTTGGTTAATGTAAATACGATAATAATTGGCCAAACCTAAAAACGTCTGAAGATTAGTGACATTGTTTGATGGTGGCATTCATCGAAGATTTGCTCCAAATATTTGATCTGCTTCCTAAAGAACTCGGATTTATCTGAACTTAACTTGAAGTCATATCATCAATCTTCTGGAACACTGTCTTAATGTGTTTTTTGTGCTGTTCGCTGTTTTCACTCTTTAGCAGGATGTTGTCTAGGTACGCTATGGCAAATTTTAGTCCCTCTAACATGGCGTCAATTATTTGCAGGAAGAAACTGGGAGCAACCTTTAACCCAAACAGGAGACAATTTAGCTTGTAGAGTCCCTTGTGTGTATTAATTGCTAATTGAGCACTCTTCATCTATTTGTAGATGTGCGTCAGACAGATCTATTTTAAAAAACACTTTGCCACCATTTAGCTCAGAAAAATATCTTCTGATGAAGGTAAAGAGTATGTCTGGTCTTTAAGGCAGTCATTTAATCCAGTTAAAAATCTACACATCCTCAGATCTTTTTGTTCTTTTTCTTGATATACACTGTAGGTGCAGCCCAATCTGAGTAGTCAACTTTAGAAATTACACCCCTTTTCTCTAAATGTTCCAGTTCTTGATTTACTGAATCCAAAGGTGAAAATGGTACATTCCTTTTTGGTTTGAATACTGGTCTTATGTTGTCTTGGTTTTCATGGATTGTCCAAAACACGCATGGAAATTTGTTTTTCAGATCAGAAATTTCCTTTACTGACATGTCCACTTTGTTGCAAAATGAATTTACAGGTAACTCCTATAAAGCACAATCCAATCTGTACCAAATATATTCGTTTTACTTTGAAGAACATACTTTTGATTTGAAAGTCCTCTCCATAAATGATACATTGCAGCTAAATTCACCCCTGAAGTTTAGCTTTTTACCAGACACTTCTCTAGGGATGGACATTGATGTGGACAGCAGGCACTATTTGACACTGACTGTGGCCCCAGTTGATCTGCAATTTGATGATTCCTTTGTGCTTATGTACCCTCAGGCAATTGCATCATTGAACAATGTCACTGAAGCATTAAACAAATAGCAACCAGGAAATGATGTTCTATAATGTTAAGTGATGTACTGGCACAATGTTACACCAAGGGACAATGATGCATCTCAATCAGCACCAGCCAGTAGTATTCCTGTGTATCGAGACTGACTAAAAGGAATGTGTCCATCCAACCAAGAAGTCTGTGCACCATATGAAGTTGGAGATTCTGCCTAGGTTACCCACCACCCAATAGTCAGTGTATCACCAAGTTACAATAAGGGACATGTCACTGGCATTATCAGCCAACACTCGGTCATGGTTAATGGAACTCCGTGACATGTAAAGGATCATTGTCCTGCCCATGACGCAACACCGCCAGTGAGTAACAACAGTGATGTGTCATCTGAGTGTGAACTTATTTTTGTACCAGACCAGTGCAAATCCAAGAGCCTGACTGCTGAGATAAATGCTGCAGATGGTCTGTCCGAAAACACTTCTGAAGAAGAGGCCAAGCCTGGCCCATTCAGAGGAATGCCCACAACAAGAAGCCATGTTCGCCTTGCAGTTTGTGTAATGATAATGAGAACAGTGGGGAATTTAGCAGTAATAATAACTTACTGGTTCAGCAGAGGAAGAGAACCTAATCGTGTCTTGCCTGCCTGGATCGAACTCACATCCTTCGGAATGCAGAAAACACAGTTTAAGCATGATGTGGAACATTTGATTTGATTCAGGTGCCTGGATGTGCAAAAAGCTGTGGGGGCACCGAGGTAGATAAATAGGCAAATAGACAGTGGGAGAAGGTAGAAGATTGCTGTTTTTGGAATTCATGAGCCACAGATTTGAAATGGATTACTTGTGTCAATCCTCACAAGAGAAAAGGTGCCAGTGTTATTGTTACCAAACAGTTTACACATTTTCAAATGAGTTTTTCAATGACAAAATAAAAAATATTTTTATAAATACTTAGTGCTCTAAGGAAGGGATAATTATTTTATTTAGTTCTATCTTTAAGAAAATATGGATAATGTAACTTACCTTTCTTATAGGCACAGGCTGAAAGATTAGAAAAAATTCAGTGTATAAGAAATGCATATCCTAAAAAATTGTTCAAGTCACTTTTATATAATTAATTTTAAGTATCTAAATTTATTTTATGGCAAGGGGTTATATTAAAATGTATGGTATAAAATATTTTTGAATGGTTAAAACAAATTTTGATCTTTCTAAGTTAAAGAAATAATCTAATTTAGGAAATACATAAGTGCTTTATCAACATGAAAATTAGTAAGTTAATTATAAAAGGAATAACATCTTTTTTTATTCTTTGTACAAAGCCAATGAATAAGGAAAAAATTTTCCTTGACTTTCATAGTCAAGCTTTCAAAACAGTTTAGTGCTCTTACATTTTACTGAATAAATAAAAAGAAAATTGTATTGAAGATTTGTAGCCAGAACAGTTCACACTTTTAAACTTTAACTACTTATGAAACTATTATATTAGGTTGGTGCAAAAATAATGATGTAATAATGTCGTTTTTTGATGTTAAAAAATACGTCAAAAAACGAAATTATTACGTCATTATTTTTGCACCAGCCTAATATTTCTAGAAAATTGAATTCCAAATATTGAAAATAAATGTTTAAAAAGAAAATGTTGAAAGTTAATGCAACTATTACAAAAATATAAAGGAACTTATTTCCTCAATGTAATTTGATATTTCTAGAAATAGAACTTCTCAAATATGTTTGTGTTCAAACTTGATTCTATTCTCAGCCCCCTAAAATTTATAAATATTTATTAAAAGTTACCACAAATGAATATAATTCAACTATTGAATGGAATATCTAAAACAGATATTAGCAAAATTAATTTTTAATGTTTGTAGAAAATTTGGTCCAGTCTGTTACTCCCCACCCTTTACCTTGGCAATAATGTGATCCCACTTGGTGCACTGAAGATTTACAGATGCGACATTTCTCAAATGTGCTATATGGATTAAATCTGTTCTTCCTGGATGTGAGAGCTTTGTTTTCATTGATTATTCGACCTCCACTTTCTGAAGAGAAAAAAAACCAAAATGGACATATAACCAAGAATTAATACACTATCACAAACATAGATCAAACATTTCACCTTTTAAAATACATACCTCCACCCAAATAGCCAAGGTTTAAAATGCATTTCAAAACACTTTTCTTGGAGCTTTTATTTTAGTTTTAATTCCATGCTAAAAGATTAAATTTATTTCTAATAAGTAAAATACTTTACTGTATTTCAAACCAAATTCATTGAAAGGATTTTCTTTTCTTAATTGGCCATATTGACAAATTTATCAACACAAAATAATTCCCTCTATTAAAATCTTTCAAAATAAAAATATTTAGAGTTAAATATTGCAGAAAAGCATTTTTTTTTTTTTTTTTAAACCTGGAAATGGGTGTTTTCATGATGTTTTAACAGCTTACTTTTTGAAAAATTTGAGTAAAGGGTACATAACTATAAAAATTACTTGACAAATGCAATGTGAACAGCCTTATGAATTTTTTAAACTACCTAGTAATCTTCAAATATTAGATTTTCTCAAATTTTTATTGAATTTAAGTAACTTTGACTCTATGGTCTTATTTACAAAGACACTTGACAAAATGTTAGAAAATTATCAATAAATTTTAAATTTGCTATAGTTACTACTCTTTCTGATAATGTGCATGGCATCTGTATTTACAAATAGCACATTTATACACACAAAAATTCAAAATTCTTTTTAAAATACTGTGGGAGGTCACTAAATTGTTTTCATATTTTTAAAAATAGTTTTTGCTGATATTTGTAAATACAGATGCCATGCATATTATCAGAAAGAGTAGTAACTATAGCAAATTTAAATTAAATTAAAATTTAAATAGTGTCAATAATATATCTTATTCAGAAAAGCTATTAAAAACTTTCCTAATTAATGTCTTAATTTTATTGCATTTTTTTATTTTACAAATCTGAGCAAAAATTGTTCTTTTTGTTTTAATGCATCATAAAATCTATCAAATGACAACTCTTATTGATACATTATGAAAATAACATTTTGTTGATTTCATATCCAATAAATGTTCCTGCGAATGTACTGATATATCAGAATTCAAGATGTTAATGAAATGCTTAATTAGTTTTTAAAAAATGCATCAGAGCATTTATCTGACAGCTTAAAGAAAAATATAAGTATAATTTAAAAAAAAAAAAATCTTTGCTATATATTTTCTTGAATTTATGCTAACGATTTTGCAAAAGTAAATTCATTAGAACTGAAATGTTAAACACAAAATAATAGCATGTCCAAAAGATTAATACAAGTTAGGTCATTAAAATACATGTGATTTTAATGTAGAATAAAGAAGATTAAAAAAAAACTTTTAAAAGTAATTTTTCGCTAATATTTTGTAAAGAATTTCTAAAGTAAACAAGTGACTAGGTGTAGATTTTGTTGCACAGATGGTTATTGAAGAAACAAAAAATAAATTGTAATTAGAAAAAAAAACATGTTGTGCAAAGTTGTAAGTTTAAAGAAAAAAAAGGATTCATTGAAAATAGGGAATCTTTCAATTTCAACATTAAAGTACTTAACTGTTTGTGTAAGTTTTGTTTGCTAAGATACAAGGACAAGGCAAGAATTCACAATCTTCCAAGTGAGAAATAGGCTGACAATGAAGGAGTGATGCTAGAGCTGTGAAATCTTGCATGCATTTAATTTCAACTCTTCTTATTAATAACTGCATTGTTTTTGTCCAGGTAAACTAACATCCGACTGTTCAAATAAGACTTCAAAAGTAACTAGTAGCGACGTCTCTTGAAAACTGAGAAAATTTGACATTGTAGTGTTATCAAGTACTTACAGAAAAAAAGGTTTAGCCCCAAGGACATTCATGTTTGCTGCAGAAGTGGGCAGCTGAATATACAAGGGGAAGGGAGTTTTGAAGATATGACTCTCCTGCACTTGTTACCACTGAGGAAAACATTGATTCTGTTCACCACATGTGATAGATGACAGGTGATTGACTATAAATCAAATAGCCAAATGCTATTAGCATATCCCATGAAGGAGTTGAGAATATTCTGCACAATAAACTTGGCATGACAAAGGTCAGTGGGTTCCATGTCTTCTGACACTTGATTAAAAGTGCACCAGTCTGATCACATCACGGGAGCATATGTCATTGTTTGAAGCAAATCCAGCTGGTTTCCTTGAATGATTCCTAAACCAAGATTAGTGTTACGTTCATCACACAGACAGAAACAATTATAAAAGGCCAAGGTTGTTTCATCTGGCAAGGGCGACAACATCAATGGAGAGTTCTATGCTAACTTGCTGAAACAGTTATGAAAGGCTATCAAAACCAAATGCCCAGGAAAATAGACAAGAGGTCTTGTCATCAGGGCAATGCTCCAGCATACAAGTCATTGGTTTCAATGGCTGCTGTGCGTGACTCTGGCTTTGAACTGATCGATCTCTCTTTCTATTCTCCTGATTTGACCATCATCTGTTCTCCGCCCCTCCAAAAATGAAAAAAAAAAAACACTTATCACAGTGATGACGTTATATTTGCTGCTGTTGATTTTTTTTGAGCAACAGGATGAACAGCCTTCTTTGAACAGTGAGATGTCAGATTACCTGAAAAAAAAAATTTAAGAAGAGCTGAAATTAATGCATGCAAGATTTCATAGCTCGAGCATCATTTCTTTTCAGCACACCCTCTTACCTTTCTTAGAAAGCAAATTTTGAGATCCAGCTTTTCACTAAGGCACTAACACTGACAAATATGCAATTGAATTTTCAAACTAGTTTTAAGTACTGATACTTCATTTCCAGTCTGTATCCCTTTCCCTTCTGATGTAATTTTTTCAATCAAATAAACTTTTTTTACTACTTTGTAGTAGTAGTAGTAGTAGTAGTAACAGTAGGTTTAAAATATTTTAGAATATTATTTATAGTAGTTGTCAATTTAGCCAATTCTAAAAATGAAATGTACCATAAGGTTGTTCATTTTTTTTTATTTGTTTAAGAAGCAAATTTTTCTTTTTCATTTTTGCACATAAAGAAAGCAAAAGAAAGAACCAAGCTGATAAGAATAGATTGAGAGATTAAGAAAGTAGGATAATTTAGAGTTACCTAATTAACAATTTTTGATTAAATCTATCTGACTTTTCCCCCAATTAAGTTGATAAACATCTACATTTAATTTTTACTATTTTTTAACTTATTGGGTACATCTACATTCAACTAAAATCTTGTTTTTGTTGTTGCTATTTTTTTTTTTTTTTTCTAGGTAAGGTCCTACAACTATTTTATTCTTACGGCATTTTAAAATAACAGACCGACATAGTGATCATCATCTATGTATGATTGATTTGTTCCATAAATAATCTTGTAATTTTTTATGAGTAAGTTTGCTAGCAATGCTGTTCTTTAAACTTAGATCTGGATTTTTCAATTTTTGCCTGTGTTGTTTTTTAACTTTGAAATTTAATGAAATCTGTTTTGTATTACTTAAAATTTAAAATCTAAAATGCCAGAAATTTTCCCACCAAGAAGAATACTACATGGAAAAGTATCTAATAAAATTTCCCCAGGAACTATATGATTATGTACGAGTAAAAAAATTCAGTTGATTAATAAAAATATTTGATTCACTGTTTAACACTTTTATTCCTTCATGAAATTATGTGTATAAAAAATGTACTTTATTTCCAAATCTATTGATTTAAATAAGTGAATTAAAAAAAAAGTTTGATTTAAATCAAACAACCCTGATAAGGACATTTTTTAAAATATATATTTTTAATAGTATACTGATTCAGTATTCTTGAAGGTTAAAAACTGAATATGATATTATTAGGTTGGTGCAAAAATAATGACGTAATAATGTCGTTTTTTGACGTTAAAAAATACGTCAAAAATCGACATTATTACGTCATTATTTTTGCACCAACCTAAGATCAATTTCAACAAAACAGGAAATAGATAAATAAAAATTCAATGGTAATGTGGACAAGTCTCAATCAGTAATAATAACATCTCTTCAAGTTTTTCAACAGTTTCACATTCACTTACCTGTTGTATTCCGTGCTCCTGATTTCCAAGGATCAGGTGTAATAACCTTACCAAGTTTTTTCTGACCTGAAAACCAAGAATTATATTTTGATACAAAAAAAAAAAAAAAAAAATGCCATGTAAGAGTTGACTAATTATTCTAGCAAGTTTAAATTTTATTACATTTTTAAAATATCAGTTCTGATAAATATTTGTAATTTTTAACAAAGAAAAAAAAAACTTAGAACTTTAATTAGTTTAATAAAAAAATAAAGCAGTATAGGAGTAAAAAAAAAAAAAAAAAAAAAATTGATAAGAATAGTTTTAGAACTGACAATTCTCAATGCATTAATATTATAAATAAAGATTCTTTTTTAGTAGCATTAACGAAAACAAAAATATTTAACTTTAATGACAAGTTAGTGTTCTATGTAAATAAACATTAGCAAAAACCAAATTGCCATAAGTTAGTTACAAAACCAAAATTTGTATCTAGTTTTCTACTTTTTGGAAACAGCCTCATTCCACTAATAAAGTGTTTTGATGTAGCTATAGGTTTGAAAGAATTATCTAGGTTTTTTGCTTAATCTTTCAAAACTGATTTGTTTTAAAGAAAGAAGAATCACTTATATTCTCTTTGTAAATAAAAATGTGCCAGTTTTCAAACACAAAATAGGATTTGTGCAGTTTATTAAAAAGGTACTGTGAATTATCAAATCAGTCAAAAGCAAGGCGATCCATATACCAAGCCTCACAACCATGCAACTGGCATCCACAATTGGGAGCAGACATGGAAGCTTAAATTACTACTATATTCTTGAGAACATTTTTAGCAAGGAACTTGTTAGTAATGTCCAATTAGTTAATTAACAACTATAATATTAGGAAGCATCTTACAATTATTGATTTATTTCCATAAATGTAAATGTACAAAGAAAGAAAAGATACCTTAAAATAACTAAATGCACAAAAATCACTTTATTCACCTTCAATTAAAATTTTTTAAATAATATTGCAAAAATAATGAGTTAATTTGTTTATGCTAATTTATTACAGAATATATAATTGTATAACACAATCAGAAAGCAATTTTACAAAATTGTGTCAACAAAGTCTGAAAATGATTTACAAAAGATGTGAAATTCAGAGAAACAATTTTGATAATCTTTACAAAATTTGTGAGTTTTGTTACATGTACTATTTGTTTCACAGAAAATGAAGAAAATATTTATTTTGCTATTATACAATAATAGATATTACTAGTACACATTGTTTTAAGAATTAAAATCAATTTACCCTAACAAGAACACAATTAACAGGATAATTTGGGGGAGTTAATAAATTACATATATATAAAAAAAGGGAAAATTGAAAATAAAAAATGTGGTATCTAATGGAATTTTCAAATTACCACAATCTATTTCTTTCAAAAATGTTCATATTCTTGGAAATAAGAACTAATATTATTTAACATTTCCTCTTCTGTGGAACAATCTTTTCTTGTAACATAGCCTGCTATTTACAAAGGTGAAATTTTAATATCTTTAGGGATCCTAGTTTTAAGGTATGGTAAATTATCAAATGTCTGGTATCCCAGTTCATTCAGCAAATGTCCACATTTTGAGCAATTATGGCCTGGATCATTTAATTTAAGAAATAGTTTTAGGTTTTGTTTTTTTTTTCAATATTTAAATTTTTCAATAACATTTTGAACTTATAAAATATCCACCTCCAGAATTTTGTATTAATTTTCCAAATTGCCTGTGGTAAATTCACCACTCAACAAAATTATGTCCACTTCTTAGCAAATATCTACAAACATCAATTAAGCCATTGCTTGTATGTTCAAAGACTAAACTAATATTTCTTGTTAATGATTTCATTCTTTTTCCTTGCTTTCCATCCATTCTTTTTGTCATTTTTCCAGAATTAGAAAGAAATATCAGATATTCATCATCTAAATCTGATATCACTTTTTTCAGTGGATCATTTTTCTTAGTGTCACTATATATTTCTTTAACACAGAAAATTTTCCAAAATTTTAAGACTCTCAATGAAATTAACTGTTTTTGCAGTATCTTCCCCATTTAATAATGGGTGTATTTTAATGGCAGCTCCAGTTTGTTCACAAAAAACTGTTGATGGAAACATTTTGTCGCTCAATAGGTTTTGGGTAAACTGCTACATTAGTTTCGACAGCTTAACAAATTCAGTTTTTTTCATACACAAAAAGACTTTTATAATTTCCCATTTTGCTGTCATTTTTTTTGCCTTCTGAATAAAACAGTAATTCAGAAGTAGGTTCAGTAATCCAATTATTCCGAATATTTAAAAAAAAAAGTGGATATAATCAAAAGTACCAGCCATTTTTAGTTATCAAAGTCTTATTAAAAACAGTGCCAAATTGTTTGAAAAAAAGATTGATGGGTCCTGTTGTTGTCAGATACAATTGCAATTACTTGACCATTTACTTATTTGATTGCATCAACAATATATAAAATTTTTTCATATGAAAAATTTGTATCTAATTTTGCAACTGGGATCATTTTAAGTAAAATTTTTGGTCCACCATTTAAACATGATGCCCAATACTGTTTTTGGTATTCTCTCAGAATTTTCAGCCAAACCAAATAAGTTTCCTCCATGATATTGTAGAACAACTTTGGCATACACGTCATTAACTAAAGGAATACCTTTTTCTGATTTTCAGAAATTTTACTAAAAATATAACCAAGAAAATTAAAGTCATCTAATTTTGAGACTTTTGATGCCAAAGATGATAATTCTCACTGGGTAATTTAAAATCATTCTGAAGTCTATTATATAATGACTGAGATGTTCTTTTAAAAAAAATTTCATAGCAATTTTTAAGTTACTAAGATAATGGATTGCTTCACTGATTTGTGACCAGTGCCAAAACATTGATATTCAAATTTTTGAAAGAGAAAAAAAAAATTGCTATATATATATATATATATATATATATATATATATATAACCATGGTAACATTTGAATCTAAATTTTTCAAAAATTTTAATTAAAACATGGAAGAGCAAAAAAAAAACTCAGTAGATTGGATGAAGAACTGATTGTTTAATTTATAGCATGATGCAAAATCCTGATACAAATTTTGTTCTTTTGACCTGTGTCAACTCAGAAGTTTTATTTGTTCTTGGTATTTCTGGGTCATACTTTCCCTCTAATAACCACTGTTTCATAATCAAATGGAAAATGCTTTTCACAAACAACAGTGTTTGGCTTATCAGGTGTGTTATCCCAAAGTATAGCCTTTAATCATCATTCTTGCCCATTCTGGTCTTGGGGAAGACAAAATACACAAACCTTATTTTAGTCATCATAGTTACCATGACAACCTGTTATGCAGAACTTTTTGACTATTTTGAGAAAGGTTTTGGTATACAAAAAAAAATATTAATAATTAAATAATATTAATAATTAAACAAAAATATTAATAATTTTCTAAAAATTACATGGTGCTTCCAAAAGTTTATTAAACTTATATTCTAAGATCTGGAGGTTTGGACTTTAGGATTTAGGTTTCAGAATTTAAAATTTCAAGTTTGTATGAATGTGTGAATCTTTTAGAGACTAGCATGCATTAAGAAATGCCAGAATGAAGGAATTTGGGTTTCAGACATGAGAATTTTAGAGTTTGGAAAAATAAATTTTGGATAATTTTGGGAGGTGGGGGAATCAACCACCTCTTCTCCCATAAAATATGATTACCTAAACAAAATTAACCAGTTTAATATTTTTGCAGTATATTTTTTAAAATTTACTGTAAAATATTAAACTGGTTAATTTTCTAATTTGCTTTACATTTTTAACAAAAATGCTAGTAAAATTTATATTTACCATACATTTTATTTTTTTTTTTATAATACATGAAAATAATTATGTCTTAATTTTTAAGTCAATATATTTGTTATTATGAAGAATAATATCATAGACAAAATATTAAATTATTTTTTTCAAATGGGCAAGTTTCTTTAAAGTAAAATAAGAAAATTTGCAGTGTTAAAAAGTTACATTCATACTTCACATATTATAAAGAAAATACAAATTATTCATTAAAAAATGAATTTTATAATCAAAATATTCATTATGAATAAAAACAAAGAAAAAATTTAAATTAACTTTCTGTGATAAAATTCTCAATGAGATTTTTTTAAATAATTGCAGAAAAAGTAAAATGCAAAAGACAATATTGACAAGACAATGTCAACTCTTATTTGTGGTATATTTTTAAAAATAGCTGTAAAATATTGAATTTATTTTTTGACATTAACTTCATGTGATAAATTCTTTAATAACTCATTTATTTTATTAATTTTGCAATGAAAAACATTACATTTTTAATGTCTTCTATTTATTTATGAAGGACAGAAAAGTTCAACATACTTTTTTAAAGAAATACCTGTTAAAGAAAAACATAAGTTATTCATAAAAAATGAATTTTATACTTAATATCATCATTGTTGAAAAAAAAAAAAAAAAAAAAAATAGAAAAAAATATTAAATTTAAATTAACTTTGTGATAAATTCTTAATGACACTTGTGAATGTCACATCTTAAAAATTTGTTTAAAGATAAAATATGCAAAGTTCAAATAAAATAAATAAACATTGTACTTACTTCAGTATCTTATAGAATAAACTTAAGTTAATCCAAAGGTAAAACATAAAAATTGTGTTAAAAAAAAATTTCCAGCAATGAACTTTTGTATGTTAATCATCTGCACCCCAGTTGCCTACTGGTCATAACTAGATTTATAGACCTGAGCCAAGGATTTCCTTGGTCAAAAGTAATTTACAAAAGGTTTCTACTAGATTTCTCAGAGCCAGCTCATCTAATTGAGATGGATAGTCATCAGATCAAGACTCAAGAATAATCAACATTGTGTTTTGGGGATTGTCAACATAATCAAAATATTCAAATCAAGTGCCGAAAATCATTTTCATCAGCTTAGTCACTTATCACAAGTAGTAATAGTAATATTCTGTTCAAAATATTTTCAGAGTATTACTTGTAGTTTATAAACATCATAGTGGTGAAAAATCAAAATGAAGAGATGGCAGAATAATTCCAAAAAGAGAATTCTGTTTGACTATGAAAATATAAAATATGGGCAATGAAAAGAGACTACAACTGTATCAAGGCACTGACCCCCATTTAAATGTTTAATTGCACAAAATTACAAGATAGCGATTTGGAGAGACTATTAAATTCTCAAGAGAATAAGTTAAATTAGGTACTTCTATAAGATCGCTAAAAAAGGAGCATAGCATGATGAAAAAGACACCAAACTTGACAAAAACAAAATTTTATCGTCTAAATGTTTGTTATTAAGAGGAAAGATCAAAGTATTTTTGGGGAATTTTTTTACATTTTTAATCGTTCCTAGCACGTCCGAAATTTTCATTAAAAATCTTGTTTATTTTTTTTTTTTTGAGTCAGCAAAGTTCACAGATAATCAATAATGGCAACAATTCTTTTTAATTTTATAAAAAAAAAAAAAAAAAAATGAAAATCTCAGTTTGAAATTCTTTTAAAAATCAATTATCATTTTTTTCAAAACTTAATTTAAGAAAATCAGAAATTATGTTTATTCAAAATATTTTGAAACAAGCTTAACTTAGCTTCTGCGCCAAAAAAATGTAATTTGAAAAATAAAACAAAGCAGGTCATAAACTTTCATGTCACTTGACAGGTGATAAATGACATATTGACAGATTACGTGAGAATAATTCCTTCTACGGAAGGAGAGAAGTGAAGTTATTTACATTTAAGTGAACAAATTATTTACCAGTTTATTTTTAAGGAAAACTTTCAGTGCTCTAATTTTTTTTTGGTTTTTGTCCTTAGCTTTCACGTTTACGATGCTTTATGGAAAATATATTATAAAGAAATTAAAATAAGACTGTTAAGAGTAAGATTAAATTTCATAAGAAAAGGTATCTAATTTATAGGTACCTTTCTTATGAAATTTTATCAGAAGTGTACATAAAATACATTTTACTGTGTTATTTGTATTTCCATTCATTTTATTATTAATTTTAATATTTCATTTATGGAAAAATGTCATAACTGAGATTAATGTAAAAATAAGATCATATAAATTTCATTACATGATACTGATACTTGTAGGTACCCTTCTCAGTTGAAATTGGAAAATCAAATTAACTTCTCCACACGTGTTTCGCAAAAGTAAATGCCTTAACAGCTGAGAACAATGCTTAACTCAAATAACGCAACTTACTTGGATTCTGCTTGGTCTTCCATACTTTATAATTACAGCCCGATTATAAACACAAAATAACATTTCTTAATTACTGCGGGTCTTCTGATTAGTCAAAACGATACAATTTACAACGAGCTAAAAAAATCTCATAAGGACACTTAAGAAAGCAGATGCAGCTTTTAACTAATTTTATAATATTTTAACAACTTAAATGTAAAAATCTATTATAATTAAAAAAATAAATAATTGTATTAAAAATTCATTTTTCATCGGAAAAAAAAAAAAAAAACAAAAAAAACATTGTCCATATTCATAAAAAAAACTAAAAGCAAATAAAAGCATTTGAAATTAAATAATACATTTGTTTTATTGAGTTTTGTATGTAAAAATTCCGAGCTGATTTTCAGGTATTCCAACTAAAAACAAAAAAAAAAAAACATGATTTGCATTGCTCAAAGCCTTATGCTTTTAACTATTGTAATCACTAAAGTGGACTCAATCAACTTTCTAGAGTTTTCATAAAATTAGTTTTTTTTTGGGGGGGGGTAATAAATATAAAAAAATATTTCTGCTATGACTTTAATAAAGAAAAACATATTTATAATAATTTCGATCATTTGTGAACAGTTTCTGAAAGTTTCATTAACATCAGACAATTATTTTTGCAAGATTTTCCAAATTAATTTTGTTGTCATACAAAAAAACGTGCTAAAAATTGTATATGTTATTTTACTAGTTCCAGTGACACAAAGAAAAACAAGGTTTTTTGTTTGTTTTTTTTTTTTAATCAAAATTTAGAATGTTCTAAAAAGAAGGAAAAATTTTTTAAAATAATTAAAATAAACTTTGATCTTAATAACAAATATTTAGATGATAAAATTTTGTTTTTATCAAAGTTTGGCATCATTTTCATCATGCTATGCTCTTTTTTTAGCAATCTCATGGAGATACTTAAGTTAAATGATTGAAAAAAAAATGAAAAAGAAATGGGTCAAAAATTGTTTTAAGATAAAATGAATTTAAGAATAGTTCCAAGAAGTTTTGAACCCAGAATTACTAGATACAGTAAAAACTCGGAAGAAAAAAAAAAAAAAAAAATATCAAGGTTCCCAACCCTATCCATTTCCCACTGATAAGAAAAAGACATGATTAATGTGTTGTCAGGGTTTCTTTGGCCCTGAAGAATTAAATTCCAAAACGTGTGTGGTCTTACAAAAAAGAATGATCCAAATTCTTTTAAACAAAGAAAGCAGCTGTTTTTTGTAATTCTGAAACACCATTACCTTTACAGAAAGATGTCTAGGAAGATTCTAAACTAAAATTAAGATCATTGGGGTGGAGAAATTAGATATACCAATGTCAAATCTTTTTGGGAGAGGAGAGGTCTACATAAACAGAAACTCACTAGGCACAAAGCGAATCAGCCCAACAAGGAAAATCACCAGAGACTCACGCCAGTTGCATCTCCTGCGGCTGGAGCGAAAACAGAAACACAGGCATAACAGAGGAATTGAGTGAGAAACAACTGACTGGTTATTTAGCATTTGCGACTAGATTTCTCAAATCACTATCTGACAGAAAACTTGATTTTGCAATAGATAATAGAAACATTTTATTCAACTGGTTTTTCTTTATGTTCAATAAAACTGTTGTTAGAGTTATAAATAGTGTTTTGCATTTTATTGAAGGAATTCTAATTCCAAACTGATTTTGATGCTGTCCTTGGATGCAAAGAGGAAAAGGTGAACATGTTTGTAAAGTTGAGAATTATTCCTTCTTAACTATGGTACACAATGTAAATAGATGGGTCTATTTTGCCATCAATTCCAAGATTTTGGAAAACCTGAATCAACCCTATCAATATTCTAAAAGTTCTGACATTTTGATTGTCAATTCCAATTAATTGTCCCTAGAAATTACCATAGATAGAAAAAAAAACATGGAATTTGGATTTAACTACAAAAAAACAATATGATGGAACATACCTCTTCAACAGGCACAGAAGTGCAGCAATCAGTTTCAACAAACCAAGACAGAAAAATGTTACAAAATCAGCCAGAAAAGTCACTTGGCCTACCAAATTTAAAACATATTACAGATAATAAAATATTTTTTGTCAATCTAAGGGAAATAAACCCTATTTCTAACACACATACATACCCAAACTTTATTTTCTACCCAAAAATAGACAATGTTTACAAACATGAGGAGGCATAGTGGAGTAATGGATAGCAGCTCGAAATGAGGAATCGGAGAGCAGAGTTCAAATTTCAGGTGAATCCATTACATTTACTTATGTGCTTAATACCCTTGGGAAAGGTAGGAATCCTCTTCTTCCACCAGCTATAGGTAAATAGCAGGATAGACTGGGTTCTATAGCCTTGGATGGCAACTGGTCTACTGCAGAAAGAAATCTGCCTTGTCATTCCTGTATCGAAAGATACATGATCACCCAAGCGTGTATCACACATGGCACATAAATGACTGACTTACAAACACGCCAAAAAGATTCACCAATACAACATGCATGTTTAAATCAAAGTGTCTATTGGTTAGAAATTAACATAAATATATAAAATATTTGACCAACCACAGAAAACTAAAAGCCAATTTTTGTAAAATTTCTGATAAAAATTCATAGATATTGATTTTCAAAGAGCAGAGATGTGTATTTTCCAAGCCAAAATGAAGACATGGCTATTTAGCTTTTTCTTTTACCCAAGTGCATGTTGAAAGAAGCAAATGTCAGCAATTTCAAATGAATCATCTCCAGCAACAAAGTGGTCAGTGGATCTTTGCTAACAATAAAAGACTTTTTTTCAACCACAGCTTTTTTCTGTGAGACGACTATTTAAGTAAGCTACAGTTTTTTTTTCCATGTAGAAACTACCCAAAGACACAACTAAACACTATTTTTAATACTTTTTAATTCATGTACATATGTTTGTAAATACAAATGATTTATTTAACAGATATCTCTAGATTTCATTTATTTCTATTTTATTGTTTGGAACTTGGCCATTCAGATTTTTAATATGACAAAACCTGGATTACTGAATTTCCTACAATGTCAACAGCAGGCAATGCAAATTTCATAAAGATGCATAAATATGACTATGGTAGTGGAAGCGTTAAAAGCAGCATTAAAAAAAAGAAAATGTCTGTTTGGAATTAACTGAAATGGCCTCAAATATTTCATCAGGATAATTCTACATTAGGATGTTTCTTTGTTGATCAGACAACAAAATTATTGGGTTGGCTTAAAATTTTTTTATTTATTCTACATATTCACCAGATATTGAACTTTTGGACTACCATTTTTTACAGACTTAAGAGAATGTTCTTAATGAAAAAAATTCAGTTCTCTGGAAGGTCTCAAAAGTTGTAAAGAAAGATAAAAAGTTGTGAGAGAATGAAATTATGAAATTAGCTGAAATATGGCACTGGTATTTTTTTTCTTCATACCATGTCTCTTCAGGATGTAAGTGATTATCTGTGAATTAGCATGCATTCTTAGGAATTATAGTGGAGTGGCTTACCACTGCCTTCACCGGTTTTGAATTCAGAGTTTTTCTTCTCTTAGACATACCACCCAAGACTAGAGAACCCAATCTACTCTACTATTTATGCTACAGCTGGGGTGAGAAAATACATGCCTTTCATAAAGACATTAGAGCAAAAGACTAACTTGAAATTTGAATTTGGTTTACATTACCATCACATCCTGGCATTGTTATTAACATAGCAAAAATCAAATTTATATATTCTATCAAGAAGGCTATGACAGGGGTTAAATCAAGAGATGAAGGCAACCTGTACAAAGGATGTTAAATTTCAATCCAAGAATGAAAAATCTCTTCTAATATAGCATATTACAAGGCTATTATATATATATATATATATAGTTAATTAGTTAGTTTTAACTAGGTCTGCTCTACTCATTGTATTGAGCACTTTATTTAGTTATTTTGCGTAGTCACAGGTTTTTTTTCTTTGGGCCTTGGACTTGCATGCTGGACGATTATTTTCAGCTAACATACAAGTTCTTGGTTCTTTCTTTTTTTATACCATTTTTTCCATTTGGTATTGGCTTGTTTGTTTGCAAATCAAGACACCGAAGGTTTTCTGAGCAAGCATAGTTTCTTATACTTATAAGATTTCTATTAATAATAATAATAATATATATATATATATATATATATATATATATATATATATATATATAGGTACCTCCATGAAAAGTGATAAAAAAGAGCATAGCATGACAAGAACACTCTAAAACTTGAAGAAAAAAATTTTTAGCATCTTAAATGTATATTTCATTATTAATAAGAAAAAATTTTTTGAAATTTTTTTACTCATTCTTAGCATGTCCAAAATTTTAGTTAAAAATCTTGCTTTTTTTTTTTTTGTTAGTGAAATTACTAAAAAGACTCAATATCAGCCATTTTTTAAAATTTTGTAAACTAAGTTAAATTCCTTGTTTAAAAATCATCCAAAAATCAATTATACAAAATTTATTTCAAGAAAATTAGAAAATTTAAAGTTTATTTAATATTTTGAAATAAATTTTTACATACTTTCTTCACAGAAAAATGCTGTTTAAAATAAGAGATAGCTGATCATAATATTGTTGGCGATCAACAAGTGCTGAGTGATGACATTCATCACATACTGACAGCTAATGTGAGATTCGAGTTATCATACAGAAGGACAAAATTCACAATCTTTTTTTTTTTAAGTGAACCAGCTTATGTGAACCTCATAATTATTAAAGTAAAAAAAAGTGAACCTCATAATTATTAAAGTAAAAAAAACTTTCAGCATTACAATTTTTTATTTTGTTTTTTTTTAGTACTGTAGCTTTCACCATAGTTTGTTGATACTAACTGGAGAAATTATAAATACTCTAAAATAATTAAAATTCAAGTGGTGCACAGCTGTTTCCCTATAGCCCCCCACCTAAACTTAAAGCCAATTCAGATCTGCTGTGATAAAAAATTTCTATCCCAAGTAAAAATCACCACAAACACATCAAAACTCATTTTGTCACAGCCTATTTTCTCTGAAAAAAAAAAAAAAAAAAAAAAGAAAAGAAACTATACTATACTTTTATAGGTTTGTGTAGCGCAGAGTTTGAATTCACAATGATCACTGATGATCACTAAGTTGGCTTAGGATGTTGTTCAATTTTTTTTTAATTAGTAAAAACACTAATTCAAAATGCTCAACATGTGTTTTGCACAAAGAATTTGCAATAATGAAATGGAGGTTCAGTGGAGAACACTTACATACACTCAATCCATGTGACGTTTTATTCCTTCTGATCTTCTGTACTTTTTAATTACAGCCATTTTAGAACACATTACATTTCTTAATTACTGAGGGTCTTCTGATTGGTTGAAGCAATACAATTTACAATGCTGTAAAAAATTATCTATCTCATATGCCATTTACGAAACTGAATGCAGCTTTCACTAATTTTATAATATTTTAACAACTTAAATGTAAAAACCTAAAATAATTAAAGAAATAACAAATAATTGTATTAAAAATTCATTTTTCATTGACAAAGTTTTGTTATCTTCATTTTATTGAGCTTTGTATGTTACAATTCAGAAAGCAATAAATTTAAATTTAATCAATTACCATTTTTTCAAAAAACTTATTTTAAGAAAATCAAAAATTATAGTGTTTATTTAAAATATTTTGAACCAAGCTTAATTTTAAATAAACACTATAATTTTTGATTTTCTTAAAATAAGTTTTTTGAAAAAATGGTAATTGATTTTTAAAAGAATTTCAAACTGAGATTTTCATTTTTTTTTTTTTATAAAATTGAAAAAAATTGTTGCTATGATCGATTATCTGTGAATTTTGCTGACTCAAATAAAAACAAGATTTTTAACGAAAATTTCAGACATGCTAAGAATGATTAAATAATGTAAAAAAAACATACCCCCAAAATACAAAATACCAGATTGCAGATGGTGGAGTGACAAGGTGGTATTCAGCGACAAGACTAAGGCTATATTTGGGAGTGGGTTGGCTTAAGATCACACAGGAAAATATTTTGCTTATTAGAAATATTAAATGTAATCTATAAGCTTGGAATTAAAATTAAAGGCTGAAGAAAGATTTTTCATTTTTTAAAATGCATTTTAAATAAATTCTCCGCTGAATTTTCGATACCAAAGTTTTAAAATTAAATTTTAAAAACGAAAAAGCATTCTAGTTTTAATTTATTATTTCAAGAAAGTAAAATATTCTGGTGCATTTCAGAAAGAAATTATATAGATTGGAATATCAAATGATTGATCGAGTTTTTTAAATTTTATTAAAAGCGGTCATTTTTTTTATTTTTAAGAAATTTGTAAACAAACACACTTATCGGGTTTTTAAATTCTTTATTTGAGTAAAACAAGCGACTTCCTAAAAAAAACTATAATGGCCAAAGTACCTAAAATTCAATAAAAATTTTAGATTACTTAGAATATTTTCATAGTTTTTTTTAAGATTCTTGGGTAGTTAAAAAAAATATATAAAAAAAGGCATTTCCGTTGTATTTCTGATGTACTTTATTACAATTATCTCCCTTATCCCAAAGAGAGGCTATAAATGTCTCAACCCCATCTGTGCTAAAAATTTATTTCAATTAAGATTACTTAAATGTTAAATCAGTTAATTTTTCTCAAATAACGTTTCAGAAAAATATATTTTATCTTTGAAAGATTTTTTAAATAATGAGAATTATGTTGTGTTGACATTGACAGATTTGTTGAACTTAATATGGACAAAAAAGTTATTTATCTTACTGACAATCTGAAAAAATATTCCAATCAATTTAAATTCAGTTTGAAATACAATAATTCGCCCCAAAACAGATCTGCTTAGCATGATGAAAAAAAGGCCCCAAACTTAATAAAAACAAAGTTTTATCGTGAAACAGTTTTTTGTTTGTTATTGGAAAGAGGAAAGCTAAGTTTAAAATTTGACGCTAATACATCAATTACAGATGTGTTCCCTTTTATTACGATCATAGGGATATAATTTTGTACAAAGACACGAAATCAAAATGTAAAAAAATGTGATATACTTACATTTTTCGCAAACCATTTTTTTTTTTTAGTTTTAAATTGACTTCTCTGTCTCACTCAATCTCAAGACAAATTAACACAATGCACTTTAACTTGTTTCTTTTAACTAGAGAGCTACGAAAAAGATTAAATAACTGCGAAATAAAAGCAGTCAGTTGCATATGACGAACTGTTCCCGTCAACTTTGTTTTTAGATTATATAAACACTTTAAAAAGGAATCGTACTGAATTTTTAAAATATAAAGTTAACTATTTATAAAATCTTTTTGACATAAACTTTTAAAGTAAAGTATTTAGACTTTACTAAAAACAATGAAATAACGTTTTCGGTTTTATTTACGCGCGCTAGCCTATGAAGTCAAAGGACAAAGTGATTTTCCAAGCGTAGCTTGGATGTGGCACAAGGCCGAAAGTAAGGGGTACCCAGAGAGGATCGAACTCACTACTCATTCGTAATTGTTCTAGCGAGACAAGCTTGCTAACCATTACACTACCTCGAGGTGCCCCAAAGGACAAAGTAATTCTACCCCTGTCCGAAAAAGTAAAATTAAAAAAAGGAAAACCTAAGGAAATACGGAAAACCAGAAGTGCGATAATCAAGAATTTGCTATTTATGTTTAAAACCAAATTTTCTTTAACCTTCTGTAGTAAACAGTAGTTTAAGAATCTAATTTATTTTTATTCTACGCTTTTTTGTTTTATTAAACTTTGTATAATGAATAATTTTTTTTTTTTTATACTGACTTAGTAGGATATATGAAATTATTAGGTTGGTGCAAAAATAATATCGTTTTTTGACGTATTTTTTAACGTCAAAAAACGATATTATTTTTGCACCAACCTAATAGATTTAAAAATAATCAAAGTGAGATATCAGAATTATGTCCTTTTTGTACATCCACACTAAAAATTAACTAACAGTTGCTAAAAGGAAAAAATAAATTTCTTTTAAAAAGCATTTACTGTTTTACACTTGAAAATGGCATTAAACTTTATTATTTAAATATTAAAATTATTTTTATTTACTACAAGAAACTTGTGACGAACAGCAACGGGAGGAATTTGTAGAGAGTGCAAAGAAGTCCCTCAAACAAATAATAAAAAGAAAATACACTACAAATAAAGTAAAATAAACTTGTTTATTTTCGTAAAAAAAAATAAGAATCTAAATAAGAATTATTTTTTTTTTTTTTGTACACAATGGAATTGTCCGTAAAGCCGTGATGTCAGCTTGTTCTGTGAGGGGCCGAACAATTCAGAGCAACCTGCATCTGATCCGCACGATCATAGAGGGTGTAAAAGACGACGAAGAAGCCGCGCTGATCAATTTGGATCAGTCCAAGGCATTTGATAGGGTCGACCATCGCTACCTTGCAGCTGTCCTGCAGGCCGCTGGATTCGCACCCAACTTCTGCCGCTGGGTTGTCCGCTGTCGCCTCTCCTTTATGCTTTGGCGTTGGAGCCTCTCCTTCGCCGGCTGAAGGACGAGACCGGCAGTCCGGCCCTACGTGGAATTGCCGTTCCTGGAGGGTCTCGAGCCAGGGTTTCCGCGTACGCCGATGACGTATCTGCTTTCGTGTCGTCCCGCAACGACATTGAGGTGGTACAGAAGGCGCTTGATCGGTACGAGAAGGTGACAGGGGCCAAAATAAACCGCGACAAGTCGTCCGGCTTGCGGTTAGGTGCCTGGAAGGGGGTCGCTCTTCCGGGCCGCTTCGGTTGGACAGACGGTCCTGTCCGCATTCTTGGAGTGTGGTTTGGGCCTGACCTCCAGCTGGAGAAGAATTGGTCTGAAGTACGAGCAAAGGTCGATTCCGCCGGTCAGACTTGGAATCGACGGAGGTTGTCCGTGAAGGGCAGGGCGGAGGTGTGTGCTACATACATTTTCCCCCTGATTCTTTATCGATTGTCCGTACTTCCTCTCTGTAAGACTCACAAGAAAGCGCTCGAGCAATCGCTATCCTCCATTTTATGGAGGGGACGCGGGAATCGGGTCGACAGACGAGTCTGCACTAAACGTCCGTGTCATGGGGGGCTGGGAATGCCGCACCTGCCGAGTCACATCCGTGCCTCTAGGTTGGCTTTCCTACGCCGTGCATTGACTGGAGGAGATCCGATTCTGGAGGGGATTGTTAGGGACGCGTTCCCTGGCCTTACCATCAGTCCCCCCATCTCGCGGGTTGAGCGCGGTCGTAAACCCTGGGATCAATCGGTTTTCCTTCGCGAGTGTCGGTCGGCCTTGAGGGCCGTTCCCCGGTCCAGTGTCCTTTCTCGGCCTAGGAAGGTCTTCTATCGTGAATTAGTGGAGAGGCCCGCGAAGGATCTCCTACGAGATACGCTCGGCTTGTCGGAGGAGGAGTACTGCTCCTACTGGTCTTGGGCGCCAGCGGCGGATTACCTCAGTAACCCTGAGTTTTCGCTTAGCTGGCGATTGGCTCGGAATCGGCTGCCTCTCAACGACAAGGCTTTCATATGGGGCTTGGCGGATTTGCCAGACTGTGAACGGTGTGACCTTGGCTTAGAGGAAACGGCTGCGCACGCCTTCTACCATTGCCCCCAGGTCCGCCCCTTATGGGACCATGTCGGCGAGCTGACGGCTCGTCTCGCTCCCGAACAGCTTGTGTCCATTGATCGCGCATACGCGTGTGACAATGTGTCGCCCCGTATTCCGGGATGAAACGGATGGTGTTTCTGACGCTGATGGCCACGGCTCGAATGGTGATTTGGACGACGCGAAAGGAGGAAGTCTTGCGAGGCAATCGTCTTTCTCATTCGGATCTGATTCGATTCTTTGAGCATCAGCTCAAGATGAAGATTAGATCGGATAGAAAACGATTGCATTCGACAGTCTTTAGCGAAAGGTGGGTAAAAGAAGCGAGCTTGCTTCGTGTGAACGGGGCTAGCCTTGATTTTCTCTTCTAGGTCAACCTATTGCACATCGGGGTGGCTTCCTGTGGAACCCTCCCCTTGGTTAGGTTAGACAAGCTTCAGTGTACCTAGTTAATGTGAGTAAGTGTTGTTCCTGGCCTGCATCCCGGCCGTTCTTTGGTTATGATCCAAGTCGAGATTCCCATCCTCCCCAGTTTGTTTTGACCCCCGCCCTATTTTCATCTCGACTGGGTCAGTTTTATATTTTCCCATTCCAGCCTAATATTTTATACTTTTTCCCACTCCCTTAGCGAGAGCGTCTCTTGATTTTGTCCCTTGGGCAGAATACAGCGGCCTCTCTGTTTTATGGGTTGGACGGTCCCTACTAACATCAATTATGTTTAGTTTGTATTTGTGTTTATTTTAAGTTTATTATTGGGTTCATTTCCCTCCCCTCTCATTTTATCATTATTAGAATTGTATATATATATATCATCATTAGAATTTTCATGGTATGGGGCGCGATTTTGGTAGGTCTCCCTTGAGAGCACGTGGTATTATGGTGGTTGAAGGATTGTTTGGTGATGGACGAGTTCTTTTGGTGAATGTGTAAAATGTAATGTACGAATGGGTCGCGAATCTGATTAGCTAGGTATAAGATAGTTAGTGTTGATCAGCCTCTACCCCTCCCCTTTATTGGCCTTGTGCCACAATTTGTACTTTTTGTTCAAATAAATACCTGCCGCTGTACTCCCTCTGGTCTGATGAGAGTTTCTATCTTTCTTATATCTGAATGATGAGGCTCCGGGGAGATTAAGAAATGGGTTTCTTATGTCGAGCCCTGATTGGTCAATAAATCATATTTTTGATCACGTGGTGTGCTTTCCACTACGTCCGCACTTTTGGGTGCGCCGTCCTCGTTTTTGACCCCACAGGAGAGAGTTCCCGCGCAATTGTATTTTTTTTGGATACACGTGGTGTGAATTAATTTTTATTGTGTGTATGTGTGTGTGGAAAATAAAATAAGAAACAGCACAATACTCCCCACCAGATTGGAAAATATATGAAATATACATGTTTTTCAATATGTGATATATTCTTTAAAATGTTTCGGCCAGTGGACTTTTCTGCCGGTTTTCGTTGTAGGTGTCATGTCAGTATTTTGTTTTCCAGCTTCCTCATTTTCTGTTGAATATGTTTTTGTGGAGGTATTGTATGAGGTTGTTCCTCGATATACGCTGGTTTAATGCGATCAATAGCGATATTATCTTTCTTTTCTTTTCTCATAATAGTAAAATATTTTTCATGCCTGTCCAGAACTTGATATGGTCCTGAATAATTTGGACAGAGTGGTTTTTTAACCGCGTCATTTCTGATAAATATATATTTGCAGGTGTGAAGATCGTTTGGGATGTAAATTTGTTTCTCTGTTTTCCTGGTTGGTGCAAAGTTGAGAAGAGACATTTTATGTTTTAATTCTGTTACAAACGTTGTTGTAGGTGAAATGTCTGTCTTGTGATTAAAATACTGTCCAGGTAGGGTTAATGCTGATCCGAAAACTACCTCTGCAGGTGTGCTTTGCAAATCTTCTTTCACCGTGTTTCTTATCGCTAAAAGAATTAGTGGTAAATTGTCTGTCCAGTCCGCATTATTTAAATTCATAGCTAGAGAAGCTTTTAACTGTCTGTGGAATCTTTCAACCATCCCATTTGCACAAGGGTGATAGGCGGTTGTTTTGATGTGATTCGTTCCTAACAATTGGGTAAATTCAGCAAAAAGTGTTGATTGGAATTGTGAACCTCTATCTGTTGTTATTACTGAAGGTACTCCGAAAATTGCTATCCAGTCCTGCAGTATAACTCTGGCTATTGTTGCAGCTGAAGTGTCTTTGACTGCTATGGCTGTAGGCCATCTGCTAAATCTGTCAACTATAGTAAGAATATGTGTATGTCCTTTTGAGGTGGGTAAAGGTCCTACTAAGTCGATATGAATGTTGGTGAATCTAGCATCAGGTGTGCTAAAAGTGCCAAGTGGTGATTTCGTGTGTCTGTGGATTTTGTTCTTTTGGCAAGGTATACAAGTTTTAGTTCAATTGCGAATGTCCGTGTTCATATTGGGCCAAACAAAGCGTTCTGCTATTAATTTTACAGTGGCTCTTTTTCCTGGATGAGATAAATTGTGAAAATGTTGAAAAACTAGTCGTCTGATGTTCGGTGGTATATATGGACGCGGATGTGTTTGTGTTACATCACAATAAAATTTTGTTGTACCAAATGGTATGGGCATTTCTTTCAGTTGTAAGGATGTTTTTTGTTGTACAACTGGAAGTGTTTCATCTGTTTTCTGCTCTTGTGCGATTAATTCCATACTTAAAGAACTGGAATTTAAAGAGGCTATTGTAAATCGAGATAATGCGTCTGCTATAATGTTCTCTTGTCCCTTAATATATCGGATGTCTGTGGAGAACTGGGCGATATAATCGAGATGTCTGATTTCTCGTGGACCATATTTATCTACATGTGTATGTAGTGCATATGTTAATGGTTTGTGATCTGTATAAATGCAAAAATTTCTTCCTTCCAGCAAATGTTTAATTGCAAGGTAAATTGCTAGAAGCTCCCTTGAAAAGGTGCTGTATTTCGTCTATGTCTTGCTTAGCTTAGCAGAAAAAAATGATATAGGAGTCATTGTGTTGTTAGCAAGTTGGTGTATGACTGCTCCTACAGCTATTTCAGATGCATCTGTTGTAAGCGTGAGTTTTGTGTCCTCGCTGTCCGTTACGTAGTTTAGTTTTGTAAAGTTGGCCAAAGCAGTTTTAGCTTGTTTGAAGGCTTCTAAGCTAGGCCCTTCTAACTTTAACTGTTGGTTCTTTGTTTTGTTTTGTAACAAATCTGTTAACGGTGCAAGTAATGTAGAACAGTTAGGTAAAAATCGCCTGTAATAGTTAATTACGCCTATGAATCTGCGTACTTATCTGACTGATGTTGGTTGCGGGAAATTTGAAATTGCACTTACTTTCTCGGGTAGTGGAGATCTTCCGTCCTTGTCAATTAAGTGTCCGAGGAAATTAACCTTTGGTTGGCTGAAAATGCATTTCTCTGTATTTATTTTCAGACCGTAATGTGATATTCTTTCAAATGTTTGCTGTAAGTGCTGTCTGTGCTCGTCGAGGTTTCTGCTGGCGATTAAAACGTCATCCACATATGCAAATATAAATGGAAGACCTCTAAAAACTTCGTCTATTAACCTTTGGAAGGTTTGGCAGGCGTTCCTAAGCCCAAAGGGCATCCTTACGAACTCGTAAAGGCCAAATGGTGTGGTCAGTGCAGTTTTATGAATGTCTTCTTCTGCCACTGGAACTTGGTAGTACGCCTTTACGAGATCCAATTTGGAAAATATGGTTGCGCCTTGCAGAGCGATGGCGAAATCGTGGATATGTGGAATAGAGTATCTATCCGGGACCGTTTTAGCATTTAATCTTCTAAAATCGCCACAAGGACGCCATGATGTAGCGTCAGACTTTTGCACCATGTGTAGCGGTGAAGACCAAGCACTTTTCGAGGGTCGGATGATCCCTTGCTGTAATAAATGTTGAAACTCGTTTTTCGCAATCTTATATTTGTCCGGTTTCAATCGTCTGGGGGTGGCATAGACAGGTTGTCCAGTTGTCTTGATGTGGTGCTTGGCATTATGTTTTATGGTGTCTGTGTTTTTAAATGGCTGGGAGAGTTGTGGATATTTTTTTAGTAGCTGACGGATGTACTGGTCCTCGGGTAAGGCAGAACTGATTCCAGTAGGCTGGTATTTCGAGGTGATTCCTCTTACTGAAATCTTGGTTTGATTATCCACTAGTGTGCGATTAGTCATGTCGACAGACAGGTTGAATCTGGCTAAAAAATCTGCCCCCAATATAGGCGTTGTTACACTGGCTATGGTAAAATTCCAGAAAAAATTCCGTCGCATGCCGAGATTGATATTGAGCGATTTCTCTCCGTAAGTTGGTATTTTGGTACCGTTAGCTGCTTGAAGATGATAAGACTGTGGCATAGTCTCCTGATTTTGTGTTGGTGGTATCACGCTTATTTCAGCTCCGGTGTCTATTAAAAAGTTATATCCATTAATTTTGTCACGGATATAAAACAGACGACCTTTTGTTAAAAATCCAGCAACAGCCGTCGTCTCTACTGGCTGGAATTTTCGTTTCCCGCATTCGCGTTGTTGAAAGAACAAGGACGTATACAGCGTCTCGCCTCAGGACAAAACTTTTTGTGGTAGTAACAAATTTCATCTTTTCTATTGCGGTTGTCAGTCCGGCCTCTGCTGAAACTTCGCTTTCTGTAGCCTGGACATTTATCGCGGCGGTACTGTCGGTCTTTTTGGAGTAAGCCTTGTAATTGTATAGACAACCTTCCTACAGTAGACTTGAGGTCGTTAAATTCCCTGTCTCTTTGTTGGGCTGGTTGTGGTTGGATAGAGTTTACCCTGCGGCTTCGAAAACTTTCATGGATCCGATCTGCAATGTCTGCGAGTTTTTCTGTTTGCGTTTCCTCCGTCATGGGTGCGAGGATTTGTGTTGTTGTAGTGGGTAACTTGTCCAGCCATAAGCTCCGCATAATGTTCTCGGACATTTTGTTGTCACCCAGTAAGGTTCGCATGTGCCTCAATAACTGCGATGGGGTGCAGTCTCCTAATTCAACCTGAGTGAAAAGGTTGCGTAGCATGGCTTCGTTCGAGACACCGGTACGTTTTAAAATTGCTTCCTTGAGCCTGTCGTACGAGTTGTCATCCGGGACATTTTCCAGTAAATCCATTACTTCCTCGACGATGTCCGCTGGCAGTTTTTCCACTAAGTAACAATACCGGGTTCTCTGGGAGGTGATTCGCTTCGCATCAAATAATGCCTGGATTTGAACGAACCATGACTTAGTGTTAGTCGTGTTCAACGATAGTGTGGCGAGAGGGGTTTCCGAAGATTGTGATTCCATTGTGTCCTTCGTCTTCGTTTTGTTTGTTTTTTTAAATGTAGTGTCTCACGTCGGTCACCAATTTGTAGAGGTTGAAAAGAAGTCCCTCAAACAAATAATAAAAAGAAAATACACTACAAATAAAGTAAAATAAACTTTTGTTTATTTTCGTAAAAAAAAAATATATAAGAATTATTATTTTTTTTTTTTGTACACAATGGAATTGTCCGTAAAGCCGTGATGCCAGCTTGCCGCTGTACTCCCTCTGGTCTGATGAGAGTTTCTATCTTCCTTATATCTGAATGATGAGGCTCCGGGGAGATTAAGAAATGGGTTTCTTATGTCGAGCCCTGATTGGTCAATAAATCATATTTTTGATCACGTGGTGTGCTTTCCACTACGTCCGCACTTTTGGGTGATCCGTCCTTGTTTTTGACCCCATAGGAGAGAGTTCCCGCGCAATTGTATTTTTTTGGATACACGTGGTGTGAATTAATTTTTATTGTGTGTATGTGTGTGTGGAAAATAAAATAAGAAACAGCACAAATTTCAAAATCACACTGAAAAATTATAAGTCATTTTTTTAAAAGCGTGTACTGTACATTTTTATTTCTGTTTACTCTGATGAAAATTACGTGTTTTATTATACAAGCACCTGTAGTGGTGCTGTAAGGATTGTTGGCTAGGGTCACCGTGAATATAATCAAGAAGGAAAGCTGTGTTCTTGTAAAACAACACCCCACATGAATCATGTACAACATACACGAGAGAAAAATAATCAAGCTCAGGGAACATTAATAAAATATTGTATTAACAATGATATACAATAATCAACAATAGTATAAAGAAAGTTGATTCCCTTTTTCCGTAATAAAAAGGGTAAGTTTAGCTAAAATTAATGTTGAGTACAATGTTGAATGTTATTTAGCTACAAGTTCAATTGAAGTCTTAGCTAAATAAAGAATAATTCCACAGTGTGTTACCAGTGTAGAAAGATGTAATGTTTATGAGTGATATCAATAGGAATTAGTATGATTACTCGAATGAGTAATAATTAAGAATTAAAATGTCACAAGAATATGCGCCATGCCGTATTCTCCAAGAATTGAACTGCTACTAATATTTATTGTCGTAAAAACACAACAAATGTGGCACAAGGCCAAAAGGGGGTTGGGGGAAAAGGACGGTCATCACTTGTCTTAATATAAAACTTAGCTAGCCACAACCACTGACCCTATCATACAAAACAATATTCCTATCACCAAAACAACGCATTTATCCATACCTTTCATACTACATCCACCTCTTTGTCTCAATGAAAATCCTAACTAGTCTCCCTATGTACAAATATTGTTTGTGGGGGCATAAAAACAACAATTTTTAAAAAGATCCCCAATGAATATATACAATATGGCATAAAATATTTACAAGAAACTAAACAGTGTGTTAGTAATAAAAAAACCCACAAACCTTAAATGTGTCAGAAATATCAGTTAACCGGACGAAATCGATGCGGGAAATAAAGAGAACACTCATTCCTCCAAAGCATTCACACAGGCACACACACATTCATACACAACAACAAATACGAAAAACACACAAGCGAAACGAAAGGTGCCCCGCATCCACCAGAGAACTGACATCACTGACCACCTAAACGAGGGAGGGTATGGGGAGTTAAACTAAAGGAAAAAAAGGGAGACAGAAATAAAAAGGGGGCGATGAGCAAACACACCCTAGCTAAGTTTACCGAACAAGGAGATAAAAATTAAAAAATCAACTACAAAAACCTAAACTAGCCTACTGTTGGGAAGGGTTGCCCATGTTCAACCCAGGAAAACAATATACTGATGCCTAACCGGCATCAAAATGCCACTCCAAGTCAGCCCCTTTTACTCGACACAGGCGCGCAAGATTCACCCACCTTTTGCCAAATTCTGATGAGGGGAGCCGCCGCCTTTCCGTCCTAATCTTGACTTTAAGCAGATGCCTAAAGTTCAAGATCAGTTGGGAAGAGGTGAACTTCTCGCCATTATAGAATTCCTTCTGACGCGTCGTCCAAATCACGACTCTCATAACCCCTAGTAAGCAACAGAACACATAGTGTTCAGCCTTCGTCAATTGCGGCACCACATTGCTACAAACAGAACTAGCTTCAAGGACAAAAAACTTTCCCTGCAATATGCAAACCATGAGGCCTTCAGCATATCTGCACAACGGCACTACCGCCTTGCACTGAAAAAAGGCGTGACCAATGGTCTCGACTTCCCCAACACAGCGACGACTGAAGCCTGCTGAACAAAGTCTCTTGCCGACCCAGAGGGCCCCACGAATCATCAGCCAGGTGAGTGATGCCTCATCATTATTGAGACATTTCAACCCAGGCGCCCAAGGCCACATCGAGCGAGCCTCCTGCTTCGTAAGACCGAGCTCGCCAATCAGACCATCTTGAACGGCCTCCCTAACTAACAGTCGATACAATGCCTTACGAGACAACGCCTGGGCGTTGGAGAGGCCATCCGACGCCCGTAAGAGGTGTTTCAGAGCACGACGACATTCGCGGTAGAAGGAGCACTCGGCTCGGGGTGTACGACCGGCCTCCTCCTCCTCGCACACTTCTCAAGGATGGGAAATGTTTACGGGCGTTTTCTTTCCAGAAGGCGCCCACCTCATCCGATCCGCGACACATTCGGTCTAGAAAGGTAATGCGAAGCATATGTTGACGAATCTCAATGGTAGGCATACCCAGACCGCCCTCAGAGGGATGAAGGCAACAGATCTCGCGACATACCATAGGGGCCTTGTCTCTCCACAAGAGAGAACAAGACCCGTACTAATAAAATTAGTCTGGCATACGGGAGTGGAAGTACAGAGAGTCGGTACAGGAGAATCGGGTAGATGTGTGAAACACATACTTCCGCCCTTCCCTTCAGGGAAAGTCTCCTCCGAGACCACAGATTAACCGCGATCTCGGCCTTCCCTTGTACCTCCGACCAATTCATTTCCAACTGGAGATCAGGACCGAACCAGACGCCGAGTATCTTGATCGGCCCATCAGTCCAGAGGAAAGGTCCTGGAAGAGAAACTCCCTTCCACGCACCCAACCGCAAGCCAACAGACTTATCGCGGTTGATCTTGGCCCCTGTCACCATCTCATACCCACTAATCTCTTTGCTGACTTTGTTAATCTCGGCTCTGCTCGATACAAGAACCGAAACGTCGTCAGCATAGGCAGAATACCTGGCTGAGGTGGAAGCCCCAGGCAGGGAAATTCCGCGCAGGACCGGATTCGCCTTTAACTTGCGAAGGAATGGTTCCAACGTAAAGCAAAGCCGAGAGCGGACAACCTTGACGAATGGAGCGAGACAATACGAAAGGCTTCGATCTTACCCCATTCACTTCCACCAGCGCACCGGGGGTCGCATACAAAAGTCGGATCCAGGAGCGAAAGTCGGCTCTGAAACCGGCCGCCAAAAGTACAGCCTCCAGAAACCGATGGTCAACCCTATCGAAGGCCTTGGACTGATCTAAATTAATCAGCGCGGCTTCAATGTCGACTTGTTCTAAGATCAAGCGTACCATATGAAGGTTATCCTGAATAGTCCTGCCCTTCACAGCACAAGTCTGTTCAGGGCCAATCAGACTAGACAGGACAAGCTGCAAACGGTTAGCTAAGATCTTCGCCAAAATCTTTAACTCATGGTTAAAGGGCGAAAGTTCCCTAACCCATCCCCACCGTTCTTGTCCTTACGCAGCAACTTGATCACACCCCTGGTGAAGCGTTGAGGTATAGACCCCTGCTTCATCCAGTGATTGAAAATCAGTTCCAGCAAAGGAACAAAAACGGGCGACAACCTCAAGTAAACTTCGTAGGGAAGACCATCTAGTCCCGGAGACTTATCCAGGCTAACCTGCTTCAGCGCTTCCCAGATTTCCGACTCTGTAATGGGACCCTCGCACCTAGCTGCTTCAGCTGCCTCGAGGCAAGCAAAGTCAGCTAAATAGGCGTCGAACTGAGCAGAGCTCAGACCGGGCTCCCTGGTGAAAAGTTCCTGGAAGTAATCTCGAAAGGCCTCGCATATGCCCGCGTTTGTAGTCACGGATCGCTTATCCGGCAATGTGACGCACGCTAAATGTCGCCTAGACGCGTTCCGATTTTCCTCTGCACGCAGTTCAGCGGCCATATTCGTCGCCTCAGACGACATTCTTTTTAACCTAGCCCTAACTACCAGAGCTTGATCCTTCTTGATAAGCAAGGAGGCCAACTCTGCCTTAGCTAAGGCTATTTCCCCACTAACACGGGATTTCACTGCCCGATCAACTTTTTCTTCTAAAGCCGTTTACGCCGCTAATCAATCTAGATTGAGTCGACGACTAAAATCGGCAGCAAACGTTCTAATTTTAGATTTTAATTTATCCCACCAGGCGTTTCCCACAACCGCCCCCGTCAATTCCCTTTGTATCATTAGTAGCAACTGGTCCCGCAAACCCTGCTCACCAAATAATGAACAGTTAAATTTCCAGTAGCCAGCCAATCTAACCGTAGGCTTATCTAAGTTTACACGGACCCGGACAAGCCTATGATCCGTATAAACTATGTAATGGAAGCTTGGACACCCTAAGAACCCTACATCGACTCTCCTAACTAGGACTCGGTCGAGGTAGCTCGCAAGCGTCCCAGGAGCCGAGTTGCCACTAATAGTCCAAGTCCATGCTACCTCCCGAGGGTGTTCATTCCGGTACTTATCGACAAGATCAAACCCATCGATAAAGTCTCGAAATGGTTTCACGACCGGGTTGTTAGTACCTTGTTTTTGCCCTATACGATCTATATCGGGGTCAAGGACGGCATTCCAATCCCCCGCTAAAACTACCCGACGAGATGTCGTCAAGTACGGCGCGATCTGCCGAAACAAAGCAGGCGCATAAACCCCAATGAGACGTAGAACCTTATCCTTTATGGTATCATCCAGCACGCAAAGTCTTCCCGCCGGATCCGCGAAGACAAGGGTACATGCAGCCTTCAAAGACCTGCTCACTAGCCAAGAGACACCCCTCGAACGACCATCAAAACATGCTGAATAAAGGGCGAACCCCCTAGACAGTATGTCCTCACGGTCATGAGAAGAAAACCGGGTCTCTTGCACACAACATACATTCACTCCGAGGCGCTGAAGGTCACGAGAGAGCCTCGTACTGCGAGACTCGGACCTCAGGCCCCGGACATTTAGACTAGCTAACCAGAGAGCCATAGTGAAGACCGGTTAGGGTTGAAGTACTGGTTTGAACATGGACGGGGTAAGGATACCGACCGCCTACCCCATAGACCCATGGCCCATCTCAGTCTTGATGGTACCATCTTGGGAGATCCCGCCGATATCCCAGGGGAACGTCAATTTAAGTGCTCTATATAGGGAGGGGTGAACTAAAACTGGGACCCTCCATGCACAAAATTGTTTTAAATTTTTTAACTGCTCGTTCTGGGTGATTGCAATTGGTAACGTCATTTTATATGAACTGATGGCCTCCTCAAGCACTGTCCAAATCTGTTTTGCTCCAGCTCCAGTTCTGATCACCGTCAGAACCCTTTGGGCCAGCGAGAAATTTTGAGGCACTTTGATGTCCTGATCAGCAAACTGCCTTATTGATAGCAAATATTTTAGGTCCTTTATGCGGTTTCCATAATCATCTCTCGGCCTGGGCAGGGGAAATACGGTAAACATCTTCTCCTGTGTTGTAAATAGGCATCTATGCCTTCTTTTTTTTTCTTTTCTTTCTTGTGAGGGGCTTCTCTGTCGCTTGGAAGCTGTAGGTGGCATATCCACCTTTTTAACAGGGGAATGACTGGGAGTATGCAGAGGTGTGCCAGAGGGTTGATGTTTAACAGGGGAGGGGTGTATAGAAAGATCTATGCCCGTAAGGGCTGGGATCTCTACTGAGGGGAAGCGATTTGGAAGGAGTTATCTAGGGCGAAGGTCGTTTCTTAGGAGAGGGGATGGACCGGGTAGAAGACGTGGAAGGAGTTGGATTTTGGGAGTGCTGATTATCTAATTTTTTCTTAAACTCCTTAATTTTTTCGGTTTTTTCAAATCCGGGGTCGTACTTCTTTTGCTTTTCTTGGAAAGATAGTTTAGAGGCCGGGGTATCGCCCTTAATGTTGCCAGAGGGAGTGGGGCTGTTAGTGCCTTTCGTCCTTGGGGCTTCAGGGGACTGAGGACCCGCTATCTGGCGCTTCCCTCTGGCCTTACCAGCAACTAGCCATTCCCACTCTCCGCAACTGCACTAGCAGTGGGCGAAGGCTCTTTGGAGAATGTGGTCTTTTGACCAACCAGAGGATTTTCTCTACCGGTCCCAGAAGCTGGCATGCCCATTACAGGCGAGTCGGTAGGTAAAGACTCGGTCAGAGGGGGATTCTGATCAACGGGAGATTGAATTCCAGAGGCCTTTTTCTCTGGGCAGAAAGAGGAAAGGTGACCAGTCTTTCCACACTTCCAGCATACCGGTTTACGGCCGGTCACAATGACCGGCAATTTCAATTTCCCTACTACCAGACAGTTGGGGATGGAGAAGAAGGCTTTTTGATCTAAACGAATATCGAAATTCCACCCCCCTCAGGCTATCGCAAGATGCGGCCAGTATTTCACCGAACTGGGACATTGAAATATGGTCCTTCTTCGGCCTAGGTACTCGATCCGCAGGATCAGATCTTTGGTGATCAAGTCCTTGCTCGAAGCTGCCACGCAATCTTCCGGCGTGGGTAACAATACGGCCCACATGAAAAAGCCGGCTCCTTTCACAACTCTGAGGGGCTTGAACCCCAAGGACTCCAGTGATTTTATCACTGTGTCTTTCGTCGAGCGACAAATTTTGCGCGTACGCTTGTACACGACGAAAACTGAAACTATTCGTGTTTCAATTTTTCTTAGTTCCTGGGCGTCTTCTAAGAGTCCACCTTCTACGACAAGGTGTGCGTAGCTCTTAGCTCGCTCCAAGAAATCCACTACATTGATGATACAACTCGGGGGGGGGGGACTTCCAATAAGAGGGTAATTCCCTGGCCTCATTCTTCTCTTGAGAGCTATTCTTGGCTTTCGTGTCAATTAGGGTTTTATGGCCATTATTGGCCTCCGTACTATTTTCACTTTTCTCAATTTTCTTATTGCCATTACAGGCCTCCATACTTGAAGTAAGTAAATTGTCATCCTCGCTAGGGGAAATAGGCTCAAGGGCTGGATATTCATTCATATTGTCTTTATCCGGGGGGGGGGGATCTTTTTTGGTGGGGTTAAATAAATGTTTTCTTATTGACTTCCTATAGTCGGACAAATTGGGCTTTTTTTTTTGATGGCTAAAAAAGAAGGTGCTTTTTTTTCCCTTCTTTTCCATTTTTTTAAGGGAAGGAGAGGGGTAAAAGGGGTGGGAAATAATTAATAAAAAACTTAAGAAAAATGAACAATCAAAAATATCACAAATTAAAAACACAGCGAGACAACAAGCAAATAAAAGCACGGAAAGAAAACAAATAAAACGTGCAATAAAAAGATTTAAAGGTGCACCTAAAGGCGAAAACTATAAATTTAAAAAAGAAAAACGAAAACGCTAGACAAAAAAGAAAAACAAAGAAAATACGAAAATATCAAAAACAGACAAAGCTAGATACAAATACAAGATGGCTGCCGCCAAAACAAATAAACAATAGAAAATTATACAATACAAAACGTTAGCACAAGGACAAATATATGGACAAATAGACAGCAAATAAAGGTTAGAAAAATTAAATAAACAAATATACAATACAAAAAAGGAAAAGAAAAGACACGGAAAAATTAAATTATATTAAAAAAGGAAAAGAAAGAATAAATGAATTAACGTTAAGTCAAAAACAAAAACAAAACACAGACAGCGGTTACGGAACAAACGAAAACGAAGATATAAAAAAGAAGAAATTAGAGAAAAAGAAAAACAAACAAAAAGTAAATCTAGAATAAAAGGAATAAAAAAAATTAAAGTAGATAAATTTAAAAAAGAGGAGGGTGAAAAAAAAAAAAGAAAAAATCAAAATCTTTTCAAAAAAATTCGTAAACACAGTAATAAAAAACAAACTTAACCAAAAATGACGTTCAATAAGCAAGGGTCAATATCAAAAGAGCATCAAAATAGCAGTCAACATAGGTCTAGCAAAAACTCGTACTACACAGAATTGAACTGCTACTGGCTGTTGGCTAACAGCGAGAGGTTTTTATAGTTACTCATAGGCTCCAGTGAGCTTGGCGCCAAAAATATAGAAAGATACTAAAATACGCGATTGGTCAGGAAATGGACCAATCCGTGATTTTAGAGAAAAATTCAAATTACGTGCGATGGCAAAATTGTCATATAATAAGTATCATATATTTATGAACCTATGACATTAAAGAAAGCGGAGGTGTGGCACATGTAAGTGATCACCACAATACCCCGTCAAGCTTGAAAAGTCAGGGAAGAAAGAGTTTTCAATATGTAATGAAAGTTCTGAACTTCTTATGCCAGTGGACGGTACGTCCGCTAGCAGTCCTAGTAGGTGCTGGTGACGAAAACTGAGGGCTGTCTAGCGTAGGTTGATTGGTTGATCCATCGCGTTCAATACATGCAGGTTTTAGGCGATCGATAGAGAAAGTCGATCGGCCGTGGTTAGTCTGTAGAGTATAATATTTATCAGTCCGGGCAAGAACACGAAATGGACCCGCATAATGTGGTGTCAGTGGGTTTCTAAAGAATCCTGTCGTACAAAAACGTACTCGCATTCCAGTAAGGAAGGAGGCGCATAAACGTCACGTGAAATGTAACGGGTTGGAGTAAAAGCAAGAGAAGACATTTTCTTTCGAAAATAGGTGATAAAACTGGATGAAGGTTCTTGTGTAGATGTTACGGAGAAATATTGACCTGGTAGTACTTATAATTTACGTTTATGGATATTACATATTTTTTTTGGAGCACAATCTTAAATATTCACGCAACCTTCCTAGATACACTACAATATTGCATTATTCTTTTTACTGAAATAATATCTTCAGGGATTTTTCTTTTTAAAACTATAAATATATTGAATGAAAACACCACCCCATTAAAAAGTAAACGTGCCATACCGAAAAGATGTGTAAAACACACTCACAGAAAATATTTCATCGGAGTTTTTTTTTTAATAAAAATATCATTCATTAATGAATATGCTGTAAAAGAAGTTTGGGGAAACACCTAACCGATTATTCCCTTAAGAATAACAGGCAAAGAAGTAAAAGAGACGGGAGAAAACAAAAGTAATTATGAGTGAGGCCACTGTCTCAGAAACGACAGCACAACGGGCGGCATGCAAATTCCAGAAAAAAAATGAGCCAAAGGAACTTCACAAGACACCAAGTCTCACCAACTGCCCACTGCTGGTTTTCCTGTCACTTTTATTGACATGAAACAGTTGACAAAGACCACGGGTCTGGACAAGTCATAGGAATCTGCAGAGAGGTCCATATGTGGACATGCCAAGCTGATCTGTTTTTAATGGGGAGAAAACCTAGTCGTGATTAGCTGCAAGAGACGTGTTTAGCATTCTGCTTCCATTTGATTGTATTATATTATTGGGCTCGTCTATTAGCCCAATCTTACCTTCTTCGAGTAATGTACCATTCCAACTTTCATTCGTAAATCTAGCCCTCTGGTTGATTCATTTCTACCAATCAGGTCGCCCGCACGTGCACTTCGAAGTTTTGGCGCAAAATCGTTTTGGAGCCACCCACGTGATCATGACCTCTTAAAAAAAAATCCAAAGCACGTGTGACACGCAGATGCAGACCTGGGCAGATCAGCAGCAGACCATTTTTTCGACCGCTCACTCAAGCTTAAAAATGTGACGACTACTACTCCCGTCTCGACAAATCGAGACGACAAATCTTTCCCGTTCAATATCTTCTACGAACTTCTTCGTCATTCAATAATCTCAAACTATACATTCTCTTTGATCATCTACGATAAAATCAGTCAGTCCAGCGAACACAGAGAAGCGCTAATCTAATCCACGTAACTTGCGGTTATAATTTTCCCGCGCGAAAAAAACACAATTGACTCACCCAAAAACTCGACTCGAAGATTACTCTGTGAATACAAAGAACTTCAACTCGCAAGACTTTACTTATCCAAAGTGAATTATTAACGCTCACTACAATTTAAGTAAATACTATTATTGAACATATTTCATAAGTTTAGGGTAGACTACTTCTGAATGACTCAATTCTAAACAATTCAAAAAGAACAACACGAACATAATAACGGTGTTTAAACACTAATTACGAATTCTTATAGACTGTAATACAAATACACCAAGACACACAAAAAAACTAACAAAATCTTCATACACTAACAAACATAACCACACAATAATATCTTGTAATGATATTTTGTATATAATATTTCTATTGTATATAAATGCATTTGTTTGTTTGAATTGCATACGTGTTTTGCCTTGTTTTATATTAAGTATTATTTATTGTTGTGGATGCAAGAGAAGATCACGCAACCTGACAAAAATTCCTTCTGATATATTCTAACACCATAGCAAAAAATTCTTAGTTCATTCTACGCATCCCCAATAATATCATTATTATTTTCGATTCAGCTAATACTATTGGTCGAAAAAGATTTCAATGCATTTTCTATGTAATAGTTTCTTTCGACGGCCATTTTTGTACAGACTGAACACCAAAGTGGATCACAGAAGCCTTGAATAATCCTCCGACTTCTGATTGGTTAATATATGTGAAAAATATTACAACGCCTACACAGTTGTATTCAAAGTCAATTTACCGCCAAAATCTGGTTATGTGCCTACCACGTGATTCACATTAATTATAAATACTTTGACATTCTTCCTCTTTTCTCCTTGTCTTCTCAGACTCACAGTTGAGTAGAAAGGTCGCATTTCCCAAATCTAGAGAAAACGCTATTAAACACACACGTACGTACGAATATCGCACATCTATGAATATCTACGAACATCTATTCACTCCTTCAACCACAAGGACACAGAAAAACTTATCAACTTCTAACAGTGAAATTTTCTTCACCTAGAAGCATGCATCCTGAGCACGTATGATTTTCGACAATTAATCTCAACCGATTTCATCCAACGTCGGTCAACGAATATGAGCGGCAAGGTCCTTCAATATATTTATGCTCATTTTCAACTCGGAAGTGTTACACTAAAAAATTACATTTTCAAACTCACCTTAAACCTAACTTCTCAATCTACAATACCTTCTTTTCGAAGAACATTCCTTTCATTGAGATTGATTATTATTTCATGAACTGAAATCTTTTCCTTGAGATCGGATAAAAACACTTTTCTTTAAAGGTCTTAAGCAATTTAAACAGTTAAAGGTAAATAACTATCGCACCCGGTCGGAAGTTACTGCCGGATACTCAAACGTCCGAAAGCGTCACCGCGGAAAACAGAACGAATGTCGTTAATTTGCAGTGACTCAGCGTTTTTCACAGAACGATACACAAAAAGCAAAACAAATGAAACATAAACATACACAAGTCCTCCTAACTAAAAATAATGACCTGAAACTACTTTATATACACATGGTGTCCAAATGAAACCCATGTGTACAGTCAAAATGCGGAGGGTAATTTTTAGTCATCAACCAAAAGACATTGCCAACCGGCTACGATGCTAACCGCAGCTGACATAAGCACAGTCAATTTCTTCCACCAAATAACTCGGCCAACTCGGCTGACTTGTATGGAGGCCAAAAATGGCCAAAATGTAACGACCAAAAATATAGAATCCAAAAATGTCCAAAAGTAAAAAATATGGAGGCCAAATTAATAAAGCAATAGTGACAATGCGGAGGCCGGGTAACTGCCCTGTTGTTGGAAGTCCCCACCGGAATGCATATTCAATATTACGGAGTTCTTAGAGAGAGCCAAGAGTTACACATACCTTGTCATAGAAGGTAGACTCTTGGAAGACCCTACAGAACTGAAGAAAATTGAGAGAAGAATTGTGCCAGTCTTCGTCGTCGATAAGTGTACGCACAAAATGTGTCATTCAAAATCACTAAGCCACAGAGAATTATTAAGGGTGCTGGCTTCTTCATGTGGGACGTATTGCTACCCACACCGGGAGATTGTCTAGATGCATCAAGCCCAGACTTAATTACAAAAGACTACATACCACGTACAGAATATGAAGGCAGACAAAGGACCAGTAGCAATATACGAGGTCCCTCCTCTGGTTATCAGAGAACATGCTGCCTTCATATCGCAGTATGGCGAAATTCTGGGTACTACCTGCAATAGCCTGAACGAAGGATGGAGCTTCGATATTATGTTAGATCGCAAAACCTTCCTCTCCATCCCCAAATGTCTGGAAGTAGGGGGCCTGAAGCTGCTGGTCATTTTGACCGGCCGCAAACCGGTGTGTTGGAAGTGTGGAGAGATTGGTCACCTCTCCTCTTCCTGCCCAGAGAAGAAGGCCTCTGGAAGTCAGGCCCCAGTTGACCAAAATACCCCTCTGACCGCGTTATAGATTCCGCCTCGCCTGTCTCTGAAGGTAGAATGGGGGTCTTCTCGAAATTTGGCAAGATGTTAGGAAAATCAAGAATTGCTACGAGAGACATCAAGTTGCAGGTCACATTGATCCGAACGAGTTTTGGGGAAATGCCTAATATACTGTTATGCAGAGAAAGAGGGATGTTAGTGGTAGTTGAGGTCTTGGTCCTGCGGTGCGTCAGGGCACATGGCTAAAGAGTGCCCCACTAAACGTCCTCAACCCACAGCAGCAACAACAACAGCAGCAGCAGTAGTAGTCGCAGTACCCGCTGTAGAGGCAGTACCGGAGAAAGTCACCGATGGTGCCTGGAAGGAGGTGGGAAAAGGTGGGAGGACAAAAAACGTGCTTTCTCTCCATCCAAAAAAAAAGATGAGACCACAAACAAAAAACAGCAACCACCACCACATCAGCGAAACAAAGAAGGTGCCACAAGAAAACAAACAGAAGATAGAGAAGGAGGTGCAACAAAAGCAGACGCAAAGCAACAGCAAAAAAGTCGCAACAAACGGAAACTGAAATGGAGGTAAACAAAATGCCTCCACCTCGAGCATCGTCCCTAAAATAAGTAGAGAGGAGGAAGAGAAGGTGGGGACAACATCTCAAAAGCACTCCGGGCGTAGTAGGGCGGGTAGGGTCATGGACAAAACCAGGTCCCTATCCGCCCCTGCTTTCCCTGAGGAAACGGTTGAAGTAGCCAAGGCTAGGAGCTTCCCTTCCTCCCCTTCCCGTGCTCCGTCCCCCTCTATCTCAAACTCTTCCCTCAGTTCCTTATCGACACCCCTCACTCGTCAACATCTTCCCCTTCCCACCCCTCTAGGGAGACAAAAAAAAAGAAAAAATTGTTCCCCGGTCCAGAAGCAATTTGCAGGCTTGACAGACCCTGTCCAGCCAGAAAAAGGCCCAATTAGGGCTTTTTTATAAAATGAATACGGTGGACGGGAAGTCTGTTGAAGATTCCCCGCAATTTCCTAAATGCCTCGGGTGTGATTACCTGCATAAGGGACACTGGGACATAGTCTGAGGTCATTTGGCGGAAGCTAAGGAGACATTCCCAAAAATTAGAATGGTGGAAACTGATTCATCGTATTTAAAAAAAAAAAACAAAAAAACTGAGACAATATTGTGTTGGGAGGGTCCCTGTTTTACTCCAGTCCTCCCAATATAGGTGTGTAAAACTAACCTATCCCACGAACGTCGGCGGAATCGTCCTGGAAGGACGGGTGATGTCAGAGCTAGGTGTAGGGAGACTAGGACAATCCGTCGGGGTCCTTTGTGACGCAGACTTCCGGTTGGTATGTGAGTAGGCTAATTCTTATTTTTCTACTTTCAGGCTTAAAAGATGTCAATGAAGTCTGAATGCGAAGAGCTTGAGGGATCGGAAGAGTTTCTTTGCTGGTTAGACGTTCTCTGGATGAGAAGGTGGACCTTGTTCATGTTGATGCCGAGGGCCGGTTGATCGTGGCCGATATTGCTGTGAAAAGTCGTTCGTTCCGAGTCGTTGCGGTTTATGCGCCCAACAACCGCGAGCAGAGGGTCTCATTTTTTCGGCAGTTGGGGCCGTTCCTGGTGAATTCAATGCACCTAGTCTTAATGGGGGTCTGGAATGCTATCCTGAACCCCAAGTTCTGATCGAAGAGTTTGGTCTCGTCCATAGATACCGGGTCGATCACCCCAGGTGTGGGGAAGATGGTAGACGTGGGCTCATAATTGGCCTTCTACCCAGATGGTTAGCTACTTGGATAGAATTTTAGAGGAGCCGACGTAGACTTGCTAGATTGTCCCACTGGTTAGGCTATTCGGACCACAAACTCGTTTGTGCCTGGATGGCGTTATATTGTAGGCCTAGAATGGCTGGTTACTGGAAGTTCAATCTGTCTTTACTGGATAGGCGGGACTTCCAGGAACAGCTTAGCGCAGCGGGATCTAGTGCGGACGGTTATAGGGAATAGGTGGTGGGAAGGCTTAAGAATAGGATTAGGTCCTTCATCACCGAGTTTAGCAAACGGCTCGCCCTAGATAGAGCTAACAAGGTGAAGACGCTTAAGACTAGCTGGGCGGGAGATCCCCGAGAGATAGCCTTCGCTAGGGAGGCCCTGGAGCGTTTGACTAGCGAGCGCTACATGAGGCAGGTAATTAGACATAGGTTAAGCAAGATGTCTTCGAAGCTGTGAATATGGGGACAGAATTGTGCAAAGAGGAGATCCGTCGCTACATTCGTGAAGTCAAAGCCCCGGAGAGGCATAATCTTCAAGCCACTGACGACATGTGCGAGGCGTTTCGGCAGCATTTCGAGAGCCGCTTTACCAAGGAGCCTGCTCTCCGTGACGACAAGCTTTGTAGCTATTTGGCTGATTTTCCTCGGCTTTCGCCGACTGAAGCTGCGAGGGAGAGATCATGGAGGGCGGAGTTTACCCGGCATTGAAGAAGGTCGGCAGAGTCAAGTCGCTCGGTCTGGATGGTTTGCCCTATGAATTGTACTTGTTCGCACAACTTTGTCCCGATTTTGACTGTTGTGTTCAACAACTGGTTCCGGGGCGTGATCACGCTGTTGAAAAAGGGCAAGGGTGTTGGGCGGGATTTAGATGACTGCTAAACACAGAGCTAAAGATGTTGGCCAAGATCATGCTAGAGCGTTTGCAGTCAGTTGCCGAGTCTCTGTTGGTTCCTGAGCAGGCTTGCGCTGTGAGGGGTCGAACAATTCAGAGCAAGATGCATCTGATCTGCACGATGAGGCCGCGCTGATCAATTTAGATCAGTCCAAGGCATTTGATAGGGTCGACTATCTCTACCTTGCTGTTGTCCGCCGGATTCGAACCAGACTTCTGCCGCTGGATTAGCCTGCTGTATCGCTGCCCCAGGTGAACGGGAAGTTGTCGGGCGCTTTTGTGTTGTTTAGGTCGGTTCGTCAGGGTTATCCACTGTCGCACCTACTTTACACTTTGGCGTTGGAGCTCCTCCTTCACCGGATGAAGGATAGGGCGTGCAGTCCAGCTCTACGTGTAATCGCTGTCCCTCGAGGGACTCGTGCCAGGGTTTCCGCGTACGTCGATGACGTATCTACTTTAGTGTCGTCCCGCAGCGACATTGAGGTGGTCCTGAAGGCGCTTAAACGGTACGAAAAGGTGACAGGGGCTAAAATTAACCGTGACAAGTAATCCGGCTTGCGGTTAGGTGCCTGGAAGGGGTCGATCTTGCAGGGCCCTTTGGTTGGACGGACTGTCCTGTCCGCATTTTTGGAGTGTGGTTTGGAGCCGACTTTCAGCTGGAGAAAAAATTGGTCTGAAGTACAGGCAATGGTCGACGTGGTCGGTCAGACTTCCCCTCCCCTCTCATTTTCATTCATACATAAATTTTTATGTATAAATTTTATTATCATCAAATTTTTACATCACGGGGCGCGTTTTTTGTAGGTCCCCCAGGAGGATTGATTGGTGACGGACGAGTTTTTGTGGTGAATGTGCAAATTGTAACGAGTGTATGGGTCCTGAATCGGATTAGCTACGTGTAGGATAGTCAGTGAAGACCAGCTTCAAACCCTTCCCCCTTTAAGCCATGTGCCATAATTGTGTACATTTGCACAATAAATATACGGTGATATAGACTAAACGCTGGTCAACCGATACACACAGCCCAAGTCGTGTAACACACTTCTGTTGTATTTATTGTTCAATAAGTTAAAAAAAAAAATGACCCCCTCTCTCGCTTTTAAATTTTTCTGAAAAAGAATTGTTCAAGCCAAACAGACTTATTGTTGGGTTAAGTGAAAAAAAAAATTCCACTTCATTTCTTAATTTTTCGTATCACCGCAGTAAAATGGACGAATTTAAAAGTGCAATGCTAGAGTTATTAAAACTCCAACAGGAACAACATTTGCTGTTGGAACACAAATTTCAAGAAAGACAAGAGAAATTCCAACGAGAACAAGCAATTCCGTTTGCAAAATAAAAAACTTCACCTAGAAATTCTGGTTAGACAACACAGAATAAGCAAAGGCACTTATCCAACAAAAGACAAAATGAGGATAGCGAAAACGCGTTCTCTCAAACTGTTATATAGAGTACTATTGAAAACTTCACGTACTCACCTGGAAATGAAATTAAGTTTGCGTCGTACTTTAAACGTTACAAGGCCGTATACAATACGGATTGTGCAAATTGGGCTGACCATAAAAAGGTACGCCTACTCCTCAGGAAATTAGGCACAGAAGAATATAAGTTTGTTAACTATATTTTGCCTAAAAACACCAGCGACTTGAAATTTAAAGAGGCGGTTCAATCATCAGCAGAACACTTCAGTCCAAAAACGTCACTGTTCCACAAGCGATGGAAATGCATGAATCTCACCCGCAAAGAAGACGAAGATTATACTACTTTCGCGAGTGTAGTCAATAAACACTGCGATGATTTCAAATTGGCAGAGTTAAGCGCCGAAGATGTTAAATTCTTGATTTTCGTCCAGGGTTTGATTTCAGCGAAAGACGCCGAAATACGTCGTAGGGTGCTCAACAAGCTTGAAAACGAGCCCAACGTTACTTTACAGCAAGTTGCCGAAGATTGCCAATGTTTCATGAGCGTCAGAGAGGATTCGAAAAACATCGAACAGAGTGGCGTGCCTCACATTAAAAAAATGCGTCAAAGAAAAATTAAAAAGGGCCAACCAAAAAATATTAAAGTTACTTTGTCGCCAAGACCATGCGAGAAAATTACCCATAAATTTTAAATTTACTATACTTACTGCTCTTATTTTCTAATAATGTTGTCTATGAACATCAGTGTTCACTAAAAATCGGCATGTTTATACATACATAAAAAAAATTCAAAATTCTTTTTAAAATACTGGGGTTCACCAAATTGTAGTAAGCTTTTCCTTTTTATGATTGGTAAATGTAGTTTTTGCTTAAAGGTAAAATGGCTCAAGGACAAATAATATTTCTTAAAAGTGTTTATTAACAAAATTTTTCAAGAGCTTTTATACACTTCAGACTTGTAAACAAAATATTTCTATTATTTTTTCAATTGTAAATTTACAGCTTTCATTTACAATACATCTGTACTACAAATATAAAGAACGTATGACCAATAAGTATCTTCTTACTTAACATCTACATACAGTCATAGAGTTTTATTTCTATTATACAAGTACAGTTATTGTCATCTCTCAGTGATTAAACTCATTTCTTGTCATCCATGAGAGAAGAAAAATAACTGAGCAACTTACTAACCTCATAACTTTCACAATAAATATCGGTAGACTTGAGTTTTTAAAGAGATTTACAATTTATGAGTATTGTCTTTCACTTTATGTGTCCTAAATAGGTGTGTGCGTGTAGAGATGACATTTTATTTTCTATGTCCTTTCAGGTCATTGATGATTATGGCACTTCATAACTCCTGTATTTCATTGCTCCAAGGAACTTTTAACCCGTAACCATCCCTCTTTGTTCCTGTTCTGTCATTCATTCACACAAGCTTATTAAGTAGCTTACTCTTGTTTCTATTGTCTTCAATATGACCTGTGAATATTAGGTTCACCTGGCCATGTTTATTTATTGTGTCCGAGGGATCTCAACTGCACTTTCTGATTATAAATAATTCTTGTAGTTATGATTTTCCTTAAAACTTCCTTGTTACTCACATATTCTGTTCATGAAATGCTATGATATTCACCAGTAGAACTACATCTCTGTTGCTTCAAGTCTCTTTCTTATTTGTGTGGAAATTATTCAGCATTGGCATATAGGAAATTAGATAATAGATAGCAGTTCAGCAATCTTTTCTTTGTTTCTAATGACATTTGCCTTACTATCTGTAAAGTATATTTTATTATTCCTTAGATTTCTGTGTCACATTTTTCTGTTGTCACTACTCAGATATATAAATTTCTGTACTTGCTTCCCTTGAAAAACCATTCATACTTTTTTGTCAATAGTCCTTACTTTGTCATCTGTTTCCAGCCTTTCTGGCTCTACAAGGGTCGCTCTCCTTGTCCTTCTCTTCTTGGCTTTTGGCTCACTCATTTCCCAATTAGCCACCTCAGCTAACTTCAGATCATTGGCATGAACTCTTTTTGTTTGACCTGATCCCAAATTACATACGACACTGGATCCGTCTGCTCTATTACTCTATAGTATGGTTCCCATCTTTGGTTCAGTTTTCCTTCTTTTAGATAAATTTTATAGTACACAGGGTCCCCAACCCTAAAATCTACTACCTTCCTACTTCCATTCACCCTCTCATTCCTCCTCTTTTGGGCTCTTTTTATTCGCCTTCTGGCATGATGTACAGGGGGCCGACACTATTTTTGGGACACTTTGAAAAGTGTGCTTAAAGGGTTTTTTTTGCTGCCGAGAGCTTTTGTGTTGATGAGTAGATAGTTCAGCAGTAACTGTCCATTAATGGTATGAACATTGATTGATGGGTTTGTCTTTGGTTTCATGTTTTCTTTATTTTTACTTCAACTTAGGCGATACTATTTTGTTCAGAAGAAGAGAAAGAAGATAGAGAGATAGATCAGTAACCGATAACAATGGACCATAGAAGTCTGGACAGGACGGTCTGCGTGTCAGAACAGGATCCATCAGTGGGGGTCAGCGGCGTCTACTCGTCGTCTGAGTCGTTGCGGAAAGGACCTTGCAATGTTACCGCTCTGTCCCGAAGAGCCAATAAAGGGATGGCGATGAAGACTCGTGAAGAAGTCCAAGAATCGAAGTTGAAACTTCATGAACAAGAGGTAGACTCAAGTGAATGGAAAGCAGAAGATGAGGTACCTATCTCTCAACTCTGAGAAAAATGGAAAACTGAAAAAAAGCTAAAAGTTCAGTTAACGGAGAATGAAGAGGTCCAGGGCTCGGAATCGAAACTGCCTGAAGAGAAGGAAGAAGAAATACCTCTCTCCCAAACTTCAAAACAGTTAAGGAATGAAAGGGAGTTAGGCATGGAATCAGAATTACCCCTTAAGAAGAGATTGAAAGAGGCAGTGAAACCCAAATCTCAATTAGGAGGGATGACCGCGAACAGGGGCTCATTCAAGACCCTATCAGATGAATAAAAATGGCAGTGGTTGGAGAGGATGGATGGGCGTCACAGTGGAAATAAAATCACTGCGGTGGTAGTATCGATGAGGCATGACCACTGTGACAAAAGCGCCACGCACTTGTCTGAACCAACCATCCTACTAAAAGTTAATTAAAGGAAGAACGGGTATTAATTAGAAGCTAGAAGAGACAATGAGAGAGAAACGCAGTGAGAACGCTTCGGAATAATTAAGTAAAGAACTAATGTGAATAATGAGTGGTTAGGGGAATAAAAACAAGAAAATCTTGTTACCCTTGCAGGAATGTCCAAAATAAAGGGACCAATACTTCTGATGACGATGATGATTATGATGGTGATGATGATTTTGATGATGAAGATAGAAGCTTGGAGACACAGCGGAAGTACAATATTTAAGAAGACAAGTGATAAGTGATAATCACAAGATCGAAATGGATAATCACTTTTGTGATAGACTTAAACCCATACGAGTTGCTACTGAACAAACTGAGTAATGAGACAGGGAAGCTGGGAAATAGCAAGAGTAAAAGTAGTACAGAATTATCCAGGAGAAGAAGAGTATCTCAGACTGTGATATTCTTTAGAGTTGGAAAGAGTTGTAATGGAGGGCCAGTGGAAGGATATGAGGAATTACATGAAGGAAATTGAACTACTACAGACCTGAGAAAAACGAGCGGTAGTTCCCATCATTGGGAAGGCGCTAAATGTCCTATTTGGAACAATAACTGAAGATGACGTTAAAGTCATAAGAAGGAACCTAGGAAGGGCAGAGAAGGATCATAAAATCCTAGCCCAGAGAGCACAGGAGAGTGTTTCGATATTAAACGTTACAAGACTGGAATTGACAAAGAATAGGAGCCAGTATCAATAGGTTAATAAGCAACCTGAAAGAAACTAAGACAAGAAGTAGCTAATAGGCCACGGCGACTGAATTGCAGGGGTTGAGTGGGTTTATTCAACAGTATTTCCAGTTGATCACCATTAATAATAGGGTGCGGCAGACTAGTCAATCCCTAACAATTCTATTAGAGCATGTGAGAGCTCAGATGGACATGTTATCATTGGGACACTTGTCCCCTAGCATAGTAACTCCAGCGCGTTTGAAGAGACTTTTGTTGAAAATACAAAGCGAATTGCCCCATCAATTTAGGTTGCCAGTAGATCCCGCCAGAGAACTATGGAAATATTATAATGCCCTAGGTTGTGTAACCTTGCTAGAAAATAACAAATTGTTAGTTTTGATGTCTATTCTGTTGTTGGATAGAGAAAGTAATTTTGAAATATACCAAGTTATAAACTTACCTATTCGCTACCCTCACGTGGATCAAGGTTTGGGAGTGTTGGCGAGATACAGAATTGAAACTGAATACATATCCTTGAATTAAGCTAGGACGAAGTTTATGATACTGTCGGCGGACGAGGTGGGAAGGTGTAAGAGCGATGCTTTGGGATCTGTACCTCACTAAGTCCCATTTATGTGACAGGTAATCACAGGATATGTGTACTGGAATTGTTTGAAGATAAAAGGGAAGGAATTAAGAGGAATTGTCAAGTAGAAGTGTTAACCAAAACAATGCTGCCACAAGCTATCAGTGTATTCGATTGGTGTGTGGGCTATGGTAGTACAGAAATCAATTAGACTGTCTAAGGTATGTGGAGGGAAAGCCATCTGGCACAATAAAAGTGAGGTCGCTACTATCCATAGTAAATTTGCCTCTGGGATGCTCAGCATTTGGAGTATCCGTCTCCCTGCCTGCATATTACTAGAGAAAAGATAAATATGAGGAAAAGGATTCAGTTGTAGAATTGATTAACAGAAGTTTAGACAATTACACGGAAGTGTGGAAACCAATAGTAAATGAATTCCCTAACATTGCGTTAAAGCAGAGGCCAGTATTATTGGAATCTGTAGAGAGGATAAATATAAATCGATTAAAAGACCAACTAAAGATATTGGGAGAAGGAGGTATGGTCTGGGAGGATAGTAAGAAAATTATAATAAATTGCTCAGCGGTGATAGGTACTTTGATACTTTTTGTGTAATAGTAACAGCAATATGGAAATTTAATAGATATGGAAAGAGGTCGGTTGATGGTATTCTGGTAGGTGTTCAACAGCTCGGAAAGGAGTTGCCTGGCAGTGTTCCTTGTCCAACCAGACCAACCTCAGATGAAGAAGAAGTTGCGTTGACTTCGACGAACGAAATAGAGGTACAGTCAACGCCTGTTGAAAGCAAACCAACACCCCCTGTTCTACAGAAAAGAATAATGACCAAGAAAACCAAGCCATAAAATAAAAAAATATATAAATAAAAACACACATACACACACACATACACACATACTCATCTTTTTTAAATTGCAGGTACACACAGAAGAAGAAAAGAGAACTTTTTAAATTGCATGTGAAAATTTTATAGTGCATGAAAATGGTGCATGAGAAACAGTGATTGAATAGTAGCGCATGTTAAATAGTGTATTGGTATTTGAAATGTCATTTACAGGTAAATGACAGGATAGGTGAAAGGAGAGATGTGACAATATTTTACGTATGGATGAAAAGGGTTTGTAAGCGATCTGGGATTGCAAAGGAAATGTTTGTCGCAGGTTATTTCCACGTCACAGAGAATAAATCACTAAATTCAAACTCGAACATCGGGGACAGAAAGAAAATGCCGAAAACTCGATTCGCAAGTACTATTTCACAAATCACAATGCACGCAACCAGTCAGAAAAATAACTCACTCTTCAACCAACGTGGCAGCTAAAATAGCCGACTTTTTCATACCTCGATTCGAGAAAACCAACTGCTTTTATCGGCCGAGCATTTTTTCCATTCGTCGACAGCTGGGAGAGGATGTTTAGTATTTTGCATATCAAAATTCTTTTATAGCGACTCCAGCGACGGACTTGTTTTTTTTAATTCAAATATTCCATCTTCAGCATGTCATGCGGAATACGTGCCCTTTTGTTTGGTAATTTTCTTTTTCGCCACATTTTCCGTCGTAGAATACACGCAATGCGCTGTCGCTTGGTTTGACGAGGTAAGTCGCCGTTTTCTTCGCTATAGGGTTAAACGGACGAAAAGGGTTAAAACAAAATGATTTTAATTTTTTGTCAGAAAGAAAATTATTTTCCCAGGATATGGGAACAGATGTATGAATTTTGTTGAAAATTTACACAACGTGATTCAGCTAGACAGAGCTGGCGGGTCAGGGACCAGAGATTAAAGTCGTCTGCTGAAAGGTGTCAATGGGAAATTTTAGCTGATAAAATTTCCCTGAGAAAAAATTATAATTGTGAGCAATTGTAAAGGCAGAAGATGAAGTCAGAAAGGCAGACCTCATATGATAGCTCCTCCCGAAGTGCCCACGTGGGCCAAAGTTAGTTAATCGCAGTTGGGGTCAGCCGCAGTTGGTTAGACGGAGGCAGTCGGAGGCAGTTGGGGCCAGCCAGTTGCAGTCGCAGTGAAGTTGCGACCGGGAGTTACATAACGCTGTTTTGCCAACCTAATAATAATAGTAATAATAATTATCTGCTGAAGTTAAATCCAGTTGTTGCTGAAGAAAGACTCCAATGATAAACCTTGTGCCGTTCGTGAAAGTACAAACAACAGTACTTGAGGTTAAATTCAGGTGTCGCTGAAGAAAGACTCCGACGAAATCCTTGTGTCGTACTGGAAAGTACAATTCACTGTACTTGAAGATAAATCCAGTTGTCAAGTGTGGCCACTCTCCAAAGAAGCTACCCGCAATTTTCGTTCAGTCGTCAGTTATTAGAACGGGTTGGGAAAAGAAGAAAAAGAACAAAGAAAGAACTGTATATATATTTTTTTTATTATGATATAAATATCATATCGTGACTTATTTGGGTGTCGTCTATTTTATTTTTCAATTTTGTATGCACGTGTTCAACTCCTTGGTTTAGCGTGGTTAAGATACCCCAGTGGAAATTCGGCTTGACTCTCAAAATCACAACGTGGGTAAGAGAGGTCACAGTTGAAGAGGTCAAATTAGAGACCAGCTGCTGTGTCACACGCCATCAACGACCGACGAGTGGGCTGGCAGCCTGTGCTGGGATTGATCCTGACCGAGCGAGAAGACCGGGATTGAGCCTGAGTACTGCCATACCTGGTGACCAAAGCAGGCCAGACCCTGAACAACGTCATATTTGAAGGCCGTGACCAGGCCGTGGCTCTGAACGCTAGATTTACAAATGATCACATATACTAATCAATAGATTTTCAAAATGTTGTGGAGTGATTTCGCTGTGGAGGCTTGTATTTGTACTAAATCGGTCCTAAAATAGGTTCGACGCACAACACGTTAGGAACTTGATATAATAGGTATTACGCAGAGTAATCTTGTTGTGCTCGCTGATACTTTCGTATTCGACTATCTGTCGCCCGACATCGACTGACCGTCGTTTCTATTACTACTCCTGCTTATATTAGGTGGAAGAGTCTATTAACTATAGGATAGTTGTGTTTCACCATAACACCCCCTCCTAAAACTTTACTCCGTAGGAGTAAACAGTTTCTTTCTTTATTTTTTACAGGAAATATGAAGATAAAACAAACAAAACAAAAAAACTTCATTTTTTTTACCAATATCATATCGTATCTCCTACGTTTTGGATCCACTTTTAAATGATCAGTTGACTTTCTTTTTCTCCTGGATCGGCGTACCTCAGGTAAAATCGTTGCAGGCGTTGTTAGATCAAACGTATCGAAAAACACCTCCATCGGCGTTTCTTCCGCAGGACCGCTGTCAACCACGTCTGAAGAGCGTCGTCTGATCTGGTTAATGTGCCGTTTGCACGTGAATTTTTCGCCTTTCATCAATCCGCTTTTCTATTTTTTGGTATCTCCATAGTGTTACCAGAAACAACGTTCCGCTTTGAGCTTCTTAAGGATGAAGTCACAGTTTCTGTAGGTTCTTCTTGTAGTTCTATTTGTTCAGCCTCTAGCTTCCCTTTTGTTGATCTTGTGCTTCTTAACGTTTTCTGTGGTGACTTCAGTTGACTTAAATCATTTAATAATACTGCATGTCCTTGGCTGCGGGTAACTCGCTCCCCAATTTTTCTCGGTGTCGGTTTCATCTTTACATTCTGGGGCTTTTTTTTCACGTATACCATCGGTGTTGCCCATTCACTATACTCAACTTTTTCAAGTACACAGGTTTTCTCTAATCTGCCCAATTCTTTGTCTATCTGTTCAATTGAGGCAAACAGCACATTCCTTTTCTTTTTGAATACCGCCTGAGTGTTTTCTTTTAGGTGGAATTTTACCTCCATCTTGGTACACGTTCCCAACCCTGGAGCAAAAACAGTAGGAAATGTTTCCTTAAGTTTCTTTACTAACTTTTGGGCTTCGGCGTTTAAACTTTCTACTTTGTAACAGAAGGAATTTATCGGTAGATCCCATAATTGGAATTCTGTTATCCAATTTGTATCAAGTAAGTTCGTGGCATTTTCTATGACAAATTGTTTAGCTTTCCGCGTTTTTTTATTTCACGTGACGTTTGTAACAAATTCCCCAATAAATTGTAATTTTTCTCACATCAATGACCTCGCGATTTTCTTTGTCTTCATTAAAGTTGGTTTCCCCAACTTCTTCCACCTATGCAAATCTATGATAGATAGATCTGAGCCAGTGTCAAGTTGCATTTTTATATTTTTATTACTTATTTCGTCGGTAACAAATTTTCTGGTTATTCCATCTTTTACCTCGTTGGAATTTAATTTTCTTATTTTATTGTCTTTTTTTTTTTGACCTGCAGTGCGAGTTTTTATGACCCACTCTTTTACAGTTGAGACATTTTTTATTCCTAAAATCGCAATATCTGTAGTTCACCGGAAGCAAAACATGGCTTCGGGAGTTTTTGTTTATTTTTCTCTGGTATTTCACTTTTTGTTTGATAATCCGCAATTTTAGAATTCTTTTTGGTAGACTGACTTTCTTCTTTGTAGCGTATTTTCCTTACATGCGAAACGCCAGACTGTTCTATCTTTTTTAATCTTTCTTTACGCTAACATATCTTGTGCAGTCCTCTACCAACTTCTGCACCGTAATACTTGGAATGCTTTCCAATTTTGCCAGTACTAATTTTCTCAACTCTGCGTCTCTTTCCGATACCAGCCCCTGAACAAACACCAAGCACTTAAAATGGTCTGCGCTTAACTCTGCCAGCTTGAATTCTTCACAATGCTTATTCACATTGGCTGCGTACGTTATATAGTCTTGGTCGTCATCTTTCATCAGATTCAAACATTTCCACCTCTTGTGAAACAGAGATGTCTTTTTGCTAAATAATCCACTTAATATATTTACCGCCTCGGTAAATGTCAACTCGCTAGTTTTTTTCGGTAAAATGTAGTTTACCAATTTGTTATGCTCAGCAGTTCCTAATTTGCTTAAAAGAAGCCTAACCTTCTTTCCGTCAGACCACGAGTGGCAGTCCTCGTTATACACGTCTGTATATTTTTTATAATACTCCTCAAAAGTTATCTCTTCATCTGGACTGTACGTGAATATTTCAGTTGAATTCCATATTGTATTCTCTGGGAAAGAATCATTTTGTAGATTTTTCTCTTTCCTCTTCTCAATTATTTCCAGAATTTTGTTTTGAAACTCCCTATGCATCTGTTCCATTTTTTGTTGGAATTGCATTTGTCTATTAAAAGTTTCCTCCTGTAGCTGCATCTGGAATGTTTTTTGTTGCTCTAACTAGAACTTAAAGAATTCCCGGAATATATTTTTGCATTCCTCCATCTTCGCAAAAAGTTTACACAATGCCTAAATACTGTAGAGTGTGTGTGTGTGGGGGGGGGCTACGAATGTGCATTTCGTGACCTATTTGAGCAAACTGTATTATCGGAAAAAAAAAACACGACAGATTTTTTCGTCACTAAGTTGACGTCTTGGTTTGCGAAAAACTTTGCCAAGTTTTTTTTTTTTTTTTTTTTTTAAATGTGAATCCGAGATTTTGTCGCCGAAGTTATTGTGGCGAGCGAATTTTTTCTTCCTCTGTATGAGTGCGAATTTCGTCGCCAAAGTTATTGTGGCGAGCGAATTTTTTCTTCCTCCGTATGAGTGCGAATTTCGTCGCTAAAGTCGTTATGGCGAGCGAATTTTTTTCTTCCACCGTATGAGTTCGAATCCCTCGTCGCCAAAAGTTCTTGTGAAGTGATTTTGCTGTGGAGGCTTGTATTTGTACTAAATCGGTCCTAAAATAGGCTCGACGTACAAAACGTTAGGAATTTGATATAATAGGTAATGACGCAGAGTAATCTTGTTGTGCTCGCTGATACTTTCATATTCGACTGTCGTCCGACATCGACTGACCGTCGTTTCTATTGCTACTCCTACTTATATTAGGTGGGAGAGTCTATTAACTATAGAATAGGTGTGTTTCACCATAACACAAAATAAGAGATATGTCAACAGTACTCAGACCCCATTATTAATTACACTGTATATATTCCGCCCTATATTCTTACATGCATATGGTTGTATAAATATAAATATAATCCAGCAATGAAATTGTTCATATCTATTGCACCTGTTGACACAAGAGTTGGAGATGGGCTAAGTCAGGTGTTGTTCCATTATGTCCCATTCATATTAAATGGGTGGAAATGTCTGGCAATCATGCCAGCCAGAGATTTTGAAAATCTTACAGTATATATTAATTCATGCAAGCATCATGTGCGTAGGCATTATCCAAAATAGTACACCCCTTTCCTGTTACAGAAATGGCAGCAGAATAGGCTGAACAATGTTGTTCAATATTCCTACGACAAATACCAAAGGCAAGAAAGAGTTATAAAATGGCATGCTGCACCATCACAGTTTGAGCCTGTGTGGACAAATAAATTTAGATGTTGCTTTCCAGATCTACATGTCTAGAATCACACATGACATAAGTTCTACTATAAACAAGTGATTCATAATGTTCCATGTTGACACCCCAAAGCCTTGACTTGTATTAGGTTGGTGCAAAAATAATGACGTTTTCTAACATGTTACTATGTGAGAAAACGTCATTATTTTTGCACCAACCTAATACTATGGATGTCAGGTAGTTAACCACTGCTGCTATTATAACGTATAGCTCTTGGTTTGTATTGTAGCCATCCAGTACTACAGATATAGAAATGTTTTCATTTGACCACTGTTCCTAACATCAAACATGGATCAAAGGTTCAACATGTGCAGAAGCTCTTTGAAATGTTCATCTAACCTCTCAAAGGTTCCCAATTGAACAAAAGGAGCATGAGTGTATCTTTGTAGCATGACACCTACTTGCATTGGAAAGTTTCACAACACTGAATCTTACTGTAGGATACATCACCGTAAAGCTCTCATACTAACAGTGCACTTATATGAGAGATGTCAAAGACTATGCAAATTTTATCAGAATGTCTACTACCCATTTGCATATACACACTGCATCCAGGTCAAAAATCAGCATTATCCTTTAAGGTGTGGTAATTTTATTTTCCCTAAATGTAATTTGGTAATCTTAAATTTTACAAGAGAGTTAAGGTTCTTCTAAAGTTTAAAGAATTTTCATTATGTAAATATATAGTAATAAAACTTACCAAATTGTTGTAAGCAAGCAATGATACTCAAGAGACTGATCTCAATTTTTATTGCATTTCAACAACTAAACTAAGAATTTGATCAGTTATAATTTGATACAATTCTATTTTTGATAAAAAATTCAGATACAAAAATGGGTCTCTTCTGGTAATATGGACATCAACTGAATTAAATCTACAAACAGGTTACTTTTAGGTGCCTAATAGAAGGAGGTGGTGTATGTTTATTTATTTATTTTTTTATTTACAAAAACTTCCCCCGTAAGTTTAAGACAACTCCATTTATTAATTTCATACTTTTGACCCTTCACATGATTTTCTGTTCCCCTCTTTCAAGACCCTTCTGCATTTATTGCTTATTGAGAAAAACCTGCATACCCTCAATATTAAATCCCCAGCTTGCTTGTATTAGGCACATAACAGTATAACTGTCATCATTTCACAATGTTTAGAAATAAGTCATATGCCATTCAATTCTATGCTAGGCCTATTGAGAAGATTTAGCTAATATGAGACCCCACTTACATGGACAGCACAATGAAAAAATCAACCCTAGTGGAATGAATGAAATTAACAATTTCCACTAACAACTTAGGCCTGAAGAAAAATGGATGTTATATTGTGTCTATAAAAATCTAGATAAGAAAACTGGTTCAAATAGATCAGTGTATAATAATAATTCCTCATCTCAGAAGAAATTCAGAGACATGTCACATCTAGGAGAAAAATAATTCAGTAAATTCAAAATATTTTTATTCATTTATAATTTCTGTCAAAAGTAATTTAAATTTTATAAAACCAGAAATAACAAAATAGGTTTCAAAGATTCTTGTTTAGTTCAATTACTTTTTTAATGGTGTGACCCAAAATATTACGGACAGCTACCTAATAACATGGAGGTTCCTTCACTTGGATAATGGTGGCTACACAATGTGACATAGTCTGCAAAGTGTTGGAATTATTGCAAGAGTATATCCAGGAATATTTTAGGGTTGGCTTAATGAGTTTTTTGTTAGATGTGGTTGCAGCAAATGGACATGTTCAATAGAGTTTAAATCTGGCAACCAATAGAAGTTAGCCAGACATTTCTAGAATTGACTTCATGTCAACAACACATGATGTGATAATGTTGTGCTATCCTGTTAGAACAAACCATCATCATGAAATATGGGATATAACAAGATTCATATATATAACACCTGTCAAAACAGACTCCATTTCACTCATGATACAATCTCTACTAGAACATATTTTATATCATTACAGATCTGCTATCAGCTTGCAAAACACTATTCAAACAGACCTAATCAATTGCCTCATGTGGTCTCTTCCACACACAGTCAATCATTTGCCCAAAAGAGCTGAAAATGTGACTTGTATGAGTATGTGACATGGTGCCAGTCTTGCAGATTTCAATTGTAATGCCCCACCAGAATGATAACTGATACCATGGCATCAATAATGGTAGCCTTGTTAGTTGACCAAACCCAAAGTACAATGGATTAACTGATGGTTTCAGTGGCACTGGCATTCCACTGGAATGTGACTTGATGCAATGTTTCCCTTTATTGTTTGGCTACAATCCTTGTCAACTGCCAGCGATCTTGTTCTTGCATCAACTCAGTTTCATGTGCTTGTGATGCACATCCAGAATTCATATCTTTTTGGTATACTCTTATTTTGCCAGAGAAAAGCTACCATCTTAGAGTGCTTAAATTTTCTGGTCATTGCAATCATTCTGATCTGCATCCCATGGATGCCATAGATACACTACATCTTTACCTATTAATGTAACATACCTGTCATTCAGCTGAGTCCATTTCTACAAGTGAAAGAGGGCAAAAATATCCAATGTACTAGTTTTGCGGTTTCAGTTTATTAAACAACTATTCTACAATGAAATAAATATACTATTTGAATATTATATAATTTCAATCAATTATCAAAACTCAAAAAATTCTCTATTTCATTTATGCAGGAAAATATTTATATTTAGAGAATTTCAATGGCAATAATTTTATATTAGTAACCTTATTGGATTTTAGGTGATAAAATAAGCAAATTTTAAATAGAATAATAACTAACCCATAAAGTGTACTGTTGCTCTTTTTGTAAAAATAATGAAGTATAATGTATACAAAAAAGAAAAATAAATGTGGAATAAAATAAAAATATATTCCTTTTCAAGTGCACATTAGTTAGCATTTCTAAGATATGTTAAAATCACTGCATTAAGATGACAAAATCTTTCATTTGTTAAGAAGTTAAATGGAGCTATAAGAAAATTACTTCCAAATAATGTTTTAAATTAGTTGTCATATTTTAATGATTATGTATTTCCCTCCTTGTTTCCATAATTTTTCCCTGCAAATATGCATTCACATACTTTATCAAATTTCTGATTATAACAAGATTATAAATTCTCATAAGCTAAATTTTTTTTTTTAGAAATTTATTTACCAAACTGGAGAAATTGTAAATATTTAGATATATTTTCATAATATATTATTTGGAAAATGTATATAAATTTAAATGGTAGGAAATACTAAAAAAAGTAAATATAATTGGATGTTGACAGAAATATGGGATATTAAATCTAAAACTTTTTTTAACAGAGAAATCAACATTTAAAAATAAATTGATTTTAAGGCACTTCAAAAACTAATAAGTTATCAACAAATTGTATAAAATGCACAAAATAAAGAGTTATTGAGTGAAATGACTAGAACTTATCAAATGAAAATTTAGCAACAAATCTGAGTGTTATTAATTTTTCACTAGTTTTTCTTTCTGCTAATTTTTGTTACATTTTATTATGACTTTCCAGTCCCAGTGGAAATAAGGTAAAAAAAAAAACAAACTACAAAGCAATACTGAATCTAAGAAATTTAGAGAATATTAAAGTTGATGGGGAAAAAGATTTTTCAACAGAATAATTAACAAAATAATTAAAAAAAAGAAAATTTTAAAAAATACTTTTTTATCAGCTTAACATAAAAAAAAAGCATAAAACTTCTTGAATTAGAAAATGTTTTTTGAGCTCACTGACCCAACACAATGCCTCATTTGACTTCACAAACCTGGTACTGGATACTCAAAGTTAGTCATCTGCTTAAACCCAATCAGTAAATAATTTGCTTTATATAATGCCTCCTTCTACTTCAAAGAACATGGCAGCAAAACAAAGGATAAACTTATTCTATGAGAATTGTCAGAATCTATTTCTGACACTGTTGACAATTGTAAACTAATTTATAGAATTCCAAATTTTGTTTGGAAATTAACTGAACGCCTTCTTGGCTTAATGTTGTCACAGCTTTCAGGCCATCTCATTATTACATATTACATTTACAATATTTTATGAACAAATCTTTAAAAAATAATATTTCAAAAATGAAAATTTAAATTTATTAGATTTTCAAACTGATTTAAATCTCACTTTTCACTTTTATTTTAATTAAATTTAAATCCAATTCACTGTTATTTTTCAAACATGTCTAAACTATATACAATGCTTTTTTCTCATATTAATGATTAAAAATGTAAGCAAATGAATCATATAGGTCTTAAAGAAGCCTATTCTTCATCAGACCACATAAAGTGGTGCTACAAAATCAAACAGCCTCACCAAATAAGAAAAAAAACACATCATTTGAAGACTTCAAATAGCCACAAAAATTTGTAGCTCATATAAAAGGAAAATGATATAAACAAGATGTTAATTTATCACACTACCATAAACAGAAAGTTGAGAAGGAAACTCTTATCAATAACAACAACACTGTTTGGTCAATGAAGGCAAAATATTTCCTGTATGGGAACCATCATTACCATTTCATTTCCTTAGTCAAATATTTTATGATTCATTGTTTTTCTTCATCAACAAATTTTAAATTAGTTGACAATACTGAAATTAAAATTAATTCAAATAGTTTATTTCATTCATTGCTTCTAATAGTTTTAACTGTAAAACATTTACAAAAATCATAATCTGTTCATATCGTCTTAATTCAGATTTTCCAATTTTCACTTTGTATGAAAGAATAAAATTACAGTTAACTTTATCCAGTTTACTTTTTACTTGTTTGTGCATTGAAGAGCATGATGCTCTCAATAACAATTTTATTTTTTAAATAAAAATCTTACCTAAGCAATCTTCTGAAATCATTTTTCTAGCATAATAGACTTCATTTTAAGTTTGATTAGTTTCACCAGGAGCCAAAGAAAAGAAAGTCTTACCAGAGTAAACTCCCCTCCAATATGGCTTCTGCACAATACAAAATTTATGAAGGATCAAATCTTCATGAATATTTGTGGCTACAAAATAATGTGTGAAAAAAAGGAAGTCAGTGTGCACAGATTTCTATCCTTTTATTTTCTTACTTTTCATACACATCTCTTTGTGCATGCACCGTCTCCATTATTTATATTAGTCCCTGCAGATGTTAATTATTAGTTTATATCACATCCTGATTGAATAATAAAACCAAAGATGAAAAATTAAGGAAATAAAAAAAATTTACCATCTACACTGAAACAATTTTCCCTTGTCCACATCGGCAGTCATCAGTCCTTTTGTGACTTCCATCAAACTTCATGGCCTACATAATTCTCTTTGTTGCACATCATTACTGACCTCATTGGCCAACAAACTAATAACCCAGCATATATCAAGGAAATGCCATTAACTGTAAGTTTATTTTTGGAATAAATGTTCATTACTCTTCCCTTCTCCCACAAAACATCTTGCCCAATTTTCATAGATTCCAGAATCTCATCACTAATGACTGTTATTAATATTGTGCTTGATGCTTTCATTCATATCTGAATACTGCTCTTTGAGGTACTTATTCCTGTGCCTGTTTCAATTTAGGCAAGATGATGTACCAGAACACTGCTTCAACTGGTTAGATATTCCCTTTTCTTATATAGCCATGATCATTCAATATCTTTCCATAAACCCTGTACCACTCCGTCTGTTTATAGGGCTAAAGAACATTTAATATTCCATTTTTTAAACAATTTTGAGCATTACCCAATAATACTTCCTTCACTGGATCTCTCTCCAAGAACATTCCATTCAACAAATCTGTAATTTCAGTTTCTATTTCCAACTTAATTTCCTGCCATATGACTACTCTTTCAAGTCCACAGTCAATCATTGAAAGATTGACCTGTCGCTGATGATTCATGTCAGTAGCCAATCTTTTCCAGTTTTCCATTGTTTTAATTTCTCTCTTCTCATGTACTCCCAGCATGGGATCAATTGATCACCTATTTCACAGTGAAGATGGCTTGTGTTCAGCGCAATCAATTTCACTGGTTTGTTTCCTTCACCAGAATCCATGTTGTCTAATGGATTTTATTTGTTGTGCACCTGCCAGAAATGACAGGTAATATTTTGACTCTACTGTTTCGTCAACATTGGGCAATTCTGCTGAAAAACAAAACAACAAAACAAAAGAAACAGCACTATTAAAATATTATCAACAATTTAATTAAAGGTGAAATGTAAAAATCATACATCATCTGAGGCTGTTTCATTCCAATCACTTCTTTTCTACCCTTGAGACATCTGTTTGTTAATAAATGTGGGAGTGCTACAGCATATTTTCACTAATACATAATGAAGGGGATGGTTTTCTCCCATAATATTTGACTTTAAGGCACACACTCTAACTTTGGATAACTCCTTTCTGTGTGTATTTCGTTTATATACACTTCAGTTTGGTTATAGACATGATTAACAAAGAATGTTCTTGTTAAAATAAACCAAGACAGCTATACCATAAAGTGCTTTTCAATTTGAGCCAGGATTTCTAAGTTTCCCAAATTTCCATTGAAATATGAATATGTCTGATAGGTTGCTAACAAACCCTAAAGTTATTGAAAATTGTGTGGACTTTTGGCAAACTTATTAGTCATGTCATACCAACTTCCTTGGGGTTCCATGGGAGGTCAGGCTGAATCTTACTTACTTTAAGTTCAAAGTCTTCCAAAGCCCTCTTTGTGAGTATTGTATTGTTTTTAAACCTGACATTTTTTCCCCATCAGATTCCAATCTGATAAACCATCTATTTTTCTCTTAATATCTCTACTCCTTTGCTCAGAATTGTTAAATTTCTCACTAACAACTTTCTATGCACTAGTATGACTCAATCAGGGCCACTGTCCTGTTACAGAAGTACAGTGGTATAAAAAGCTACCACACTGAGAATATTTTGTAATTTTCTCAATTTCACTTTGTTAGTCATTTTTGTTCCACCCAAATGGGTTTATCATTTCACTGCTAATTTTAATCTTCTCTGATATATCAGAACAATTTTTGAGCTGAAATAGTTTCATCATGAAGCAAGGGAAAGATTCCTAGTATGGGCTCTGATGCCAGCACAGAATCAGAATTTACAAACAAATTATGAAAACTGCAGCCATAGAGAAAAATGCACTTGAATGACTTCCCCAGCAAAAAAATAAGCCAATGTGTACTAAGTGTTGTCCCTTTCTACTTTGGTATATCTACTCTTTCCTCACGCATATGCTGTCCCCATTATTCACAATTCCCCTGGCATGTACTTTTCTTCTCAGTTTATATCACACAAGGACAATTAATTTTCTCATCTGGAGTAACAAGTGATAAAATCTATATATAATGGCTGGCTGTCCATATCCAAGTATGCCTGTCTACTAGGGTTGCTAGGCAATCCCTGTTGCAGTCGCACACTCAAATACATTTATATTTGCTCAACACCCACAGAGCCCACTTGTGGTTTATACTGCAACTCTGCTGAGTGAAATGCAGTTACAGTTACTGAGGGAGAGTGCATTATCTGGCACAGTCAACTGTCTGAACAAGGTCAGTATGTTAAAAACCTTGGTCAAAATGACTTGTGTCAACACAATCATTGACAGCTCCAAATAGTTCTTTCTACCAACTTTATTCACATGGCTTGGATCAACACATGGTATGGTTTACAGACACTTTCTAAAGGCGCTGTATGCCAGAATGGCATTCTTAGGCTGATAACATTAAAAAGTTATCAACCTTAGGGAAATTCAAACATTGGCCTCATGGTCAAAAAGCAAACATTTAAACTACTCAGTCACATACCTATATAACAAGTGATAGGGTAAAAAAAAAAACAACATAAACAACAAACAAAATGCAAAAAAAATCCTACAAAATATTTAATTCTTGTCATAAATACTTTCTAATTGCTTCCAAGAAATAGGGATCTTTAAAATCAATTCTCTTTATTTTATTTCTGCTGTACAGAGGTTTTAACTGTGTAGACAACCTTGAAAATTGTCATTTCTGATCAGGCATTTATGCTAATTTAATTGAGCAACATACTTTCCAAGGCTTGGCTCTTAAGCTGGGACTGAGCAATATCATGTAATGCTTGTTGTGTCTGTTCCAACAACAGTTCACCTTTATGAACAACTCCTTCTAATTTGTGGGCAGCATCTTGATTCTCAATTTCTAACCTCCTTAAGCTGGCCAGCTGAAAAATAAAAATGTAGAATTAAAGAACATCCATCTTAAATTAATACTGCAGTTTTCTTGTGTTACACAATGAAAACACAAATTAGAAACAATTTAAAAAAAGAAAAGAAAGAAAAGAGAAAAAAAAAGAGAAAAGAAAAGAAAAAAGAAGAAAAAAAGAAGAAAAAGAAAAAAAGAAGAAAAAGAAAAAAAGAAGAAAAAGAAAAAAAGAAGAAAAAGAAAAAAAGAAGAAAAAGAAAAAAAGAAGAAAAAGAAAAAAAGAAGAAAAAGAAAAGAAAAAAAGAAAAAAAGAAAAGAAAAAAAGAAAAAAAGAAAAGAAAAAAAGAAAAAAAGAAAAGAAAAAAAGAAAAAAAGAAAAGAAACAGAAACAGAAAAGAAACAGAAACAGAAAAGAAAAAGAAACAGAAAAGAAAAAGAAACAGAAAAGAAAAAGAAACAGAAAAGAAAAAGAAACAGAAAAGAAAAAGAAACAGAAAAGAAAAAGAAACAGAAAAGAAAAAGAAACAGAAAAGAAAAAGAAACAGAAAAGAAAAAGAAACAGAAAAGAAAAAGAAACAGAAAAGAAAAAGAAACAGAAAAGAAACAGAAAAGAAACAGAAACAGAAAAGAAACAGAAAAGAAACAGAAATGAAAAAGAAACAGAAATGAAAAAGAAACAGAAATGAAAAAGAAATAAAAAAGAAAAAGAAATAAAAAAGAAAAAATATCAAATCTTGAGTCTTTTAATTAAAAAGAAAATTGATTTTCTATTTTTATTCAGCTTAGAAAATGGCTTTATTTTTTATCCCTTAAACTGTGATTTGTCAGACAATTTCAATTAGTTTTGGGTTACCTTAAAAAACGGTTATGTTTTTGTTGCTAAATAGCAGCATTTAGATTTTTTTTAAATTACATTTAAATACAATGTAACATTTTATCCAATAGTATGCATGTTTTTTTTTTAAATTAGTTTTAATATAAATGATGAAATTAAATAAGCAACATTTTTGGCATACTGTAGCTTTTTATGAAAGGTAAATTGAAACTAAAAAAAAAAAAAAAAAAAAAAAATGATCTGTGTAGTTTATGGAGAAAGTACTTCTAATGAGCAAAAATGAAAAGTGGTTTGTGAAAATTCATGCTGGATATTTCTTATTGGCATGCTACATGGCTGAGTAAACTAGGTTGATAGTGATGAGATCAAGATATTAATTGAGAATAATCAATATTATATAAACATGAGAAATAATTAAAATACTCAAAATATGCAAATCATTTGCAAAGTTTATGTTCATTGTTTTGATATGTAACTTCCACATGGGTGGAAAAAAAAAAAAAAAAAAAAAAAAAAAAAAAAAAATGAACTTATTTCCATGTAATTTTGCTACTTAAATTATTACAGGTAATGAAAAGTAGATTAAAAAAATTAGTGCAGCCAAATCATAGAAAGTGACAACCCTTACTTATAGGAACTTCTAAAAATTCAGTATACCTAATGTATTTTTATAAATGAAAAATCTTCAAGTTTTCTTTTTAGCTTCAATTGAAATATAAATTTTCTAAGCCCAGAAAGCAAAATACAGTGGCATAATTTGAAATAGAAATTAGGAAGATTTTTAGTTGATTCATATTTTTTTTTCAGAAAAACCATTCAGAATGGCCATTTTTAATTTTTTTGATAGATTTTGTAATTCTTTCAAAAATAAAATATATATTTCTGAAACAAATTTTATGCTATAAGTAATTATAAATTTTCTATATGAGCATTTCTTGAGCATATGGTCTTGTTATTCTCAAGTCTCCATCAATAAATTGATGGCTGAAGGTGTTGGCAAATTAAGAATTCTAAGTAAAAACGGTTTGTTTTGTTTTTTAACTACCAGGAAATTTAAAAAAAATTAACAAAATTCTTTAAGCAATTATTTAATATTTTATAGTATTTTTTTTTCTTATGATTGAAGATGCTTTCTGAAAATATAATAAAATTTAAAATACTGTAACAATTTCTTAAATTAATAACATTTCATAAATTATTGACTTACTTCTAACATTTTTAAGCCTTTCAACCACATTCAAAATTTGGGTTAATTTTTTTTTGGAGGGGGGTCCAGCAGTGAACATATTTAATTTTTTTTTTGTTTCAAATCAGATTAATTTAAATTCGCTAATTTTCCTAAACATTTCAGAAAAATATATTGTCTTTCACAAAATTTAAAAAAAATGAGAATTAAATTTTTAAAAAATGGCAAAATTTTTATGGTTTTTTTTTTTTAACTAACAAAAAATACAAAAACATTCTAATCAATATAGAATTTCTGTTTGAAATACACCAGAGTATTTTGCTTACTGGAAAATGCATAAATTTATTTTTTTAATCATTTAACTTTCAATTAAAGTTAAAATGAAAACTTCAAGAAAGTTTTTTCATTTTTGTTTTTCAAATTCATTTTTAAAACTTAGGTATTGAAAATTAGTGGAGGTACCTACCACAATTAAAAATAAATTGAGAAAAGACAACTAATTTCAAATGTAAATGAAATAAAGTATAAAGATAATTAAACTAAACATTAAATTTAAATAAAGGGTTGCCGTTCAAACGTTTATCAAAATATAACTAAAAAAAAAAAAAAAAAAAAAAAATTTTTCTTAAGTAAAACTAAAAGGTTTATGAGCATAAGGGGAACAATCCTTAAAAATCGTAACCTAACAATGATGCTGTTTATAAAACACCATACTTATAAAAAAAAAAACAAAAAAAAAACATTTAGACAGACACACAAAAAATTTTTTTAAAATTATTGTAAAATTTTTGGTGAGATGATTTGTATTAAGCGTTTCAAATTCCGCTTAGTAAATATAGTCTTCACATAACCTATCTTTATCAATGTCTGGAAGAATTTAAAATGTTTTTGAAACTTTATAATTAAAAAAAAAACAAATGCAAATAATTCTTGTAAAAACTCATTGACCGAAAAAATTTTTTTCTTCAGACTATAACGTTCTTAATATATATTATTTATAGAATGAATTAAAACTTTAAACTAATTAAATAGTTTTATTGTGGTTTTTATTTTTCGATTTGGAGCAGAATTTTGGCAAGTTGGTAATAGTTTGGAAAAAGAAATTGGTAATATACATTCTGTAAGGTGTCTTACAAATCATAATAAAAAAAGATTTTGTTGACGATTTTAAATTTTAAAAAATTTTATGAAATTAAGTTTGGGGAAGGGTTAACAAATGAAAAAAAAAAAAAAAGAAAAAAAGATTTTTTTAACAAGATTTTCTAAAAAATAATTTCAAAAATAAATTCATTTATTTGTGAATAAGTCCTGAAGGTATCATTAAAATCCTACAATTATTTGATTTTTGCAAGAGTTTCAAAATTGATGTGTTTTTCATTGGAAATGGTAGCATGGAAAAGTCAATTACCAGATCTATTAAACTGCTAAAGGAAAAAAAAAAAAAAAAAAGATTTTAACACAAATTTTGAATGTATTAAAAAGGAGTAAAAAAAGTTTAAAATAATTAAAAAATACTTTGGTCTTTCCTCTTAATAATATTAACATTTTTATAAAATTTTGTTTTTATTAAGTTTGAGGCCTTTTAAATTTTTTTCAGCGAATTATTCAAGGTACCAACTTTTGCATATTCACATTAAATTTTCTTACTTATTGATAAAACTAGGAGTACAAATGCAAACCTGCTTATATTTACTGATTTTTTTCTCCATTTTAAATGGTATATTCAAAAATGAATTTCACGTTTTTTTATAAATATACTTTATAAAAAAGAAAAAAAAAAAAAAAAAAAAAAAAAGTAATACTAATTTTTTTTATTGAAAAAAAAGAAGAGCTACCCTAATCTTATACTTATGTATCATTAATAGCTATTCCAAAACATTTAGTTTATATAAAATACATATTGGTTACGTGAAATATGAAAACATTTAATTTTTTGTGAATAGAAAAACTTTACATAGGATTTACAAGGATATCAAGAAAATGAAAAAAAAAAAATACACGCATCTTGAAACCATTTTTGAATTTGTTTATGATATTAATGGAAAAGGTTGAATTGTTATGAGTACAGATAATACAAAAAATAAAACTTGAAGAATGACTAACCTATTCCTGCATATTATCTGATATTTTGAATATAATGAATCATGAATTTGAAAAAATGGCTGGAAATATGATTTAGATTTTTGGTTTACATTTTGAGATAAGTTTTGATCAATAATGGCATTTAATGGTTTCATGTCAGATTATGAAATTCAGTGTTTTTCACAAAAAAAATTGGTAATAATTTTGCAGAATATATTTATTTAAGAAAAATATTGTAAAACAAGACAATTTTCAATTTCATAGAAGCATTTTTAATGTCTGTTTTCTAATGTTCCTGGAACATTCTATATCCTATCATCTCTTACAAGTCCCATCTAAAGACTTGTAAAATATCATCCAACAAAGGCCACCAAAAATAATTTCTAACTAAAATTTTGATTTCAGAAACGGATGGAGATATATCAATGACTTAGACAATGTAAAAGTTGGGTTAATAGTATACTGCAACCTCTTGTAACTGAAGGTCATTTGAAGTGGTTCTACATAATAAATGCTAGAGTTGCTTGAATACTCAGATTCACTGAGTGCTTTTTCTTCCTCCCTTTGTTCCTTTAAAAGTTATATCAATTATGTATATTCCCTTCATCAGAGTTTTTAACTTTATCAGTATATATTCCAAGGAATTTGAGATTTTTTTCAGCCTGTTTGTTCATTATATTCCAAAAAAGGCTTAAGGAAAAAAATACAAAATTTTGGAAAAGTTGAAAAACTATAAAATAGTTGACTGTTGTTTTTATGCATTTTGTGTAAAAAAAAAAAAAAAAAAAAAAAAAAAAAAATAATAATAATAATAATTAAAGAGAATTCAGATTATAAAATAGAGAAATAAATACATTGACTGGATATATTCTTAGCTCTTTGTCACACTCATAAAAAAATCAAATTTTAAAAAGGTGTTCAGTTTTCCTTTTAATATTCATTCATTTCATTTATATTTGTGGCTGGTAATATTTTCTCTAATTCTCAGAATTTGGGGATGAAATTGAAAATTTATTTACATTTTCTTTTCCAAAAAATGGAGCTAGATACATTTTCTAAAAAAATCTTTAAAAAAATGAACTGGATAAACTTTGACACATGGGTTTATAAAAAATTTAAATGTAATTAGTTGGTAATTTTCAAAATCAGTTTCCTTTTTTAATTATTTATTTTTTTGATAATTATTTGTTTACTGATTCAACAGTATGACAGTTTGGACAATGAATAAGTACTTTATACAGTTTTAAAATTGAAAAAAATATAAGAAAAAGATTTAAACTTTGTAATATCCATTAATGAAATAAGTCTGATTGAAAATGTGGTTCAGCTGGCAATGTTCATTCACTAGGTCAGCAATACAAATTTTGATGCATCAAGCCCAAGAATTTTGCACAAAATAAATGCTGTTTACCCTCTTTTTGATTTCAGTGCATCTCAAGTTATATCTCTGTGTCAATACATAATCAATTGATTTTAAAGACGAGATATTGTTCTACAAGGAGGTGTTAATTATTTTTTTTTTTTTTTTTTTTTTAAAGGAGTTGACTTTCTCTGGTATTTCATTCACTAAGGTTTCAACTGAGAAATGTTTTGTGAAAAACAACTTTAAAACTTATGGTTAGCCAACCAAATTGATGGGCTTCCTTTTGTTTTTGTTTTTTGTTAAGATGGTAGTATTTTGATATGTGTAGGGAGACAACTTTGAGTACAAGTTTCAAAAACACAATATAAAATTGTCAACTTTGAAAATGTGAAAAAGTACCATCAGTCATTGAAATAGTGACATAATCAAAAAAGACATGGAATAAAATCTAATCATCACATATGATAAAGAATTGTATCTTTAGAAAGAGAAAATATTAAATTTTGTTTACATACTAATTTTATCAAAATAGCCTTGAAAATAAAGGAGATATCAGGAGATGAAATGTAAGGAAATTTCACTATTATGATGTTTTCGCAATAGAACAGTTTGGAATACTTGAGTTGCATAATGAAATCTCACACCACCAAATAAGTTATTTTAAATATACATAATAAAAAACAAATATTATAAAGTAAAATGCAAATAGTATATTTATCATATAAATACATCCTGAAACTTTTAGCAACATTAGTTGGTTAATACCATTTTTATTGTGACATCATTGACTTGTATGATAAAATCTGACAGTGCAGAAATAAACAAAATTTATATTTCTTATATGGTATTATTATTATTTCTTATGGTATTGACCTAGTGAAAAATATAATGCAAAAAGGCACACTGATAACATGCAACAGATGAATAAAATAAATAATGAAAACTTAGATTTGTAATGAGCTCACTAAATGTTTTCATCTTCAAGTATTGTTATAGAAGATTATTTTAAATCATACCGTTGTTCTATTGTTATTTCATTATATTCTAGTTTAATAATATATATTCTCTATGATCAATTGTTTTGTTTTTTCCTACATGTATTTGCTATAGGTGATCAGTGATGAATATATTAATTTAATAGCCAGAGTAAAAATTAGAAGAGAAAAATAAATTTAATGTTTTATGTCATATCTTTTTCTTTTTTTAAATTTAAAAAAAAAAAATCACTATTTATTTGTACACAATCAAACATCAGTTATTATAAATAATTACATTCCTTTATTGATTAGTAATAACTAATAAGGCCATTACTTAAATCAGTATGATTTTTCATGATAAAGTACATTGTTTCTATACATATGTGGCTTAGTCATTATACACTTGAATCCACCCCCAGTTATATTCAATTCTATATTTCCCCAAGTTCTTTCCATTAAAGAATAATGTTTTCCTTGTCTTTTACAATATTGGCAATGTTATTCTGCATCCATAACATTCATCTAAATTCTTAACCATTTTTCTCTCAAACACACATTTTAATCAAAAATTGTAAATTTTCTTAGCAACAGAAAATGTTATGACTAAGAAGTGAATAATAATTCTAAATTCCAGCAGACAGCAATAAGAAAAGTAAAAACCTTGCTTATAATGAGTTAAAATGCAATTTGAACTAAAATACAACTGAAATTATTGCTCCTCTTATTATTAGAATCCATTGTGTCACTATGTATGTAATACTGTATATATTCATGTATAGTGCAACCACTCAATTTTTTTCATAAATACAATTTTTTTCAGAAGTGGTTAAAATGCCAGAAAAAATTTACCTGTGCATAGTGCAACCAGTCACTAAAAATGCTTGATTTTTTTAACCTCTTAAAAAAAAAAAAAAAAAAAATTACCCGTGTATCATGCAACCCACTATTTTTTGAATAACAAAAAAAATGATCATAAAAACTTGCACTAATAGTTGGGTATATATGGTACTTGGATTGAAATAAAGTGCTGATATATTGAATATGTTATACCTCTGCTATTACAGGTTGCATAAACAGTTTGTAATTAAAATATAAACAAGCAATTTTTGTGCTTGTGTATACAAAGAATATAATGAAGTTTATGAATTCATATATTACAATGCAGCTGAATTCTGAAGCTGACAAAAATAATACACTAAAACAAAACCTTTAATATGCTTATTTATACTTCTGTAACATAAAATAGTAATGAATTAAAACTTTTCCAAAAGCAATTTTTCATCATTTTATCAATAAACTGTAAAAATGTACAATATGATAGAAAATGTTTACAGAATTCAATTTAGAACACAAGTTATGTTACCTGTAACTCCATGTATGATTCTTCACTTGGTAAAGAGTCAATGACAACATCTATATCTTTGGCAGTTCTAGCAATCAGCTTAGAGAAAAGAACAGCATAATCTACAAAATATGATACATGTAAATTATATTAGGCTGGAATAAAATAAATGGCCATTTTTGCATCATTCCTTTCTGTTTATTATACCCAGAGTTCACACCTTTTCACTGCACTGCCAATGATACTTTTAATGTCAACAGATACAAATTGGTTTTACAATTGGCCATTGTTTCCAAAAGTTTGTCTTTGGTGATAGACTCCAAGAAGTGGCTTTTTATTGCAACATGTAAGTTGATAATGGAGAATTGTGGAATTGTGTAGTCTTACCTGAATCAAATACTTACCTGTTAGAAGCAGGGCTCCAGACTAACATTTTCACCATAGTCCAAATAAAATTTTAAACTGCCCAATATAGTTGTTAGCAGTATAATGAAAACTCCATTAAAATGTTTAGGAAATAAATATTTTGAGCCATTCAATCTTTATTTGCTTTTAATGTAAGTAAAATATTAAAGTTTTAAAAATGAATAAATACAAAAACAAAGTAAATTTTATAATAATCACAACTATTTTTATATAAAAATTTTAGAGCAACTTTTATCATACTATAAGAATTGTGCACAATGTATTCATTTTCTATATAAAGAATATTTGTGCATTTCAACTATTCAAAATAAAAAAAAGAGGTTTTAGTATATATATATATATATATATATATATATATATATATATATATATATATATATATATATATATATATATATACACACACACATATCAAATTTATGATTACCTATCTCATGTCTTGGCTAAATCTTGTCTTTTTTATCATTTTTTTTTTTTAATTCTTGTTTAAATAGAAAAGGTAACACATAAATGTTAAGAGTTCATTCAAGTTTTTTAACCAAAAATTGAGAGAAAAAAAAATGAATTTTCTTGCTTTATTTATTAAAATAAAATTAATTCTTATAAGTAGATACTAATGTTTTTTTCCATTTAACGATAAATACAAATATATAAATTTAAGTCCTTCAACCTTCATTTTTCATTCAGGTTTCATTCATCATTTTAAAAAAAGCAGGTATGTCTTATTTATTTTTTATTTGTGTGCATGTGTGCACACATATTCCATTTATTAAAAGCTCACCACTAGTTAAGAAGTAAAAATTGTATTTATGAGATTAATTACTATTAAAATAAATATAATGGAATTTTAATTAAAAATTTTGTATCATAAAAAAAAAGAATAAAAAACTTAACTGTCATCCCAAACTATTCTGAGGCAATGTTAATTTCAAACCCTGGTTGGGAGCAAAGCTGGAGCTAGTCCATAATAATTGGAATACGTTTGGCATAAATTGGTAAAGAGCATACCAAATTGGATACCTGATGATTTGACTTATGGTCAGCAGTTTACTGTTATTTGATTGTTTAAAAAAATCATGCATTTTTTTTATTGTGTGTATAAGAGTTGACAAAAAAGTGGTTTCTCTATGATAATCAGAAATATGGTTTTCTTTGAGTTGACAAATTCAACCTTCTCAAAATCAAATTCTCATCCTAACAAAAATACTTAAACCATTTGGAGTAATCCATTACAGCTTCTTGCAATCTAGTGAGATCATCATGTTAGTCATTATTATAATTTAGAACTGATGCATTAAATGGTGCAAACATTTTGCCAACAGTAGTGGGTAAATAGAAATGAACCTATCCTGGTGTAGTATAAGGCAAACTTCAGACTTCATGGTTTACCTGGTAAAAACACAGTTGGAGATTGAGCTGCCTTCTTTATGTACTTTGCTTCAGGCCTTATATACAGATACATACCAACAATTGAACTCCAATGCAAACACTATATATATATTATATATACACACACAAACAAACAAGTAGTAATTAGATGAATCACATTGAGAGGGAATAAATTAATTACTAGATCATTGGCAATACTGTGTCAATTCTAGTGATGTATACTTTAACAATTATGTCTGAGCTGAATTATGGCATTTTAAAGTTTGTGGTTCCAAATAACCATTTATTTTGTTCTAAATTGCTAAATAGCATACTAATGTATAAATAAGAATTATTTTCTAATGTCTTTAAATCTCAGGAATCTCTTGCTTCAAAGTATTTTAAAGCAAAATATTTATTATAATCTACATCTGTACTATACTTTGATCAAGCTTGTCTATTTAATCCCACCAGACTAAGATCATTCCTAATAAATTTAATGTTTTAATTTTGATTGGCAACTGTAAACATTTTTAGTAATATGAAACCCAACATGTCATTTAATATCAAATAAACTTCAGAAGAATATATCTAGAGTAGTTTGGTTTGTTTTACAGCATATCAACCTCAATGGGTTATTTAATGCCAACAAATTTTTTATTGCTGGTAATATTTTTTTCAAAATAAACTATAGTTGGTAATATCTTTATTTTTCTAAAAATGTTTTGCTGGTAATAAGTTTTACAAATTATTTCTGGTATGTATTAAAACCTATTTTTACACTTTCACAGTGTTTTGACCCCAGCTTGGGTGTCAACTATTTGCCCATAGCTGGGACCCCATCAGGTGCCACCACTCTGGGTCAGGGTGGACCTGAGAACACCAGCAATCAAGAGATGGTTCCACGCTCCTCAAAACCTCCTGATCAGGCCTTGGTTGGATTCAGTTTATCGTCTTATCCAGGATGGATCTACAGTAGTAATGAGTGAAATGAATATAGTGGCCCAAAAGTTGATTGTAAGTGCTTGCCTACTATATAAATTTAAACTTGGGACAAAACAAATAGGTAATATATTCATGTACTGTATTTAGTGAAGTTTGTCATTGTACTACTCAAAAGTGATTCAGGATAGTTTTAACTGCAACTAAATCACTGATGGCTTATAAATATGTCAGATACTAACATTAAGATTAAAAATGATTAGTGACAAAACTATACATCTACACTCCACTGAAAAAAGATGTGCATAAGAGAAATGAATGCTCAATGGACTAAACATGCTTTATATTTCAATGCCTTGTTACATTGTTCAAATCTTATTTTACTTAGGCCAATTATCATCAGTTTGTGGGAGATAGAAGGATGCATATCCCCCAAGAATTTTTTTTTATTTTATAACATTTTTTGAGCAGTGATTCATTAAAGTTAGATATTAGATGACATCTCATCAATAGTCAGGAACTAAAACAGGAAGCAGCTGGTAAAGTACTGGTTATATGTGTGAGTGAGAGCCAAAAGTGGATGTAATAACATCCAAGTAGTGTGGAATTAAAAAGGCAGTTTGACCTTATTCAAGAGAATGCTTGCACTGTGAGGAGGAGATGATAAAATGTCAACAACAAGTAGCAGAGAGTAGTGCCTATATAGTAATAACAGTTACAGACATTTGAATTGGGAAGGAATTAGCCAAAGCAGAAACCACTTCAACTTAGCAATCTAAGAAGAATATTTCTTGATGTTGTTAAACCAAGTTGTTTGAGATTGTGAATTTATTCTACATTTTTTAAAATTATCTTTTCATCATTTAGTTGTCATTTATTATATTTTTTTTGCCCGTGTTGTATCATCAAGTTGAATGATACACAAATAATGAGTGCTTAATATTCAGCACCAGTATCTGGTGCTAACAGATACATACAAAAAACACAAAAGTTACAAAATAATTAACAAGACAACTTACAAGGAATAGAGAAGGATCAAATGCTGTACAGCCAAACAAAGTAAGATCAGTCTGAATATTAATCAGTTTAGTATCAACTTAATTAACTGTTGAAGTCCTTAATTGTAAACTATTTAAGGCCATCTGGTAGAGTACTGAAAGGGTGATAGCTAATCTACATCTCCCCTCTAGACAACATATTTCTGGCTTTTAGGGTTTATTTCCATAATACCCGTTGGAATTCGTTCTCACTTATTTGATCAATTTTGTTGTACTGGTTGAGGCATAGTTAGGTTGAACATGTTGTAAATCACTGTCATAGGTTCCTCTTTGCGTTGATCTATGTCCACTGTATTTCTTTGTTTTTTTTTTATTTGATTTAAATGTCTCTTAATTACCCATTTTGGATGTTTTATCAAGTACAACATTTTGGCAATTCTTTTATCAATGGTTTCTTCTTCCCACATTGCTTTTCCAAATTTATAATTCTTAAAATGTATTTTTTCACTGGGGTTGTAGTGTTTACCATTTTGGTATGTTTTCTTTCCTCCATTCTCTTTTCTGTAGTTCTCAGTTTATCGAATACCAAAACTAATTTTTCTTGCAAACATGAGTTCGACTGGAGCCATTCCTGAACTTGCATTTACATTAGGTGCTATGCGATATATGGATGAGAATTTTTGTAATTCTTCATCCAGTTTCAATTCTGCTTGGCTTCTTAATTTTAATGGTTCTCTTATTTTTAGAATTAACCTAGACAAACCATCATCATGTGCTATTTTCTTAGATGGTAAAAACTCCATTTTGAAAGAGTAATATAAGATGGGACCCCATCTTTGGAGGCGATTAGCTAAATGTGTGGGAATTCCTTTTTTTTCAAGCCAAATATAGACAGTAGAGGGCAGTGGTCAGTTTAAAGAATGAACTCTCTTCCATGTATGTATGTGAAATTTCTTAAATATCATATTTTTCAATTTGTGAATAATTAATTTCTGCCGGGAGCAAAGTACTCAAAACATAATATATGGCCTTTAACTGACCATCTTTTTCTTTGTGCAAGAGTATGGCCCCTAAAACCAGATTACTAGCATTGCTTGCCACATAAATCTCTTTATTAGGGTTGTAATGTCTGACATCAATGCTGTTTTTAAGTTATTGAAACCCTTTTGACAATCAACTGACCAGTTCCACTTTTGTCTTTTTTAAGAAGTTTTTTTAATGGTGCTCTTAATGTGTGCATCTTTGGGATGTAATTGCTATAATAATTTACTAACCCCAAAAATGATTGTAGGGATGATACATTTGCAGGAGCAGTTCTTTATTGCATTTGCATGACTAGGATCAGGCCTTCTACCTTGCTCGTCTATAATCTGCCCCAAATACTTGATTTTTGGTACAGAATTTTTGTAAATTTGCTTCCCTCCTCCAGCCTGTGAAAAAAAAAAGAAAAAAAAAAAAAAGAAGAGCTCTCAAATTTGTTACTTACATTTGAAACTTAAAACTTGGTTTTCAGTACACTTAAACATAAAGTCAAGTTTAATTTTCATGGCTTTCTGAAAAATTAGGGCTTGTCATTTTTTATTTTTACAAAATTTGAAACCGTTTTCACAATGTGGTATTTTTGGTGGTCAGTTGACAAAAATGTACCTCTAAATTTTTTTTTAACCTTGAGCACTCTGTAGGTGACTATTTTTGCCAAACAAAATGTTAGTCCAACCAATGCAAGTTGAATTTAAATTTCTTGGTTGTGTAGTCATATCCTTCTATGGAAACACCTAAAACAATCTTGACTTAAATTGAGAGCCAGGTTACTACAATTTCAAATATATAAAACTAATATATATTTTGAAGGGATACATGTGCAGTAAAAGTGGAAGATTTATTTAAAGATGATGTAGAGTGGTAAATGACCAAATATGATCAAAAAATAACTATTTTGGAAAGGAAACTGTATAATGGCAATTTTCAGATGCTTTTACTTAAAAACTAACCTATATCTCAGTAAATACTGGAAATCTCCCTAATAAAGTATATATTTTTAGAATGAACACACCACAAACTGCCAAAAATCACTATTTTGATTATAGTAATGTAAAATCCTTTATACAGAATTTTGTTGCATAATGTTAATCTCATATTGGGTATCCCAAACTGAAAATGTATCAATTTCTACTACTGATATTTTGTTTAATTTTGAGGCTATTCTGATAAGATTAGTATGTAAACAAAATTAAACCTTTTCTCTTTATAAGGATACAATTCATTTTTTAAAAAACAACTTGCTATTGACAACCAGGTTATAGTACCTGTAGAATTATCATCCCTAGGAGGAATCTCCCTATTTACAGTTCCTAACTTACATAGTAGCTTGTGCAGATCAGTCCTTTCTATTTGTTCTAATATATAGGGCAGCTTACCTAAAGATACATTAGGTATGTTTTTCACTAGAGGATCCCATAACCCTCATCCACTTGGTAGATAAAACCTTTGCCAGAGCCTTGTTTTTTGCATCTTTCCTCCACTCAGAAGTAAGGTGGGAAGAGTGATAGATTCCCCAAAGGCTGAGCAATTCTATAATAGTGGCAGTGCAGCCTTTATGGTAACTATTGGTTTCCCATCACATACTTGTGATAGACCAAATTTTATTTCCAATGCCCCATCTGATAGGCTTAAAGACCTGTGGCAGTGTAACTTTTGCTTATACCTTCACCCAACAAATTCACACAATTTATTCCTTGTTATCTTTAAACAATTCGAACAGGCATAATCAGTGATTGCTGCTCACATATATTGGACTTTTGGAAGTGCAGGTCTGCAGCAAATCTGCCTTGCACTTTTCCACCTTGCTCGAAGTTAGCAGCATGAAATTTGTCTGAGCCAGGTTAAGGGCTATATACGTTTTTATTTATAGTTTTATTTCTCCACTTCTGGGCCAAACTTATTATTCCTCGAGGTTGAACAAAGATTTTCTCAGTGGTTTTAGCAAATATGATAGGAACTTTGTTATTACATTCATCAAGAACTTCACCACTAACACTTGAATCAGCTTCCAATTCTCACAGTCTGCCTCAATTAATTTTGACAATACATCACCTAAAAACAGTGAAAATACTAAACTTTTGTGTTGCATTGCAGTTGGTACAGGGAAGTAGCAAATGTGCTCTATATTTAAACTGCTTGATGATTCCATCATAATCTCATTCACATTTTTCTACTAATGAGTTCATAAGTCTTATCAAACCCTACATGCCCCCATATACCCCAAATTTTTGTGACCGTCTCAGAATCCTATTCCTAAGTGACCTGGATACATACAACATTAGTCTAACCTTGATATCCTTACCAGAAATGTAGTAGAGAAATCCATCCTGCACTATGTGTTTATCTGTCCAGATCCATGACATTTATCCTTGTCTGATACCAATATTTCCCAGATATCATGTGAATCATTCTGGTATAGTTCTCTTGCTGACTTATTTAAGCTGTCCAATGGGGAGTTTATTATGCTTGTCTGGTACAAATCTTTGATTTCAGGTTCCACCAACACTTGTCCTTGCTAATTGTAAATTTAATTCCCTTAGGTAGTAATCTAATTTTTGTAGTACATATACAAAAGTAAACACCTCCTTAATCACTGGCACTTCTGTTGTGTAGCAGTAAGTCTGAGACAAGAAGTAAATTGGTACTTCTTCAGGTATGCCAGTTATCAGACCATCCCTCTCAGTACAGGGCTAAGTGAGACACAGCCCTATGCATTGGTCACTTGTATCAGTGTGCAAAATTATTGGCCTACTGGAATAGTCATTAGCTTCTTCTTTAGTGTACCAAATGATTGCTGGCAATCTTGTCCACTTTTTTTTTCTTAATTGGAATTATCCCAAGCAAGGCAGTAAGGGGTTACAGGGTGTGGAAAAATTAGGAATAGAAACATTAATGATGAACAGAAAGAGAAGAGAGAAATCAAGTAAACATTTTGATAAGTGCTATCACTGGGGTAGCTATCCTTGAAAGTGCCATATTAGGTAATCATGTCAGACTAGGCAAAATATATTCCTGCAGTGTCTGCCTTTTCTTTCTGCAATAGACTGGTTGCCAACCAAGGATATAGAACTCAGTTTGTCCTATTATTCAACCTCTAGCTGGAGGTTAGAAGAGATAGATGAACTATTTTCACATTATAGTTTAAAATATTTTCCTTTATATTTAATAAATCTATGAGGTTGGGTCCTAACTAACTTCCATTTTTGGAACCCAATCTTAATGACAAATGCATCATCCTAACTACTATCAATGTGTGACAGTTAAGAAATTTGGAGTACACTAACATACCTTAGTTTTATATGGTAGTGGATTAAAGAATAAATTTCTTAACCATACTAATGGAGGGATTGAAAGTGCATTTGCATCATAATGTTATGGGAGTTCAAGCAAGGGAATAATACTATGAAAAAATCTAGAAAATGTAATGTTTATGGTCAAGCAATTATAAATAACCAGCAAATACAAAATTGGTTTGCAAAATGTTATTCTGGAGAAATGTCATTGGAAGATGAACACACACCGAGGCATTCATTAGACTTTAATGATGAAGTACTAAAGTCATTAATAGAAAGCCAATCCACAGTAACATAATCATGAATTAAAAAAGATGTTAAACACATCACAATCTATCGCAGGCTGGCATTTAGGGAAAGTCAGCAAGTTGGGTGTTTTGGTTCCATACACTCTTCACAAAAAGAACAAAACCGATTGTTTATCCATAGTGACAAGCCGACTTTCACAACAGAGAAATAAATGGATCATAACAGGTAATGTAAAATGGTTTACAATGGATTGACAAATATAAATCTCCACAACTGACCCCAAAAGCTGAGCTCCATGTAAGAAAGTTAATTTTATGTATGGGATGATTTAGAGTTCTTTTTCCCCATGACAATGTAAGGTTGCATACAGCAAGAACACCACAGGAAAAATATTTGGAACTTGATTGACCTGTTCTACCCAACCTACAATTTTCACATGAGCTTGCACCAACTGATTATTACCTTTTCCATTGTTGCAAAATGATTTGAATGGGGGAAAAAACTTTCTCTAAAACCAGATTCATGAGTTTGTAAAAAAACTTTCACATCAAAACCTGTGGAATTTTACTCAAAAGCTATCAAAGTTTTGCTACAACTGTGGCAACAAGTCATGGTGAATATATTATTGAATAAAATGTAACTGTACTGTTAAGATAGGTATTCTCTATGACAGATAACTCTCCCATAGGTAGAGCTTTTATACTGTACCTCATTTACATATCACTTACACTTCCCTGAACCTAAGAAGCTTCATACCTTTAGTTGATCTTTGACAAACAAGCTCGGGAGACATCATCCATTCCTCAGAGTGAGCCTCTTTATTTCTTTTTATATAGGAGATCTAGGTCTTAACTGATTCTCCTCATTTGAATCATCATATCTCTAGTCACTATCACTATCATTACTACTAGATACACATTCTCTCCTGTTCTTCACTTTCATATCTCTGGTAGTCTTCCTGATCACTCTCAATACTGGATTCATTCATCCTTTCTTGCATCATTTGTTCTTCTGCTTCCTCTTCCATAACTTCATGCTCTCTTATGGTTCTAAATTGAACTTCTTGAGCCAATATGCCTTCTTCAGGGATGGGTTTAGCCTAAGATAGGGGTAGGCAAAAATTGCATTGTAGACCTCTTAAAAATGAGAGCACCACACCAACCTAATACTAAGGGCAATTACTAAGCAATTACTGTGGCAATTTTTTAGAATTTTCAAAATTTCTTTTTATTTGTAAAAAGTAATAACTTAAAATCTTTAAGCAATTGATAAAAATAAACAAAAAGCATTAGAATCAAATATTTTTATTGACAAATAGCAGATTATGATGACTAGAATTGTTAGCAATGATACATTGCAGTGGAACATTTTCAAAAAACAAATCAAACATTACAACAAAAGCTTAGAATATGTTGCAGAAAGAACAAGATTGTTGTGTTACAATTACTGTATATAAAATATAAAGCTTTTTCAGCATAAACTAAAAATTATTGAAACAAAAAAATATGTACAGTAAATGTCAAAAAAACAATCCTTTACTTTCTGACATGAATATTAGTTAATAATTTCTTACAGGGAAAAATATTTTCACAACTAATTTTTGCTAGGCAACAAAAAATTAGTTGTGAAAATTTGTCAGAATTGAAAAAATTAATTTACTATTATTTTACAGGGTGAAGCCATTTGCAATATAAATACGTCAAACTGACTTTTTGACATGCATGCAGTTTTCTTTTCTTTCCTTTTTGAAGGCACCAGTCTATTTAAGTATTGCCGTTTAAAATTAAATGTATTATTACTATGTAATATGTGTGTGTGTGTATATATATATATATATATATATATATATATATATATTTATGATGTTCATTACATTTCATTTCCAGTAGACATAAATGTTGCTAGATTATAATAAGCTTGTAACATTTGCTTTTAATCCCATTTTTACTATTCTCTCTGCAATTCCACTTGACTTGTGGATGGTAAGGTGATGTTTTGTAATGAATTCAGCCAATACTTTAATTATGCACATAAACTTTCTTCACAAAACTCAGGTGCATTGTTGGAAACCAAAGTTTTTGATACTCATTTCTCAAAAACAGTATCCTCAATAACCACTTCACAGTAGTGGCTTTTCTATCAGTGACGTTAATAACTTCAGGTCAACTTGAATAAGAGTCAACTAACATCAGAAATACTCCTATACTTTTAATGTAGACATGATCAATGTATGTTGTGGCAAACCCCCTTACAGTATAATGAACTCTTCCTCCTCTCATAAATACAAACTGTGAGAGTCGGATGAGAAGAGGGTGAAGTGGAGTGGAGTAGTAGATGCAGTGCTAATCTACTTATTACTAACACTATTGTTTTGTATATATCTTCAATATACTTTTTCAACCTACCATTGTCTTCTGTGTCTTTCTTTCTGGCCCCTAAACAGGCCACAACAGTATGTACTAGTGTCCACAGTGCTACATCCTTTAGCCGAGAGTGAATTTTAGTTTTTCTAAATTTCTGCACACTTTGGGCATTTTTTAACATATTCTTCCAAGTTTTTCAATTAGCCTAGCCATCATGCTTGCAACTTTAACCTCAATTGTGTAGCCAATATACCTCCATGTATATCATCATGCACAGTTTTAATTACTGTATAGAGACTGTGGAGGTGCTATGACATCTTCATTACAGATTTCTTTTTCTCTTGTTAATTTATGTCTCGACTCTTTATAAGGCCCCTCAACCATAGAGCCATGTATTTCTCTTTATTCTATCCATAATTCTGTTCAACACTGCATCCTGTATAGTTCCCAACCTAAGCCAATTTAAGGGTAGTATGTCCATTTCTATCTAGAGCAGAATACTATCCTCACAATTTTCACTTGCTTCAACATTTTTACTCTCGAAATTTAATTGAGATATTGCATCCACATGCAAAATAGTATTTCTTTTAATATATACGATGTCAAAGTTGAACGCCATAAGCTTAATTGCTCATTTTAATATTTCTGGCAGATGTGAACTTTGGCAACTCTCTTCTGGGGTTAAATATAAATTCTAAAGGCTTATGATCAGATTTTAATAGGAATCTGCATTCAAGCAAAAAAAAAAAAAAAAAAAAAAAAAAAAATTCTAGTTCTTTCCATGCTCCACACAATTGCCAATGCCGCCGCCTCAATATTTGAATAATTTGCCTTTGGAAGATATGTAAGCACTACTAGAATGTGTAAGCTCAATAAGACCTTACATAAACAGTTCAAGAAAAGGATGATTTGGTCTTTCTAGATGTAGTAATATCTATACAAACATTCACTGGACAAAACCTGAACTTCCTCTCAGCATAGGAAGTTGGATCTTCTCATGGATTGAATAAAAAGCTGTTCAAATTCCAAGAAGATTACCAAGTATGACAGACAACTAAAAAAGGGTTTAAAGTATGACAACTGAAATTTTGAAAGTATAAATAACATGAAAATGTAAAGGGAATTTCTGAACTCAAAAATTCAGGAATGCATTTCCAGTAAATACTGTATTAAAAAACAAACATTATTAAGTTTTATAAAAATCAACAAGCCATTTTGAATATTCTTCAAATTTAAAACTGTTAACAAAAAAAAAGAAAAGAAAAAATAATGTTTATAATCTGGCTTAGCAGATTATAGGGACATCCCAAACATTTTTACCTTCTTGTGGCGGCTCTGTAGGAGATTTATTTCCTGGCCTTTCAAATCCTGGAAAAGGGCTTGACTGTGCACACTGCTGAAGGATGCCAATACTATTGCAAAAATGATCAGCCAACTGTTATAAAATAAAAACATACATATAAAATATATACACAAACACATTAAATATGTTAAAAAATAAAATTAAAATAGTCAAACTTTAATTTCATTTGGCTCTATTAAATGAACATGAACAAAATATAAATATTTAACTAGATATTTCAATGGCATGAGCCATAGAAAATGTACTCATTAGACAAGCATTGTTAAGACAAAAACATTTATTTTTAACAAAAAATGTATCAATAAATAAATTGCTGCATATATACATACACACAAGAAATGTTGAAAAGTTCTTGGCCTAATCAAGAGGTTTGTTTATTTTAGTCATATTCTAGGTAGTGGGTAAAACAGAACGTTTTAGTACCCCCACCACCAGACACGTATATTAGAGGCTTCTGTTTGTGTTCATACAACAATTACACTCAAATTCCAATGCTCAATGACCTATTTTTGGGCAGGAAAATTTATAAGAAATTCTAGTTGCATATAAGCTATGTGTGGGAGATCACAAAAAGCACATCATCATTTACAGCTAAATGAAGCAATTTCTATCAAAACAAACTAAAATAGTTTGCTATTCGATACAAAAATATATTCTGACCTCACAAATGGTAGGGTGGATAATGTCAAAATTGATATTCAATGCAACAAGTTCTTAGAAGTAGAATTAGTTTATATCCCTTATGATCTCTATTATATCCAAACAGTTATATTTTTGGAGGTAAATTGGTATGTGGGGATGACCTGCAAGGTAACTGGAGTTCAAGTTTGGATTAACAGAATTCTAAAAACAAATGAAAGAACTTAAATTCAGCTTATATTGACTGAGCTGCCAGTGTTACTTTCAGTTGAAATTCATAAAATCTTTCTATTAAAACGATTTTTCAGTAAAATAGGTTTCTCAAATCCAGTAACTGTTATTGCTTTTTTTTTTTGGTTTTTACAACTGATTTGAAATTCCTTCTTAACCTTTTATTCAAAGTAGTGTGGAACGTTAATGTCCAGATTATATCATTATTTTCACTTCAAGTTAGATGTGTTATCAATTTTAGATATTGCTGTTGTTGAAAGTTCTCAAGTAATGTGGTTTCTGTTATTTGGTACAGTTCTTTTTTGTGTTTCTGTAGGTTCAGTCCACAAGGTTCAAAGAAGGATGGGTCTCACTGTAACCTACACACTTCACTCACTTGAAGCCATTTTTAACCATTGATGTAAGAAAGTGGTTTTATACAACTGACAGTTTCAGGTATTTCTGAACGTATTTGGAGCCATGCATGAAATCCATATGAAAGTTTTGATCTGATAAAGATATTTAAGAACATGGCTAGATATTTTAGGTTAATGTTTTGACAAAACTGTCCTATTCTATGTTCAATTTCATTATCACCAATACTAATATTCTTATAACAGATCCATAGATCAAACCATTTGAAGTGTTTAGCATTTACTAATTCCACATCATGAATTCAGGGTATATGCCACCACAGCTTTCATTTCAAACCAGTTTTTGTTTTGGAAAGGTTTAGCTTGAATCCTATATCTTGGAACACTTGGATGTTGATGGTTTTTTGTTTAAGGTCATTTTTATCCCAACTACGAATACCTAATGTCACTGGCATAGTCCACCTCATCATCAATACATTGGCCTTGGAAAAGCAGGAATTTCTTTTTCTGTTAGTAGATTCATTTGGTATGCGATATAGAATTCTTAAATGATTAGCATCTACAGTTTCACATCGGTGCAAGTTCTAGGAAAAGATTAAATAGATTTGGCCTCTCTTCTCTTACTTGTCACAATGATGATGAGGTTAGAAATGTTTTGGTATTGAGAGTCCTTGCCAGACATAGTCCCTCTATCAGATCAAGACTGTAAGTGTTTGGAAGGAAGTTTATAATGGATAAGAAATCTCTATTGATGTGGCATATGCTGCTGTGAGGTCAACATTGTAATATAATGGTTTCAAGCTAGCTGTAGCAAATTATTTAGGTTTAAATTTTGAAAAAGTGCAAAGTTTTACAATTTTTCAGTTTATCCCATTTTTAGACATCCCTGAAAACCAGGAAAAGCCTTCTTGCAACAGCTGAATCCATAAGAACTTTAACTTTGGAAAAGGTGAGACATCCACCTTTCTTTGGTATTGATTGAGAGGGGCCTAAACCTGGATAAACCTTAAATTTCCATCCTGGTGCCAATTTTTGTAATTTTTTTATAGATTTTCAGTTAGTAATAATTTTTGACTTAATGTAATAAAACCACTAACTTCTATTTCATTAATATAGGTAGGGAGGAATATATGTGGTAGGCAACAATAAACTACAGAAGAATTCAAAATTTATTGCTGCATTTAAGTATTGCATTATTATTTAAGCTTACTTTTAAAAGTTCAACAATAATTTTTCTGCCAACACAAAAAAAAAAATGGTATGTTAGACTATGGCCTCTCAGAGTAAAGTTGAAAAAGTGTAACACACTGCCATTCACATTTATTATATATATATAAAATAAAAACATATACATAAATAAAAAATAGTAAACATACACACACACATATACAGATTATATATATATATATATATATATATATATATATATATATATATATATAAATAGTAAAAGCATATCTATATAATAAATGAAAAAGGACTGTGCATGTAACAAAAAGGGACACAACTCTGTAACTTTCAACATCTCCTTTATTCTATATAATAAATGTGAAAATGTCTGTGTCACACTTTCAGTTTCTATGCATTGTAAATCAATAAATTCCAAGGACAATTATTGAAAGTAACTGGACTTCATCTGATGGAACCCTGCTTTTCTCATGGTTGCTCAAAGGTAATGGAAACAAAGCTATTTGTACTGGTTGGTTTTCAACTGACCCCAAATGGGAAAACAAAAAAAATGTTGTTTATTATGCAGCTTCACAATAAGTTCCAAATAGACAAATTATATGATTGTTTTGATGAAAAACAATATTGTTTGAAAAATATTGTTCAAGTTTAATAAAATTTAGTATGTACTGAATGTATGAAGTGTCATCAATCAAGCGCCCTCCACAGAAACTAGTGTAAATGCCACGTGATAAGGTGTTTAAAAACACTAGTGTGTGTTTATATATTAGGTTGGTGCAAAAATAATGTCGTTTTTGACGTTAAAAACGACATTATTTTTGCACCAACCTAATATATATATATATATATATATATATATATATATATATATATATATATACACACATATACACAGTAGGAGGGAAATAAGTATTTGTACACATACAAATTTCTAATTTATTGTATTTACAATTAATGAATAAATATACTTTTCCTGTAATTAACTGTACACCGATGCATAACTATGCATAGAAATAAAATCTATTTTAATGAGTGAAAAAGTATTTGTACAATACAAAAAAAAAAAAAAAAAACATTTATTCACCCAACCTCTTGTAGTTCTCAATGATTTGCAAATTTTAGTTGGCATTTTGTTCCATTCTTCTTTGCAAATGTTCTTCAGATCTGGGATGTTTGTTGGTGCTCTCGATTGGATTTGAATTTTCAAATAATGCCACAGATTCTCGATTGGGTTTAAATCTGGGGACTGACTTGACCATTTCAGGATATTTACATTATTTTCAGCAAGCCATTTCTTCATAGACTTTGCAGTGTGCTTAGGATCATTATCTTGCTGGAAGATCCAATCAGGAGGAAGTTCAAGATTTTCAGCAGAAATGATTAAATTTGCTTCCAAAATATTTTGATATGTTGCAGCATTCATTCTACTGTCTATTACTGATGTTGTATTGCCAGTACCTTTTCAGAAAAACATCCCTAAACCATGATGCTGCCACCACTAAATTTCACTGTTGGAACTGTGTTCTTTTGTTTGAAGGCATCACCATCAATCTTCCCTACATGATTTTTAGAATTACATCCAAACAACTCAATTTAGGTTTTGTCTGTCCATAATATTCTTTTCCAATACAATTTTCCCTTATCTTTATGTTCATAATGAATTTCAACCTGGCATCTGTGTCTTTTCAATAGCAGTGTAGTTTTCTGAGTGGGGTGTGACTTTAGATTGTTCCTATGAATTTCATTGCTTATTGTCTGTTTTGTGACACATTCCTGATGAAAGCAAATCATCATGCAACTGTTGACGAGTAACCATTGGACTTTGTTTAATTTGACACATTAATTTCCTCAAAGATCTTGAAGAAATCTTCCATGGAGCATCTGTTCTTTGGTTTTCAACAGTTTTGAGTTTTTATATATGTATATTAATAGTGTTTATTACAAACAGAACATTTACTTAAATATTTGTACCTATAAAAAGAATGTATAAACATAAAAATGTCTTAAAATAATTGTTGGACTTTGTCCATTACATACATACATACATACACACACATACATACATATATATATAGTGAGTAGCTGTGCTATATTAAGTCTAGTTAGTTTCTTCTTCGTCACCAAGGACTGCTGATCTAGTGGTATGACAATTACATTGTATTGTAACAGCCTGCATTCGATTCTCAGTAGTGGATGTACACTGCTGAGAAGTCCCAAAAAGGGTGAAATGGCCATCCAGTGCGTTCTGCATTCTGTTGGGGATTCTTCTAGGCTCAATGAATTACTATGATTAACAATTATTCAAATCCCAAAAACATTTCTATCACTTATTCATATCTATCTCTATATATAAAATAGTCAAAACTTACCATCTCTTTTTAAGGCATGGATATATCAATATGCCATTTTACCAAAGATTGTATGGTCCCTGACATTATATGAAGTGGCAGTTGAGAATATGGAGAAGAAAGTTAGCAGATATTTGAGAAGATGGCTTGGCTTACTGAGAACTTTGAGCAGTGTAGCTCTGTATGGAGTATCAAACACATTGCAACTCCCCTTCAGAGGATTCAGAGTTTAAAGTGGCAAAGACAAGGGATGCAATCCTATATAGAGATTCAAAAGATCCTAAAGTTGCAGAAGCAGGAATAGAGGTTAAAACTGGGAGAAATGGAAGGCATCGCACAGGTTCTGTACAGCAGAGCAACAGTTGAGACAAAGTGCTAGTAGGAACAGTGGCAGCGAGCAGATCAGGCCTAGGTTACTGTCTCAATCTTCAAAGGAGATAAAAAAAATGAAAGAACAGAAACACTGTCTTCAATATGAAGTGAGAGCATGGGTGATGAAAATTAGATCCAGTAAAATGGTGACCTTAGGCCAGAAGGGGTCTTAGGCAAAATGGGAAAACCTAGAAAAAAGGAAGATTTCCTGGATGAATCTCTGGTATACTAATCCCAGTAATAGTAATACAAGCTTCCTTATGCAGGCAGGTGTATGATATTAGGTTGGTGCAAAAATAATGATGTTTTTGACGTTAAAAAATACGTCAAAAACGTCATTATTTTTGCACCAACCAAATACATTACTCAGCCTGGCAAATCTCCACATGTGAGGAAAGAGTGAGCCTCCACTTTGTCCATTGTGCCAGAAGAGAGAATCCCTCCAACACGTATTGAGCAGCTGCCCCAAGGCATTAATTGAGGGGCAGTACTGGTGGCACCATGATAAAGTTTTAGGAGTCATTTTGACAATAGTCTCAAAGAGTCTCCAAACAAACTGATATGAACCGAATAAAAAGTTGATGAATTTCATTCGAGCCAGGGAAAAGGTAAAGACATTACAGAAGAACAACACATCCCTCCTCAGTTCTGCCCTGAATGGCAAATGCTAGTAGATATAGGCTGGCAGCTAAAATTCCCAGTGAAAATAAAACAGACTAAACTGACAATTATTTATTCTGAAAAGACCATGCAAGTTAGAATTAACAGTCCCTTGGGAAGAAAATGTAGACAAAGCCCACGAAAGGAAACTTGGGAAATATTTACACATTGCAGAGGAATGCAAAAGGTGTGGTTGATGAGCTCAGTGTGAACTGATTGAAATTGGATGCAGAGGCTTTGCTGGGCAGTCACTATGTAAAATGTGTAAATTAGGTGTAACAGCTTTGGAAAAGAACAAGACCATTCATTTAATAACAATAGCTGCAAAAGAAGCCTCTAGATCAGAGGTCAACCACATGTGGCACAACAAGCAATTTCCAATGGCATGCACCCACAAATGATATCACAAAGTTCAAAACAATAACTACTACAACACAAAGATATTTAGTCGTTTCAATTTTAATATATACTAAAGTATATATGCTATATATTACTATATAAAATATATTGTAGAATAGGTATATTGACCATGACTTGTATAAAAATATGTATGCTGTTGGCACACTGAATAATTTTAAAACCCTAAGTTGCACATAGCAAAAGGTTGCCGACCACTGCTGTAGATGGTTATGGTTTAAAAGATCAAGTGATTGGCAGTCAGTAAGAAAATGAAAGAAGATGCGGTTGATATTATTATTTTTTTCTTCTCGCAGGAACTGGAAGGTAGGTTTTGGTTATGACCTAAAACTCCAGGAATATTGTTTAAATTGTGATTATGGTTTGGCATGGACATATGTGCTATGCTATAAATATTCAAAAACATGAGATAATGGATTTAACAGTTTTCTTTTGATTTTTTAGCATTTTTGTAGTTGTGTATGCTGTCTTGGGAAAGTAGTAATTCTTATAAGAAAGGCAAGATTGGAAAGAAACTGAGGCGCAAGTCTTTCCAATCTCTAAACTGTAACACTCTAAGGGAATGTATTCCAGCCTTTTTTTTTTTTTTTTTTTTTTTTTTTTAACCACAATTTGATTGTTAAACTCTCAGAGAATGCTGTCAAGCCCTTTTTAGAGCTACCATTATTTAATTTTTACACTCTCAGTGAACAGCCCTTTTCAAGGTTTCTCCATAAACTGCCACTTCTTACAAGCATCGCTATGGTTAAGACAATGAGCAATGCCAAGTATATCTGATTATGATTTAAAAATATTTTTTGGCATATTAAAAAAATATTTTTAAGTTAATCTGATTTAAAATGTATAAGATTTAAAAATACAAGTTGTTTATACGATAAGTATTTTTTATTTCAACTTTCTTCAAATGTTTCATAACCTGAACTGTTAGTGACCCAACAAGTCATGGGTAGTCTAGTTATCTTTATAAATTATACTTGATACAGTCACAAGTTTGTTCTATTAAGACAGAAGATGATGCCTTGACATTTCAGTAATGTAATGAAATTGAATAAAACAATTCATTCATATTTACAAAAATCGACATGCTTATACATGAAATAAATTCAAAATTCTTTTGGCAATATTGGGGATCAATGAAATGTAGTTTATACACATAAAATTCACGAGAATTGGTGTCATTTTTTAAAAAATTCTAATTATAATTTATAAAGTTTTAAATATTTTAAAATTCTGTATTAATTTGTAGTGGCTAGATGATATTGCTATTAAGTAAAATCTACATTTACTAATCATAAATGGAAACACTTACAATTCAGTGCCCCCCCATTGGTATTTTTAAAAAGAATTTAATTCTTTTTGTGTGTATAAACATGCCAATTTTTGTAAATATAGATGTCCATACACAACATTATAAAAAAATTAAGACTGCTAACTATAGTAAATTTAAAATTTATAGGCAATTTTCTAACATTTCCACAAAAACGTCTGTGTAAGTCTATAAAGCAAAGTACTTAAAATTCAATAAAATACTAGATTACTTAAATATTTTCATGAATTTTAAAGATTATGAGGTAGTTAAAAATTATATAAAAGGCATTCATATTATATTCATCAATTCTTACAATTGTTCCCCTTTAAAAACATTCCCAAACAGAAGTATCACGTTTCTTTGGCAGCATCTACTTTCCTGTATTTCAAAATGAATTTAAATTGATTTGGGATGAGGTTTTTTAAATTCCTAAAAATGGCAATTTTTGTTCATACTTGCAAATCTTTCAAAACAACATAATTCTCTTTATTAAAAAAAATCTTTCAAAAATAAAATATATTTTTCTGAAACCTTATTTGAAAAATATTAGCTGATTTAAAGTTTAATCTGATTTGAAACAAATATTAGTTACTCTTAGTTTAAAATATCACAGAAATGATTTCATTAAGGGCATATCAACTCCTAATGGGTCATTTGATGCCAAAATTTAATTTTCTTAGGAGCTTCGAAGTAATAAAAATGTTATCCTGCTTTCACAATTGAATACATTGATACTCAGCTTTTTTGCATATCCATGCTTGTGTGCCCATAATTACTAGAGGTGGTGATATGTGTGTTTTATGTTGTAGCTTTGCTGAATTTATATTTTGGAATACAGTGATTTCTTTAAGAAATTGTAGGATATTATATGGATTAATGTCATAAAAGTGTTCTTTCATGTTGGTTGTTTGGTAGTATTTTAAACAGATTTGGGTGAATTCACTACAATTTGTTAGTATGTGATTTATTGTGTATAGTTCTTGGTATGCCATACAGATTGGAGGTGATTCTTGTTTAGAATATAAGAGTGTGTTATAATGGAGTGTCCAATATGAAGTCTGATCACTTCATCTTTTCTTGTTTTTAGTTTTTGATGCCATTTTTCTATAGTTTGATTTTGTATAATTTTTTGTTTGGGCAGCCAAATTTCAGTTTGTATTCACTATGTCATTGATGATTATTAATGTGCCACCTGATGCTCTGTCATTATGTTTGTTTATATAGTTGTGTATTGTGCAGTATTTAATGTTAAATGTATCTGTTTCTTTCAGATGGGTTTCCTGTAGGCATATGATCACTGGTTGTAGCCAATAGTAAATTAATTTTAGCACCTCTTATATTCCACTGCATTATTGTGTTTGTCATTGTTTTGGTTGTTTATGGATTTAGGTTTGTGGTTATAAGTGGGTTGTTAATTTGTGTATTTTGCCTTTTTTAGCTTTGTTTTTGTTGTTGGCAGTGCAAAGACTTTCCTCTATATCTATTTTGTTTAATGAATCAAATTGATTTTTTGTTTCAATTTGATCTGTAGCTTTGTAGTCTTTGTGTTGCGTTTTTATTGCTGTTTGTTTTGGTTCTTTAAGGGACCTCTCTCTTGAAATCCTGGATGATGTGTATTCTGTTGAGTGGAATGGGGGTGGTGGATTGGAGATCTTTGTGATCTCTGTTCTTTATGGGGATTTTTTGAATCTTTAGAAGGGGTTCGGACAAGTAATTGTTCTTTTACATTAGTTTCAGCTTTATTGTTTAAATAAGGTCTAATTTCTTGAGAGGAGGGTTCTGATTAGTAATTTCTTTTTACAATAGTTTCACTTTTATTGTTCAAATTAGGTTTAATTTCATGTATAAATTTGAGTCAATCATTTAGATCCAGTTGCATCATTTTTTTTATCAGAGTTTCATATTTATCATTATTAGTTTTTTTGTGATCTGTGAGTGGGTTACGTTTTTTATATAACCTTCTACGGTTATCCATGTTTGCTGATAGATGATGTTTCTAGTGTGCTTTATAGTCATAATCTTTTTCCTTGCTCTATATCTCATATGATTTGGCATATGCTGGGTGGTTTTTGATGCACTTAGCACATTTGTACCTGCCCTCATACTCATTAGTAATGTAGTCTAGGTTTTGACCACATTTGCCACACATGGTTTTTCCATGACATGGCAGGCATCCTGGTGATGACCAAACGTCTGACAGTTATAACACTGGAAGGGGTTTGGAATATAATGTTCAACCTTCCTGATGTCATAGCCTATTTTGACTTCTTTCAGAATTGTAGGCATATCAATACATACATGGTTGTTTGTATTAATTCTCCCAGTTTTTCAATGCTGACTCTTCTTACATCAATAAGTCCTTGTTTTCTTAATCCAGTTTTTATTTCTTTCATGGAGCAGTGAAACAGCTCTCTGCTTATCACTACCCTTGAGGTGAACACCTCAAGGAGAGTGATAAGCATGTTTTGTGGGGGGAAAGCCTTGATTTTTACTTTACAGAATTTTTTCATCTTCATATGAGTGTCAGTGTCTTTTTGCTGTTTTTTTAGTCTTTTAAGGAAGATATTACTTTTTATATAAAAAACAGGGGAGAATTTCATGAGAAGTCTCCTTCTCTGATTATAAATCTTTGGAATGATACTCTCTCCTTATCTGATTCTATTTCTGTGTGCAGTTACTTGGGTTTTTTTTTTTTAATTAGCCATACAAATATTATTTGAAGTTTACTGACCAAGCTCCCCACCCACCATGGAGCCTCACACAGGGATATGCCAAGGCTTATCAGGGCTACTCAGTCAGTATACTTACACTGGGGGAAGGGCCTAGTCTTGGTATCTAACCCTGGGACATTAAGTTATCATCGTTCCTTCTTCAGCATGATTGACCCTACAGCCACAGTCTTCTGATTTGGGAGAACAAATAACGACTTGATATCAGATTGATCAGATTTGCCACTCCAACCACCTGTTTAACCTAGGTTAGGGCTAAATTGGTGAGGGGAATCAGAAGTATCTACAACAGATTCCTGAAGCCCTAAATCACTAGGATCCTGTCCCCTGACATTACGGGTTGCCACCCACAATTTAATCTATTAATTTCAAATTAAAACTAAAATAAAAGCTTCAAAAAAGATTTTTCATTCTAAAAAATTAATTTTTAACTTTTGGTATTGCGAATTTGTGGAGGTCGCTAATTAGGAAAGAACAAAGGATTTTTTGATTATTAAATTATGCTTTTTTTTATCCTTTTTAGAACTTTCGAAATTTTATTTTAAAAAATAAAACGTCACAGGGTTTGACCATATGGGAAATTTTATAGATTTTTTTTTTGCGGTGATTCGAAAATTCTTGCAAAAATCTGATAATTGGCGGATTTCAATTAAATTTTCAGAACTTATTCACAAATGAATGAAATTATTTTTTTTAATGTTTCTTTTTAAGAAAATCCTTATAAAAAAAAAAATTTACATCTGATAAACGACCCCCATCTTATTTAATTTATTTAATTTAATTTTATGAAATTTCGAGAAATAATTTTTTTAGCTCTTTAAGATACCTAAAACTAAAAGCGATACCGAAGGTTTACTTTAAAAGACTTTGGCGATAAAATTTTGTTTTTATTAAGTTTGGGGCATTTTTTCATATTAGCGAATTTTTGAAGGTACCTATACCGAAAGTAAAATAATGTGGAATTTCCAATTATACACAAACTAACCGATTTTGAAAACTTGATCTCTAGAGTTTTTTTGTGTACTTTACTACTGAGAACTTAGCTGACTTTTTTCTGCAATATTGCTATTTTTAAAGTTGCGTGTGTGCATATATATATATTAATATTTACACTAATGTACATAAATTATATAATTTAAGAAATGCTTGAATATTTTATAAGCATCTTACCTGATTTACTACATCTTGAAGTTGCGTTAATCTGTCAGCCATGTTTACGGTCCGCACTTCCGGTTACAAAAATATAAAATGAGCTTCATTGTTTCGTAATAACATTCTTTTAAAGATGAATGAATGAATGAATAAAAATAAAATATTTTATCATTAATAAAAGTAGATAAATTTAGTTTCATTAATAAAAGTAGATAAATTTAGTTTCATTAATAAAATGCTTTTTTTACGAATTACACGATATTTTAATTAATTAAGGAGAATTATTTCCCCTAGCTTCTTATTTTTCATTTGAAAAAACTCTTTTTTTTTTAATCAACATAAATAAATTATAATTATTATGGAAATATCTTATAAATAGTGAATAATAAATGAGTGGCATTTATTTTTCTATATTGAACGTTCTAACAATAAAAAAAATTCAAATTTAAATAATTCGCAAGGAAGGTCAAACTCAAAACATGCCTAAAAAATTAAATCAAGTTCAATTTGTAGCGGGTAAAATGTTATGGATGTTTATTTGAGAGTGAGGTTTTTAAAGATATTTGTTACTTTGGTCTAAATTTATTTGACTTTAATTGTAGGATGAGTTAACACGGCCTTTAAGATTGAAAAGTAAAAAAAGAAAATGCTGTAGTGTAGTGTAATATTTTTCAAGATTTTTTTGTTTAGTGATGTTTTTGGACTAGAGAGTAAAAACTAAAAAATAATGTTTTAAAAATGTAATCAATCGAGCAGGTTTTATTAATAATAATCAGAGTTTTTTTTATTTAATTTAACCCTGCCATTTTGTAAGAAATTGGTTAATTTAAGTACTAGTCTATATTATATATCTCTTTATAACATTTTTATGCTTATTTTTCACCAGATATTGGTCAGTCACTCATATCAATGGAAAACCCGTTAAACACAAACGACGTGGTTGGATTCATCGAGTAAAAGGTCGATATTTATGATAATTTATCCCGTTATTTAATTTGCAAATTTTTGTATATTTTAATTACTGTTAAAGTACAGTGGCAATAGGGTACTAACTAATTTTTGCTTGAATTTTTTTTTTTTATATTTATTTTAAAATGGGAAAATTTTAGATATTTAGCGCGGGTTTTAAAAAGCAAATTTATTTACCATTTTGTTTAGAAAGTTTTACGAAATGCTAAATTATTTCTTTATGAAATTTTACTTCCGAATTTTAAATTATAATTTTTAAAAATTGGTCTTCTTACAATACCGGTTTAGGCACGACTTCTTATTTGAAGGGTTTATCCAGGTGATAAACTAACAATATTCGTTTTTTTGTTTTTTGTATATATCGGCCTTGAAATTTAAGTTGTTTTACCTTTTGGGTAATTTAAAATAATTTAAATCTATAGTAAAAATTGAAAACTTAAACTAAACATTTTAAGACCATAAAAATGAATCTCCCTTAAGCAAAATAAAAAAAAAATATATTTTTTTACTTGCTTCAGCATTTTATTTTTATTGAAGACACAAAAAAGATACTCTGATCATCAATAATCAAAGGGAAATTTTATAAAATAAAAAATAACTCTGTATCATTTTCCATTCTGTTGTATAAGTGCACACCTTATGAGCCTTAACTCATCATTGAGTTAATGGTATCGAAATGTGCTACAGAAAATGAGAGAATTACTATTCATTGAAATAGAGTTTTACTCTGTATCTAAAGTATCCTCCCGACAATACTAGAGTTGGTGACATTTTTTTTTTCAGTTTTTAAGAATGTCTGCTTTATTTTATTTAAATTTCAACTTCAACTTGCATATGGATTGGAATTGGAACTATTTTTTAAAATTTCATATCTTTGTATTTTTTATTTCTTTTTTTTCAGAAAAATTAGCGTAACTGCTGCACGTCAATTAAATTTAGAGTAAATCATTTTTGTTATAAAAAATTGACAATCATCAGTGGAGAAAAAGATTCTTAGTAAAGCAAAATTTCAAAAAGCATTTCCCCATCATTCCACTCAGTCTTGAACATTTTGATGAAATGTAAGTTAAGTATTAATAAAATAATATGGTAAAGTAACATTCAATCCCTCCTGTTATATACTAATAATTTTGAATCTATGGAAATTTCATGGATGTTGACAACTAAGATAACATGAGGCACATGGTGTTGATTTAACCAATACTTTTCAAGTCTACTCCTGTTTGCAAAGCAATGGTTGTTTGTTTGTTTGGGTTTTATGGCATATCAACCACTGTGGGTTATTTAATGCCAAATCCAGTTTATATGAATTTTAAATGCCTATTTTGTATAGAATAAAAAACGTATAGCTGGCAACATTATTGTTTAAAAAAAAACGTAGAGCTGGCAACATTATTGTTTAAAAAAAAAAAACGTAGAGCTGGCAACATTATTGTTTTAAAAAAAAAAACGTAGAGCTGGCAACATTATTGTTTCAAAAACTTAGAGCTGGCAACATTATTTTTCTGAAAACATTATCTGAGACCTTACTGTTGGATGCAGTTTATCGCCATACCCAGGACGCGGATGTAGTTTACCGTCATACCCAGGACGTGAGCAAAACCTGGAAAACTAGCAGTTCACTATTTATCGATAGCTGGGACCCTAACAGGTGCTACCACCCCGGGTCAAGGTGGACCTGGGAACACCAGCAATTAAGAGGTGGTTCCACGCTCCTCAAAACCTCCAGATCAGAGGCCTTGCAATTTAACGTCATACCCAGGTCGCTTCATTGGGGGAGGGGTCTTACCCCTCTACAGAGGTGCAGTCGGTGTATTCTAAAGCCCCAGCCGACAGGGCTGAGCAATGGTTGTTTTTACAAACAGAATAATAGTATATGAAAACATGATAAATTTTAAAATTATAGTTATAGATAAACCATTTGCTCACATTAATGAAACAATAATATAAAAAAATAATAGGTTTAAATAAAATAATCTTTGTTAATATTAAATGCCTTTACCAAATCAGCATGGGAATTATACTTAGAACATTTCACCTGTTGTATCCTTTGACCTTCTTCATACTTTGAATTTAAAACCCTTTATTTATTGAGATAAATTGTTCTCATTCTGCTTTCCATGCTTAGAGGATATCACATATCATTTAATACTCTCCACTATTTTACTTTTGTGTTGCCTATTTATTCAATCCACTCAAGACGGGGATTGAACTCAAGATTGCCAGGAAACCATATATGCTCTAATCATCCACCAGTTCATCTATCAGCAGTGTCATTTTGGAGTTTGTACTTGGGTGTGGTATTTTGCTTCTTTCCTTCATTCCTTCCTTCCTTCCTTCCTCCCTCCCTCCCTCAGAAACTGCCAGATGGTAATCATCTCTATGCTAGGTCTACTGAGGATGTCATCAGAACTTAACATGCTTATTTTTATTCATCTTATCCTTGTGTCGTTCTCTATAATATTGAATTAATTCCATAGAAGTTGATAACCATCCTTCACTCTCTATCCAAGCATTGATTAAAACATATCTGTTTCTCCGGCAGTCATGAGTTCAATCCCTGAGTCAAGCAGTGTGCCATCCTAGGTATGACAATAAACTACATGTGGCAACAAGACTTCTGATTGGGAGGTTTTGAGTGTGGAACCACCTCTTAATTGCTGTTATTCCCAGGTCCACCCTGACTTGGAATGGTAGCACCTGATAGGTTCCCAGCTGTGGGCAAATAGTTAACCCCCTAAACTGGGGTTAAAACACTATGAAAGTATAAAAATAGATTTTTATAGTAAAAATACCAGCAATACATTTTTGAAAAAAAAAATACTGTTTGACTCTCAATAAAAATGTCAATGAAATCTGATCTACAAACTGATTTCTTACAAAGAATACATATTCTATTCATACAAACATATCCTAAAAATCTTGTCAGCATTAAATAGCCCTTTGAGGTTGATATGTTATAAAACAAAATAAGCCATAAACCAGCTTAATTATGCTAACTTAATTGTATGGGTTTCACTAGTATATTCCAATTCTTTCCATTTGACCTCAACTTTGGCCCTTTAACTATAGTTCATTCTAAGACATTAAATGTTTTCCTTTAAATTGTTATGCCCTTCAGTGGTAGGATTTAGCTCACTCTCAAATCTCTGTAAGACCTTTCTCAAAACCTTCTGTATTTAACATCATACCTCCAATTTAACTTTCCCAATTCTTAGTTCCAGCAGCAAAGTCTCTGATCAGTAGATTGAATGTTTTGAAGAGCATGGAACCAACTCTTAATTGCTGTCATTCCCAGGTATGCCCTGACCTAGGGTGGTAGTACTTGTTAGGGTCCTAGCCAAAAAGAAAAATCTATGATAATAGAAAAATACATTATTATAGTAAAAATACCAGCAATACATTTTTAGTAAAATTATGAACAATACATATTTATAGTAAAATTACCAACATTTTTAAAGCAAAATGACTAGCAATACATTTTATCTATAGTGGAAGGCATACAATTGTGTTCAAAATATATTTAGTTGAAATCATAAAATTGTGTTCAAAATATTTAGGTTTTGCATTAAATAACCCATAGAGATTGATATGCCGCTAAACAACCAAGCAAGCAGTGTGTAAAAGTCATATCCTCTGGGTTCAGTAGAAGAAAATGTCAAGTGACACAAAATCCAGAATAAATTGGAGAGTATTAACTGATGCAAGATATCCCCTAACCATGAAAAGTAAAATAAAAACAATCTACTTTTGTGGATTCAACAAAGGATTCAGTTCAAAATTCTGAAAAGGTTACTAAATAGAACATACATCTGGAGAAGACTGATGGGTACAATGACTAAAACATTGTGAGTATAACAACCAAGATGAGTTCAAATGTAAAGGCATATAAGAATAATTCCTTATCTCAAAAATTCCAAAACATTAACTTTCTTCTGTGGCGTGGCTGGGGCCACGGCCTGCTGTCTTTGGTCAGGATCGATCCTGGTATTGGAGAACAAGCTGTCAGCCCACACTCAGTTGTTGGTGGCGTTTGACACTGCAGCTGGTCTTTAAGTTGACTTCTTCAACTATAACCTCTCTTAACCACGTGATTTTTGATCTTAAAAGGGTCAAGCTGAATTATCACTGGGGTATCCCAACCAAGCTAAACCAAGGAGTTGAATACGCGCACACAAAATTGAAAATAAAACAACCGATGTTCAAATAAGTCACTAGATAATACTTTTATCAACATAAAGAATATTTACAGTTCTTTTTTTCTTTTTCTTTCTTTTCCCAAACTGTTTAGCAACAGAATGAAAATTTCGACTAACTCCTCTAAGGATGGCCAGACTTGACAGCTGAATTTCTTCAAGTACTGTTCATTGTACTTTCAAGGATGGCACAAGGATATTGTCAGAGTTTTTCTTCAGCGGATTATTATTATTATTATTATTACCATTAGGTTGGCAAAACAGCGTAATGGCAAAAATCTCGTAACTCCCCATCCACGTAACTCGCTGCAACTCTGGACCACAAATCTAACTCCAACTACTTTAGTCCCCGTATTTATGGGTGTCAATTTTGGAAGATCCCCCCCTCCTCTAGGAGGAGCCATTATATGACGTCAGTTTTCCTGATGTCTCCCTCAATTGCTCATTATGTTTTCACAATTATAATTTTCTTAGTCAGAGAAATTTTGGTTAATAATTTTCTGAATACATAGACATTACCACCTTTCAACAGTTGACTTTAACCTCTGGCCCCTGAATCCACCAGCTGTGTCTTGCTGAACAGTAACAATCATGTTTTGTATCTTTTTCCACAGAATTCGTACACCTGTTCTCAATATCCTGAGAAAATGAATCCCTTTCTGATAAAAAAATAAAATTGTTTTTTAAACCCTTTTTGTCTGTATACCATGTTAAATATTGTTACACTTCAAGAAAATGTTCAAACATTAATTAGATAACAATCCAGTAAACACATATTTTTATACTACTGAAATTCCAAACTTCAATTTCACATATAGCTACTTAGGTAACATATATTACTTTGGTAATAACATCAATCTAATATTTAGCAGTTTCAAGCCTTCTTTGTGAAATATATGATTTAATACTTAGCAAGAGCTTGTAAATGAACTTTTACCTTGTACTGAAATGAAATTGAATTTATAATTATTAAATTTCAAGTATTATGTAAACAAATTTATACTAAACTATTTACATAACCTGATGAAGAGTAAAACCAATTTCTTCAATAAAAAAAATGAGGGTAACCTGAGTAATTTTAATTTTGGTGACATGAAACATTTGAATTATCTTGATAAAAAGATTGTTTCAAATTCATACTCCAGCTTAATCAACTTTCTAAGATTTGAAATATAAAATCATTAAATAATTTGAAATATTTTAACTGTCATTACTTTGTTTTTTTCGTTTTATGGAATTTAAAAATTGAGTTACTGATACAGCTAAAATTCTGAATCACTGAAATTACAAGATTGCATATAATAAAACAAAATTTCCTAGCCAATTATTTACAATGAAACATACTAGAAAGGGATAGGCACACATGTATCAGAGAGTCTAAATAGGCACTTATTAAAATATGTATATAAGACAATAGAGGTAATATTTTAATTCTTTTCTCACTTTAACTAAAAGAAAATATGTGGTATGTGTATCTTTACTTAACCTTTGGTGTTTAAGTAATATACAGTTTGGTTTTATAGTTGAAACTTATAAAATTAATATTGAAAACAAAAATTAGCTGATATAAAATGTATACCATTTTAAAGTATCCAACCAAGCCAATTCATGTGAATCAGATTTTGATTATTAGAGTGTGTAGGGGAGTTATAACTCTGGGTAAATAATTATAAGCTCCCTTACATTTATATATGCAAAAATACTCATAAAAATCAGAAACAGAAAGATGTGAAAACATCAAAAAATGAGTATTATTTATAATCTGGTTGTTATGTCGTGTTGGAGATAATAATATTGAGTAAAATGTAAGTTTGGGGTCAATTATGGATCGGATGATAAGCTAAAGAATAGGTAAAGTGTACAGTCTTTCTCATATGTTTTTTATAGATGTGTGTAATGATTGTCCAGATAATTTAGTTGGAAAATACAAGAAGTGTCTGGGGTTTTCTAACCTCAAATTTTTGTTGAGTGCTAAAAGATAAATATTAATATTATGGTTTGAAAAAGGAAAAAGAGCTGAAATTTTTGTTAATACTCATGTTGATGGCCTGTTCCTCTCTGATAGTGAGAATGTCATGTGTTTGTGTGTGTATAAAGGAGAAAAGTGTGGTCAACTCTCATTGGTTTAGAAAGAGTGAATTAATGATAATTATAATTGTTATAATTATTTTTTGAAATTATAATTAATTTTTATTTATGCATTTCTTTATGGACATGACAAGTGCAATACTATTTGCTATCAATAAACAATTGTAGCAATTGTACTAAAATGAAATTGAGTTTGTAATTATTCAATTTCAAGTGTTGTGTTAACAAGTTTATAATAAACTATTTATATAATTTGATGAAGAGTAAGAACAATTGCCATTTCAACAGATGAAATCAAATCAAATTGTTTCATAATTGGATTTTTAAGTGGTTGAAAAAATTTGCTCAGAGATGTCTATAATTCTGAGTTTGGAAAATATTGATTATCTATAATAAAAGAAATGGGGGTGACCTGAATAATTTTAATTTTGGTAACATAAAGAAACATTTGAATTAACATGATAAAAAGATTTTGTCAAAGTATAAATATTACATAAGAAAATTTGTAATTATTTGGGTCTCTTCAGAATTTATACATAATTTATATATGGATGCATAAATTTGTTTTCTTACCTCATGGATGCTTTCATTTTTATTGTGAAAATATTCCTTGATTTATTATATTTGGATTGTAATAAATATGTTTTAATTTTTTCAAAGTCTCAATTTATTCACTTTTTCTACATATGCAAGATTATGAGTTATTTGCTCTTGAATAATGATTTGTTCTGTATGAAAAATTTAATTTTTTACATTAAACTTTCACATTTTCAATTACCTTCAAGCAATCAGTCTTTTATTTTTTATTCTTTTTGTAATATCCTTGTTGAGTTGTTTGCAAGTTAATTGTTCTATTTGTAAAAGATTCAATTTTGAGAATTATTTTAGTTAATTGCTAGAAATACATTATTGTTTAAAATAATAACTGTTTCATTAAAATTTGAAATAAAAAGATGTTGAAATTTGTTGAGATTTATTGTGTGCATAAACATTTTATTTTATAAAAATTAGTTAATACTGAAAGTGTTAGATAACTAAATATTTTATGTACTGTTTGAAATCAACCTAAATCTCATTTTATTTCTCAGCTTTGTAGTATGATTTTGTGTTAAAGAAATTTTATCAGAACTTTGAAATGTACAATTTTGATAATTTTGAATAGAATTTTAAAGCAACAGATCTGTTAAAATTTTAATGGTACTTGGAAGGATTATTCATTCTACTCAAATTGCATTTGATTATTAGTTCTTATTTCTTTACTAATGTTCTTTACTTATGTTCACCAAACTCGTGTATTTTCAGCATTGCTGTATTTTAATTTATATTTGAGAAAATAATGAAAGATTATATAGTATTTATATTCTATGTGCAAGAGAAAAATGGTTACTGAAATAGTATTTCATCATATTGCAACATCATTAGCCCTAATATAATAAAAAAAATGCATCTTACAATATATGAAGGTTAGAAAAAGAAATATTACTAATATAATTATATATCTATAATAAATGCTTTCAGAATTTTAATTTTTTTTAGAAATCAAGACATATAAAAGAGAGTAGATTAACTCTACAAATAGATTTTGTAATAAGTTACAGCATCAGAGCAAAGAAATAGCAAAACAGTACAGAAAGTGAAATTAGTGCGCTGACTTCAAATTTTGACCAAGTTTATTTTATTCATTTTGAATTAATGCCCTCGACAAAGAAATTAATCCATTTTGCTCCAGCTATAGGTTAAATATCAGGAAATTAGTCCCTCTTGTGTTTAGTGGTTGCCAATCTGAAAAGAAGAAAGCTTTAAATTCAAACCCCTCACTATATTGGTGAGGATTGTATATTATCATTGCAGCTTCTGCTTCAACAGTTGTCATCAAGACATATACAAGTGGAACACTTCACACGGAGAAACTGCAATCTACAGGAAGAGTATACAACCCTTTTTAGTACCAGTTACTGAAAGGCCAAAAATGACTTTGTTGTTTTAGACTGAGTGAGAGTTTGGCCTAAGTAAGTGGATTATAGTTTGAACAGAAATTGTTGATCAATAAAACTAAATCAATTTAGTTATATTTGAATTGCTTTTAATTCTTTTATCACTTATATTAAAATAAACAATTTTATTGGGTATTATATTAAAAAAAAACATTGTTATTGAAGCAAATAAATGGTGGCACATTCTAATGAGGTGCTACCACTCACATGTATAATCTCTTGCACACAAAATTTAAATCGACACTGGGAAAATATTGATTAACATCTATCAGAAAATATGATAAATACATTATAGTACATGAGTTTATAGTATTTAAATAATTTTGACTAATGCCATATAAATTACAAATTTTTTTCTACCATATTATCATAGTTATAAAAGCATTTAACTGAGTTTATAGCAAATGAATCAGCTCCCCATTGTAGCCTGCAATGCTTTTAATGCTGGTTTATCGCTGGTATCATGATGAGCACGGTTCCACTTGACGTAGCTGGCATTTGTCTGTTCATGGCTATTCACTCCTCTGACACATGTTTTTTGATCTCAGTAGGTGAGAAGATTGCTAATGAAGCAAACTTAAGTGAAGACAGGTCAACGAGTGGGAGCTACAGAAAAAAAGGATACTTTGGAATAAATAATTCATTTGGCTTAAAAATGTAACAGTGATTTGGTTTATATAGGATTTGTATACAACAGTTTTAACTCTTCCCACAATTGTTATAAACAAATGACACTGGGATTCCCTGTTGGAATTTGCAGCTTGTGCTAGTAGTAATTTAAATTTCTAAGTTTTGGTCTTCAGGATTAGCAGGAGGTCTTGGCAAACAAGGTGGATTCTAGTAGAATTAGCGTGGGACTCTTCAAGTTGTCCAAACCTCCAGCTTATATGGAATCCTGTGTCTGGCAGGGGTGGAGTTGACCAGGGTCTGAGTTCAGTTGTCTTCCACCCTTAGCATAAATTGTTTTCTAAAATTCCATATTTTCAAAATATGTTTACTTGAGTGATTTTCCAAATTTGGGTGTTTTCCAGCACCCCTTTTTGATCGGTCAGAGGAATCAAGCCACCTCTTAACTCCAACTCATCTCACACCATTCCTCCATACAGGTGGTGCTAATACAAATTTTCAGAATACGTAGGCAAAAAGGGATTTTCCAATAATTAATCTTTCTTCATGGGCTTGTCTCACACTATGATTTCCCAAAGTCTGTGGCTTGTTTAAAGGCCCTCTAGATGCCTACCCCAGCTGCCAGCCAGTCTTAAGAATTGTCATTGGTGGGAAAGAAAAATATTACCAATACCTTTAGTGAAAAAAAAAAAAAAAAAAAAATTACGTTTCCTCTGATTATGCGTTTATTTGGTCAGCAAGATCACACAGCCCTTTTTTGTCCACGGTTACTCCAAAATAATTGATTCATTTTTTTATCATTTGTATCCAAAGGGATCCAAATTAATGTCAGATATAAATCTTTTTCTTGATGAATGTCACAGAAATTAAAATGAACAAACCCATCAGGCTAATCTCTATCTTTGTAGGGACACTTTTCTTTTGGGTGGCCGATTCAAACCAAATGCTTTTTCCTGGGTTTTTTTCCAGAATGCTCTTTAAGTGTTATTTTGGTGACCACCTAGGTTTCCTCATCAACAACATTTTTTCTATTTGACATCTTCAAGGATCCATTAATGGTCTCTTCTCGTCAGCAGGAAGTGGGAAAGGATAGGTAGTTTTGGTTTACTCAATCTTTTGTTTTCCACTGTTAAACAGATACTCTTAGGTGTGTAATAAAAGTTGAGGGAGGGGCGGCTTCTTTTTTGAGGAAATTTTCTGATTTTCACATTGATCTTATTAAGACCACCTTTATCCCCCTAAAGCTCAAACAGGAAACAATAATTATTATAATTGATTCAAGTTTTACTTGCATGCTTTTATAATTGCATTGGTTCAATTGTTCTTTTTTATGCTTGCCAGAATTACCACATTCCATTTTTTGATAAGCATAATGTTTTAAAGAAAATTCTTTACTTAAATCCTAAATTGTTTGCCTTTTACATGGTTTCAGATTTTTTTTATTAAAACTCCTATTGAGAAAAATTCTGACACCCTCAATTATTAAAACCTCTTTGTATTAAGGTACCTCAAAGTAAGAGGCTAAAGTTCTCTATATCATCAAAATATACAAATATATTTGGTATGTTACATAATATTTCCTTAAAATGTACCATCCAAAATCTCCAGACTTTAAGATTTTTGTACAGTTCTACAAAATTCTCAAGAAATTGAAATTGATAGGAAATGAATAAAAAAGCATTCTATGATTCAATCAAACTTGTGTTGTTTAATTTTCAGAAGGTTAAGAGATAATAATCCTGAAAATAGCACATTGAGTGAGATAGTTTCTGCTGTGATTTTCACTGTTAAAGTATATTTTATTTTTTCAAAATCCTCTAATGAAGTGGGGTAGTTTTGCTGGATAAAATAATAATTTATATTCTTTATTTACTAACACTGGAATAGAGAAACAAGTAATTTATTCTTTTGGGTTCTGAAGGAAACTGGAATCTGCAAGTATTTAATACTGTTGCCATAACTAGTCTGGTGCTCCTGCTGTATATCTCAAAATTCTTGACAAAATCCAATGTCATGTAATGTAACCAATCCTGACCAGGCATCTCAGCTTCAGCCACTTTTTCACTAACATGACATGTCTTTTCTACAAATATTTTCATGACAGCTGCTCTGACAAGCTTTTTTTCCCTTGTGCCCCAACTACACAAATTTAAGTGTGCTACTAGATTTGCAACTAGGTATCACTGTTTTACTGTTGAAATTGCTAAATGCAACTGCCAATTCTACTCCAACAGTTTCTTTTCTCGCATTTCTCGTCCGTGGAACTCCCTTCCATTTTTTGCTTTCCTGATAACTAAAATCTTCAAAAATTTAAATGCAACATCAATTTATATCATCTATCTTTTTGAACCTTGTTCATTTTTTGTCATTCTCTTAATCCTCTCTATTTTCAGTCTTCTCATTTTCTTTCACTTTCACTGCCTGTAACCCTCTGCATTCTAGTCCCTTTACTATCTTGCTTGGGATGAAATAATTAAAAAAATTATCCAAGTTAACATCACCAGAGGTTAATATAGAGTTGAGTTTTATGAAAATTAATTATATTTTAGTGACGACTAAACAATTGTTTTTTGTAGATAACAGTCTAGAAAAGATGGAGAAATTGGTTAAAAAAAACCTTATGTCTGTTTTCTGTAATTACTTTATGAAAATTTCCCAAACAAAAACTTTTTGGCCAGTTAAAAGTTTTGTCACCATCCGTAACTGATGGTACTGATTTATATTTCAAAGAACATGAACTGATGAGAAAGCTGTAACCTCTTTTGAAAGAAGTTCCTTTAGAATACAGACAGTCAGTTATATGCCATGTGTGATACATGCTTAGGTGATCATGTATCTTTCAATACATGACTGACGAGGCAGATTTTTTTTCTCACAGTAGGTTGCCATTTCTTTCTGTGGTAGACCAGTTGCCATCCAAAGCTATAGAACTTGGTCTGTCCTGTTATTTACCCATAGCTGGCAGAAAAGAAGAGGATTCATACTTTTCCCAAGGATATTAGCACGTAAGTGAATGTAATGGATTCAACTATTGAAAAGGACACTTTTTGATATTATAGATTCCCAATTGTAGATTATACTAGGATTTTAAACATAGTTCAATATTTTTACCAACTTTTCTCATCAAGTTAACCATATGTTTTCACAACTTAGTAGGATATTTAAAATTATCAATTTTAAATAGCTGCTGATTTTACTAAATTAGAATAATTTATTGAAAGTACAGAAATATTAATTGTTTAAATCTATAACATGGACTGGAATCACAGTATAACTTAATCATTTTGATACTAATTTTATTTCAGTAGTACATTAATTCATAAATACAAGCAATTTTTTCTTCATGATTTTGAGTGCTGAAACTTGCTAAAAACAAATTTTAAATAAAGTATGCGCAAAATTTGGTGTTTAATGATTAAATTATTTTTCTTACTGTCATGAATACTTTGTTAAAACAACAAAAAAGCTAAGTGAGAGAGTAGCAGTGGAGTCTGTGGGCATCTTATATAGAACAGATTCAAAATCAACTGATACTAAAATACAGCCCACATCAATGTTCCATTTTTCCTTTTCTTCCCCATCTGCTATATCATTTGTAATCATTAGAGTGAATGAATGTCTAAATGTATTTGTTTAATAAATATTATCCATGGCATCATGTTATATAAACAACTAGGGATTAATAATACTCAAAGATGATATTTAGCATTTTATTATTAAATTAGATGCTGTATGTACATCATGGTTTTAAATCTTAGATTTTATAAATTTGAGAATCATACGAAACCTTATTCACAACGCAAAACAAGACAACAGATTAATCCCAAACAGCATGAAAAATTTCATTAGGTTTATCATGTTTCATTATTTATAGCTAAGACTGCTATTTTAGTGGAAAAGTTACCAAGTTTAAATTGAGCTGAGAATTTTAAGTGGAAGAAGTCCATTAGCTTTTGCATGCTTGGTATATATTGACTAAGTTTAAAAAATAGGCTTCTGCTATATTAAGCGTAAGGTGGCAGAACAAGGAAAATACAATGGAGGTTTAAGAAATAAACAACTGTATTAATGTAAAAATACAACAAATACTAAATTGGTGTAAATGTCTCTCGTTGAAAGAAAAAGATAAGAAGATCATAAAAGTTATCCACAGAGGTATACAGTAGGAGAGAGAGTTTTGACTTACTGTGGCGATGGCCTTTGGTGAGTTTACTTTGGAGATGGGAGGTCACGTTCCAACAAGTGTTGTCAATCCTGACTGCTGTGCTGTCTGATTACTGAAGATGCCCCTTTGATGGGCTTTTATGTCCTTTTCTTAGGCTCAGATCAGCTCCAATTTCTATTTTGTTTCTTTAGGCGGGAGTGGGTGCTATTGGATGGAAATTCTTGGATTGTATTTTTCTTTGAGTGTGTAAGTAAAATGGAAGCTTTGTATGGAGCCAATGTGCAGCTGACAGAATTTTTAGTTCAGTCTTGGGTTTCAGAGCATTCACATCATGGCCAGTGGTGTAAATTTGTGTAACATGAATCAGAAGAAGATCTGGTTTTAGTAAGATTATAACACTTCCCACACAAGGTAAGTTGTCTTCTCTTCTACATATCATTCATAAGCATATGAGTGAAATATGATTGAAGAATCTAAAGATTCACTATATTTAGTAGAGCTGAGTTATTGCACTATGTAAAAGTAATGCTAGGTGGTGTCACTGTACCTTGACATCATGGAAATATCCAGACCTATATCAGTTGTGCTCTAACATCTTGTGAGTCAGTATGAACACTGATTAGGCTGCTCATAACAAGGCAATAGGAATGGGGCAATAATGATGGGTGCCAGATGGATGAGACAATGGTCCTTAATGGTCATGATCAGAGGTGGTGGTTTATAATTATCTGAAACACTAGAAATAGTGTCCCACTTGCGTTCATAACATTGCTAATTGAGCCCAAGAGCACTGGCAAAGTGTGATATGGTTCCAGTTGTTTCAAGCTGATCACAGGATTTGGGTGTGGTGTAAACTCCATGATCACGAACAAAGCACTAGTAGTGGTTTCATAATTGTGCAGGGCATTTTATGTGGCATAAGTTGGGTCTGCTGAGCCATCTAAACATGTCATTGACCAATAACTGCTATAATGCACTATTTTGTGACCATTTGCACCCATTTATTGATCCCGTGTACCGCAACAATGATGGATCATTTACCCAAAGTTACCCAAAATTGGTTTGAGAAGCACTCTTAAAATAACAACATTGTAGTTACTGTGTTTGTCCAATATAAGCCAAATAAAGTATTTAATGTATGTGGTGGGGAGGTTTGTTTCTAAACAAGATACTTCACCTATAAACATCATAAAGCTGTGGACAGTTATTATATCAGCATAACTCAGTATCTCTCAAGTGTTCTTCTGACCACTTGTGAAATTAATGCCCTGTTAAATTGCTGTACCTCACTGAGTATATCAGTATTAACTTATGACAAATGGCAATTAATTTAAAACTTAGTTAAAGATTATTAAACTATTCACCTTATTCTGCATTTAAATTATCCCGAGAATTATTCACAGTTTGATTAGTTTTAATTAAAATTATCAGACAATATAATGAGTATTTTCAGAGAAGGATTTTGGAGGAGTTAGCATTTATACTAAGCAAAAAGATTTAGGTCTACTTGTTTTTGTGAGTTTAAACACAAACAAATGAACAGAGGGAAATAAATTTATTCAAGTTTTCTTGAAGTAAATGAATGCTTATTTTATGGATAATGTAATGTAATAATAATGTAACCAATATCTTTGTTACAAATAAAAAGGCTATGTTTAGAAATCTTTATCCAAGTATTTTGCATAAGTAAATAAGTTTTTTTATATCATTTGTTCTAGAACTTTTTCTCATTTATAAAACAATTTATGTTCATTTCTTTTATTTAAATAGTGCTGGGTAGTATCAAAATAAGGGGATCATTTAACAATATTGATATTTATGCATTTAATGTTATTTAAAATAGATCAATTGATTTATTGCTTGAATTGCAAAGTATTTTAGTGGTTATGTGATAATATGGACACCCATGTAGAAAAAGATGTAGTTTTATATTGATCTCAAGTGTTTCTGCTCCTTTATGAAGTCTAGTTTTTTAAGCAGCAGCCACTTTGACCGGTTGGTGAAAAGCATGGGCAAGGATCATGTACGCTTACAGCTATTTATTGTTATAAAAAAAGCATCTATTTCATTTCATAGTTAATCAATAAATCCTGATTTTATGTTTTTGTTATTTAGAAAACTTGCCTGGAAGAAGGCTACAATAGCTGTAAAGATCAAATTCATTACACTGTTGGAGCTCCAATTCTTTAACTTGAATTGAAGTTCTCATTTCAACATCTACAACTCATATGACAAAAACATATCTTAATTTCACCCAGCTCCATGTAGCCACCTCTGGAATGCTGTCCCAAAATACTGGGGTCATAAAACATCTTTTCTGACCAATCAGAAAAAGCTCAAATGATTTTTTGCAGCGGATGTTTCTGACAGCTAGCATTAGTGAAGAGACCCCATTGGCAGACAGCTTTACCAAGTGCTTCAGACTACCCAAAGAGCATCAACAGCAATACCAAGGAGCTTCTATCAATGATGCCTTTGGCCAACATTGAAATCAAAGACTAACTTTCAACTACTATAATACAATGTGATAATTCATGGTATAGTGATTGCTATGTTTTTCACACCCATATACACTCCAAGTCATTTTATTTGCCTGTGATTGGCTAATAAATTACTACTACCTTTGTATAGGACAATTTAGCCATCGCAGTCTTTCCTTTGAATCTTTTGGTTCTGAGCATACTTACCTATTCTGTTTAGTACGAGAGTAGTGATTGGTTAATTTTTAACCAATTACATATTTTTAATGTAAGATCGCGTTCCGTGGGAGCCTACCTTTTTTTGTTAAATTGGGTGACTTTTAGCAAGTCGCCAATAAGATCACAGACGTCAACACAAATCCATGATCTTGCTCAACACACACACACACACTGACACAGAATTTCGTAACTACAAACTTACATTTTCTCTTCGTAACTTTTGCCAAGCACAATCAACGAGAACTTTGTTGATTCAAACCAGTTTATTCACAACACATTTCAAGCAATTGTTTTCTTCATGTTATTCATTTTTCACATGCAAACTTTGCTCAGAACATTTATCTCACAAGAGAACTTTCTTCAAACAGTTGATTACAATCAATCTACAGTTGAAGGGAAACAACTTCCTTCTCTTTAATCTATATTGTGAATACAGAATTATTTCATGCTTGTTGTATTTTATTCAATATATATTTGTTGCTTAACAAATTGGAGTTGTTGTTATTATTACTTGAATCCTGTACGTAAAAGTATCATTAATATAAATAGTAGTAGTACCTATATATTTGGTACCCTGCTACAATGGAATATTTCTCCCATAAGTCTATCTCACTTGATCTATATATGCCGGTTGAATTTCTCCATGTGCCTATCTTGACTACTACCTTGTGTTATACCCTGAACAAACTCTCAGTCTCCCACAACTAATATACGATATTCAGGAATTAGCAAACAATCGAACATTGTAAATCTCAGGAAAGAAAAACCCTTTTACTTATTTCCACCACATCTTATCTCCATTTGTTGTTTTGTCACTTCCACTTTTTTTCCTTTTTAACAGTAAACTTACTGTTACAACACAAATATGGTCATTGCACTACAGTTGTTCCTAATTTAAATGTTAAACGATTTTTATTTTCTTGTTTGGGATTTTGAATGCTAAGTAATAATTAAATTGTTTATTATGACATTATTTTTAGTGGAGAGCTACATGGAATCACAACAATCATTATAAAATCTAAATATTGTGAATACTTCAAGATATCTTCTAGTTTAACATGTAAAATGAGTTTTACATGCTAAATACTGAATTAATACTCGCTTAGCCAGCTGAGCACACATTTTCCATAAAAAAACGAAATATAATTCAACTTTTATGATTAATAAAATTAAAACATGGAATTTGTAAATGAGTTAGTCTTCAAACTGTGAAAAATGAATTTTTAACACAAAATAAATAATTAAGAATATTATAAAAAAAAAAAACGTCTTTTGGATCTGAAGTCTTGTCATAATCAAACAAAAATGTAAAATATTGTTCGAAATACAAATTTATTTCGACTAATCTTGTAATTTGCAGTCTATAAGCAGTGAAGCACCCAGAAGAAAAAATATCCTTCTTCTTATTATTATTTCTTTCTACTGCTGGGGACATTTTCCCTCTTTTTATGCATTCTTTTATGGAAATAAATAATATCGAGGAAATTTTATTGTGGATGCTATTTTTCTATTTGGCACGCGGATGACAAACCGAAAAATACCTGATAGATAACTGAAACAATTCTGTTTTTGTATGAAATGTGTTTTAATACGAAGTGATTACTTAACTATCCAATTCGTCTCTTGCCGAAAGCCATCGGACATTTCCGTAATTCATTTATTACTGTATAATCAAATTTAATAAATATTTGTTTGTATTAAGTATTATTTGTATTTTATTTAAATACTTATTTTATATTAGCAAAAAAAAAATGAAAAAAATAATAAAAAAATAGTAATTATAGGATGTTCAAAGTCACGAAGTATTCGTCACGTGATTAAGTGACGTTTAAGCATATCCGGTCTCTTTCATACTTTGCATTTGCTTGGCATAACACGTTTTCGTGTCTCTCTGAAAGACTTAAAGTAAGTAAAACTTTTTTTTTTTTTTTTTGACCTCACCCCCAATCCGCGAAAATTGTTTGTTGGTTACTTTAATAATGTGATTATTTATTTCATATCCAATGTTTTTAAAATAAATTTTTCCCCTGTCGCCATTAAAAAGATTTTAGTGCTTGTAGTTAAGTAAGGTAAGGACTATTTAACTAATAATGCTACAAAATGTTGAATTAATGCTACTCGTATATTGCAACTATAACAAAATGCCACACTTAAAAATAATTATCAAATTTAATTCCCTGAAATCTACGAACTGAATTGCAGTATATAACATGAAATAAAATAAATGGTCACCACGTGGTCTTGTAAGCTAAGATTAGCGTTTAAGATTTATTTAGAACTATTTGTCTTAACTTAGGCTAGATATATCTTCGATACGGACCGCCGTTATTATTTTACTGATCATTTTGCTTTTTTTTTTTTTTTTTTCTTCTCCCCAATAATAGTAAGGACTTTTTTTCCCCTAATGTTAACGCAATGTTTCAATAGACCCATCAAGTGTATATTTAATTCACGGAGTTAATTTTTAAACGTAATTTGCACATTTTAAGAGCCTTTACTTAACCTGTTTGAGTTTATGGTGTCTATTTGTGCTATATCAAAATGTGAGAATTCGCGGGCGTTGAGATGAACTTAGCTCAGTGTCTGATAATTTTACTCCCAACAGCTTTTTTAGCAGAAAATGTGTAGATTCGTGGTTTTTTCCTTGAATCTTAATTGTTAGGATCTTTCAACAAAAGAATTTGTGAATTTGAAAAAAATCCACTTTTAAAATTTAAAGCGTTTTGATCATTAATTTTAATCGAAGAAATGTTCTTGTTAAATCTGATGGATTTTGTTTATTAGGTGTCTGACTGAATAAAAAATAAAATTGGAAAAATGGCTTATGAGTTACCTACTTTAAAGTCGGTAACTCCGCGAAATCGCTAAAAAATAGCATGATGAAAAAGAGGCCAAAGTTGACGAAAACAATTTTATCGTCTAAATATTCATGTTAACATGAATATTTAGACGATAAAATTGATCAGAGGAAATACAAAGAAATTATTTTTTTTAAAAATTTTTCTTTTTTTTAACATTCTAAATTTTGATTTAAAAAAACAACAAAAAAATCTTATCACGGAATTAGTAAATAACAGACAATCTTTAGCACTTTTTTAATTTATTTTGTATGACACATTAATTTGGAAAATTTTGCAAAAATAAAAATAATTGTTGGATGTTAATGAAACTTTCAGAAACTTCACAGATGATCGAAATTATAAGATGTGTATATATATCCCACACACATAACTTTAGGAAAATATTTTGTTAAAATATTAAATTAAAAGCCGCATTGGGCTTCCTAAGTGTCCTTATGAGATTTTTTTTTTTTTTTTTTTTAGCGCGTTGTAAATTGTCATTTTGATTAATCAGAAGACTCGCAGTAATTAAAAGTAATTTTGTGTTTATAATCTAGCTGTAATTATAAAGTACGGAAGACCAACCAGAATAGTTAAGTTGCGTTATTTGAGTTATGCATTCTCCGTTGTTAAGGCCTTTACTTTTGCGAAACACATGTGGAGAAGTTAATTTGATTTTTCAATTTCAACTGAGAAGTGTACCTACAAGTATCAGTATCATACGAAATTTATATGATCTTATTTTTGTTATGACATTTTTCCATAAATAAAATATCAACATTAATAAATGAATGGAAATACAAAGAAAAATGTAATAAACGTACATAAAATTATAGTGTTTTATGTACACTTCTGATAAGGTTTCATAAATGTATGTACCTATACCTTATGAAATTTAATTTCACTCTTAAATCTTATTTTAATTTAATATATTTTCCATAAAGCATCGTAAACGTAAAGTTTAACTTAAAGCTAAGTACAAAAAAAATTAGAGCGCTGAAAGTTTTCCTTAAAAATTACGAGGTAAATAATTTGTTCACTCAATCTAAATAACTTTTCGGCTTCCGTAGAACAAATTATGATCACGTAAATAAATGAAATCCGTCTATCACCTGCTTTGATTATTTTCAAATTACATCTTTTTGGTGCCTTGGTCGAAAATTATTTTAATTTGGTTTTCTTAAAATAAGTTTTGAAAAGTGTTTGTTTTGTTTTGTTTTTTTTGAATTTCAAAGCGAGATTTTCATCTTTTATAAAATGTATTACAAAATCGATTATCTGTCAATTTTGCTGACTCAAAAAAAAAAAAAAAAAAAAATTTACGAAAGTTTCCGGGGGGTTAAAAAATGTAAAAAAAAAAAAAAAAATACCCCCCAAAATACTTTGATCTTTCCTCTTAATAACATGAACATTTAGACGATTAGATTTTTTTCATGTTTGGCGTCTTTTTCATCATGCTATTTTTTATAGCGATCTCATGGAGATATGCCAGACACTTAAATTATAAAGCTTTTTTTTTTTTTTTTTTTTACAATGAATTTTTGTTGCTGTTTATATGATGACTGTACCAATTCTGATACCCACTTGATTTTGCTACTTACCACCGTCTGATACACGGCAACATTTTATCTCGCGCCGTTTAACAATCCTTATTTCTTCTCGAACTCGGGACACTAAAAAAAAATGTATACACTCAATTTCGAAAGCAGATTTTTCTAGAATTTTGTAAAATGAACAAGATTTTAGAATATGCAAGATCAATTCCCACGTTTTTAATGCAGCCAACTGCAATGAATATTACTATAACCGTCCCAGTCTGAGAGTTTTTATGAAAGATTTTTTCTTTCTTTCCTTCCCAGATTAAATTGTGTGGAGAAAGTTGGTAACTAAAATAAATATTAAAAATTATTTCCATAGATTTGAGGAGAGGACTGAATTGATTTACGTATTTTAATAAGGTTTAAATTAGGTAACTAACTCAAAAAAAAAAAAATAAAAATAAAGAGCATAGCATGATGAAAAAGACGCCAAACTTGAAAGCAAAATTTTATCGTCTAAATGTTAATGTTATTATAAAGAGGATCGACCAAAGTTTTTTAATTTATTTTTCAAAATTTTACTTTCTTTTTAGAATTTTCTAAATTTTGATTTTTTAAAAAAAAAAAAAAAAATATACCTCGCTTCTCTCTGTATCACCGGAACTAGTAAATAATTTTTTGTATGACACATTTAATTTGGAAAATCTTGAAAAAATATAATTGTCGGATGTTAATGAAACTTTCAGGAATTATTCACAGATGATCGATATTATTTTTTTATTAAAACGCTAGAAATTCATTAGTCTAGGTTAATGATTACAATAAAAGCACAAGGCTTTGGAGGAATGCAATTTTTTTTTTTTTTAATTGGATCCGCGCTACCTGAAAATCAGCTCTGAATTGTAATAAAACTCAATAAAACAAATATTTAATTTCAAATGCTTTTATTTACTTTTAGTTGTTTTTATGAATATGGACAACATTTTCTGAAGGCAAAAAAATTTTTCGATGAAAAATGAATTTTTTAATAGTTCTTTATTTCTTTAGATTTTTACATTTAAGTTGTTAAAATGTTTCCTAAGTGTCCTTATGAGATTTTTTTTTTTTTTTTTTTTTAGCGCTTTGTAAATTGTATCGTTTTGACTAATCAGAAGATTCGCAGTAATTAAATGTAATTTTGTCTTCATAAAAATCGTTAAAATGTATGTAATTAAAAAGTACGGAAGGTCACAAGCAATAAAACGTCGTCGCGTGGCTTGGAGTGTAAGCGTTCTCTCCTGAACGTCGATTTCGTTATTGCAAATTCTTCGTGCGAAACACATGTTGAGCATTTCTCGGTTGTCATCACCCTGCTCAAAAACAAAAATACATGAAGCCATTGTTCAAACATTTAAAAAAAATTTTTTTTACAAGGTGATGACAGCTTGGCATTGTCGGTTGGCTGGCCTTTGACTCGGCGATGTCAGTCAATTTTACTTGGGATATATAAAAATGTTTTATCATGTATTGACTTAGGGGATTATAGTTGCCTTCCAAAAGCTGTGCAGCACTTGTCTTTTAATTATTATAGTATTTATAATTTCTACAGATAGTATCAGCAAACTTATGGTGTAAGCTACAGTAATAAAAAAAAAATAAATAATTGGAATGCTGAAAGTTTTTTTTTTTTTTTTTTTTTTTTTTTTTTTTAAATAATTACGAGGTACTACATAAGCTGGTTCCTGAAAAAAAAGCCAAAAAAACCATCAATTATGCCCTTTCGAATCTCACGTTAGCTGTCGATATGTGATGGCAGCAATCATCACTTATAAAATTTAAAAAAAAAAATGATATCGTGTTTTTTGTTTTTTTTTTTGTTAATTTCGCTGACAAAAAATATTTTTAATTAAAATTTCTGACATGCTTAGAATGAGTAAAAAAAAAACTTTGGTATTTCTTAATCATGATATAATTAAGCAGACAATTTTTTTTATCAAATTTAAGGCCGTTCTTGTCAAGCTATGCTTTTTTTTTTTTTTTTTTTTTTTTTTTTTTTTTTTTTTTTTTTTTATAGATGTACCTACTTTAAATGTTTTGTTTTTATTTTAGAATTTTTTATGGCACAAGTCATTAACTTCATGTAGCTTATTTTTATGGTCAATTATTGCAATGTTGAATGTTACATGATGAATTTTAATTACCGCCCCAGTCTGATATTTTTATGAAAGATTGGTTTTATCTGATATATTCAACATTGCATATTTTTTTCGTTCCTTGTCAGATTAAATTGTGTAGAGGAAGTTGTTAATTAAAAAAAAAAAAAAATTATACTTTCAGTAAATTATTTCCATAGATTTAAGTAGGTCTGTCCCAGGTAACGCTAAAAAAGTGGTATACCCTGGAGAAAAAAGGTCCCCAAATTGATAAAAAAAATTGTAAAGTGTAAATGTTTGTTAAAATTAAAGAGGGAAGACCAAGGTATTTTTTAATTTTTTTTTTTTTTTTTTTTTTTTAGGTCAAAAATTACGTAATATTAATTAACATTACTTTTTTTTTCACTGTTTTCTGTTGGAAAAAACATTGATTTGGAAAATCTTGAAAAAATCTTGTTGGATTTTAATGAAACTTTCAGAACTTATTCACAAATGATTGAAATTATTTTAGAATTGTTTGTCATTTTGAAAGTCTTGGTATAAATATTTTTTATATCTGTTACACCCCTCGAACTTAATTTTATGAAAACTTCAAAAATTTATTTTTGAAGCCTGATAATTTTTTTCAATTAAATGCACAAGGCTCTGAAGAATCATTGATTTTTTTTTTTTTTTTTTTTTTTTTTTTTTTTTTTTTGTAAAAAATATGTGCAAAATTGTCCAAACTTTTACCTCAATTGTAATTAATTAGTCTTAGTTTTATTGGGTTTTGTATGTTTACAATTGAGGTAAAAGTTTGGACAATTTTGCACATATTTTTTACCAAAAAAAAGCGTTTTTTAATCGTGATATGCTGCTTTTTTTACGTGACCTAATGGAGGAACATATATTCAACACTGCATTTTTTTTCCGTTCCAAGATTAATTTGTGGAAAGAGTTAGTAATCATTAAAAAATAAATTAGGCCAGTAAAAGAAACCCAAAATAAAAATCTATGCTTTCGTTATCAATTTCCATAGATTTGAGTTTTTACTGAAATTTTTAAATATTTTTTAATTCTGTTCTGAATTTTTTTTTAATCACACAAGACTTATGTAGCTTATTTTTCCTTATGGCCAATTATTGCAAAGTTGAAGTTATGATGAATTTTAATTACCGCCCCAGTCTGAACTTTGTGAAAGATTGGTTTTTTTATCTGATATATTCAACATTGCTTCTTTTTTTTTTTTTTTCTTTCCCAGATTAAGAGTATGTAACCCCCACCACCACCACAAAAAATTAAAGCTTTTAGCAATTTACTAATTGTTTACATTTGAGAATATTATTTATGTATTTTTAATAAGCTTTAAATGTTATGGTACAAGTAGATGGAGTAAGATATACAAGTGATTTTATATTGCTGCCCCGGTCTGATATTTTTATGAAAGTTCATATATATATATATATATATATATATATATATATATCTTATAAATTCAAGATTGCATTTTTTTTTTTTTTTTTTCTTTCTTTCCTTCGAATAAGCTTTAAATGCTGTTATGTGTATTATACAATAATTTTAATGGTAAGAGTAGAATGCAACAACAAAAACTTCATAATTTTATTGTTAAAATGTTTAAGATGAAAGATCAAATTATTTTTTATCTTGTTTATGCCATCATTGTGGCATGAAAATGACATTGCAGTATTGACCTTTGAGACATTGATTTGGACACTCTTGCAAAAATCCAATTGTCCATTTTAAAAACATTTTAGGATTTATATTTACAAAAAATGAATGGATATTTATTTTTATTTTTATTTTTTTTAAGTCCCCCTTCCAAATTTCATGAAATTTGGCACAAACCTATTTCCTGAATTCTTTTATTTGTTCTTTAAGGAGTCCCTGGAGATTGTAAGTTAATTTTTTTTTTTTTTTTTTTTTTTTTTTTTCCTCTTCAAATTTGATTTATTCAACTGAAAATCTGCTCTGAATAAAAAAAAAAAAAAAAAAAAATTAATGAAATAAAACTAAATATTTAAGTAGAAAAGCTTTTAATTTCGAAATTAAATTGACAGTCCAATCTATAATTTCTATCATTCTACATCAGAATATTTTTGCTTACTGGAAATAAATTTAATCATTAATCTTTTCAATTAAAGCTAAAATGAAATCGAATGTTTTTTTTTTTTTTTTTTTTTTTTTTTTTTTTTTTTTAAACTTAGGTATCAAATTTATTCCGAAATAGTGGAGTTCCATACAAAACCTGCATCTTATTTTTCTTATTGTCAGCTGCAATGTTGAATGTTACATGATGAATTTTAATTACCGCCCCAGTCTGATATTTTTATGAAAGATTGGTTCTATTATCTGATATAATCGACATTGCATTTTTTATTCTTTTCCACATTAAATTGTGTGGCGAAAGTAATTATGTAAAAATAGTCTCTGAAAAGAGACCTGAAATAAGTTTAAAGTAGGTACCTCCACTTTTTCGGCATAAATTATCGATACCTAAGTTTAAAATGCATTTTTTAAAATGAAAAAATATGCTTGAAGATTTCATTTTAGCTTTACTTGAAAGTTGAATCATTAAATTTATTATTTCCATTAAGTAAACAATTCTGGTATATTTCAGATAGAAACTATATACATTGGAATGTCAAATTTAATTTTAAATTTTTTAATTTTCAAAAAAACCGCCATTTTCTTAATTTTAAGAAATTTGTAAACAAACACAAATTTATCGATTTTTAAAATATTTAAAAAAATTTCTGAGACGTCATTTTAGTAAAATTAGAAAATTTAATGTTAAATTAATAATCTGATTTAAAAAAAATATTACTTAATTATAGCATAAAAAAGAAATATACAACGAATTATTAACGATTGGTACCGTAATTTTGATCCAATACTTGATCCATGTGTTGATTGACAAGTGATGACAGCTACTACGGATGACCATAAATGAAAATTACTAGAAATCTGAGTGAACCCTTTTATTTTTAGTTTTACTGTTATGTCTATTTATTAGAATAAAGGGACAAAACTCTTTTTATAATAATGGCAATTTCAGTCTACCGTACATGGAAATAAGGAATGTATTAAGTAGAAAAATACAACATAAAAAATTATTTGAAAAAAAAGTGGAATCACTAAATTTATTAAACTTGGCAATTTTGAACTCGTAAATTTTGTTTCTACACTTAATTACTAATTATCAAAAGGAAATAAGCTAATACAGAGTTTTGCACGATTTTTAAACTATTATAAATTATTATAATCAAAATGTAAAACAAATAAAAAATTCTTGTAAAATTTAATTATTCATCAGAAAAAATTTATTTCTTCAGGCAATAATGACCTTAATATTACTTATTTACAAAAGCAATTAAAAGCTTTTCTAATTAAGTAATATCATAGTTTTATTGGATTCTTACTTTAAACAAAAAAAAATTGTAAGGAAATGAACGAAATTTCGGGAAAAAAAAATTTTTACTAAAAAGAAATATTTCAAAAATAATTTCATTCATTGGTGAATAAGTCCTGAAAATTTCATTAAAATCGGACAATTACTTTAATTTTACAAGAATTTCCAAATCAATGGGTTTTCAACGGGGGGAAAAAAGCGCAAAAAAAAAACAGTTATTTTTACAGCACCGCGATGACGTAAAAAAAAAAACTTTAACCAAAATTTCGAACGTGTTAAAAAATATTCAAAAATATCAAAAAATAATTAAAATACACTTTGGTCTTTCATCTTAATAATAACATAAGCGTTTTGACGATAAAAATTTATTTTCGGTAAGTTTGTGGCATTTGTTTATTACGCTATGCTGTTTTCCCGCGAAAAAGTGGAGGTACCTAATTTTACAAGAATTTCCAAATCAATGGGTTTTCAACGGGGGAAAAAAGCGCAAAAAAAAAAACAATGTTATTTTTACAGCACCGCGATGACGTAAAAAAAAACTTTAACCAAAATTTCGAACGTGTTAAAAAATATTAAAAAAATATCAAAAAATAATTAAAATATACTTAAAAAATAATTAAAATATACTTTGGTCTTTCATCTTAATAATAACATAAGCGTTTTGACGATAAAAATTTATTTTCGTTAAGTTTGTGGCATTTGTTTATTACGCTATGCTGTTTTCCCGCGAAAAAGTGGAGGTACCTAGTTTAAAGCTTTCAGTAATTATTTGGTTACATAGATTTCTGGGAGTATTGATTGGCGTATTTTTAATATCATGACTTTTTTTTCTGCAATACTATGACAAAAAATAATCCATGCTAGTCACCTCCACAAAGACGATAAAAATATCAACATACCGTGATCTCTGTGATCAAAATATAATGAAAATGGTCTTACCAACAAAATCATTATGTTGTTAAGAGGAACGATCAAAGTATTTTTTTTATTTTTTTTTTGTTTAAATTTGAAATGTGAAAAAATACATTTTTGCCATGACTAGAATGTTCTAAAAAGGAAAATTTAAAAAAAAAAATTTTTAATCTTTCCTCTCGATACAAAGATTTAGACGCTAAAATTGTTTTCATCAAGTTTGGCGTCTTTTTCATGCTATGATCTGTTTTTAGTGATCTCAAAATTTATACTAGTTCCGGTGATACAAAGAGAAATGAGTTTTGTGTGTTTTGTTTATATATATATATATATATATATATATATATATATATATATATATATATATATATATATATATATATATATATATATATATATATATATATATATATATATATATATATATATATAAAAAAAATATAATTAAAATACTTTGTCCTCTTAATAACCATTTAGATAGTAAAATTTTGTTTTTTGTCAAGTTTAGCATCTTTTTCATCCTGCTATGCTCATTTTTAGCAATCTCATGGCTAGGACACATGGCACAGTGGATAAAGGCGTTAGTTAGATCAAGTGACAGGATACAAATGTTGTGAGTTCAATACCTGGGGGTGAATTAACAGGAGATAACTGATATCCATTATACATGGCAACAGAACAGTCTGCTCCAATGACCAAAATAAAGGGTTCAGTTTGATATTCCAACCACCTGGAAAAGGCTGGAGCATACAATGAGCAAACATGATATGGCAACAAATGAAGACAATAGTCCCAATAATGTAAATAGTGTACATAATACCTTGGCTCAAATATAGACAGATACTGACTCATAGTTGTCTCTTTGAATGTTGATTCATCATTTATAAACAAATATTAGGTTGGTGCAAAAATGTCGGTTCTTAAAAATACGTCAAAAACCAATATTTTTGCACCAACCTAATACCTTCAGATATATCAATGGTTGCCATTACCTTCTATGAATTTATTTGTAATTTCCCTATGCAAATTCTACCTAATTAAATCCAATTACCTTAAATTATATTCTCAGATACGTATAAGTGTTCTCTCAAAAGAAATTGAAAAATGGCATAGTAAGATTGGGTGGGGGAAAATTTCAGTAATCAGACAGAATTCCAGTCTCATAAATGCATTGAAAATTCAAAGAATATTTAATTCTAATGTCACTTTGAGTTTATTTGCAAAGTAAAGTTTTATGGGATACAAGGAATTCCTAATGATGAAATTTATCAAATATGTAACCAAAAAACATTGTTAGAAAACTTAGAGGTTGGATTGATTTATTAAAAATTCTGTTAAACACAAACCAGGTGAAGTACCTGAGAGAAATAGATCTTTCTTATGCATATGTGTATTAATGTCTCAATTTGAATTAAACTTTGAATTTTCAATTTCTTCATTCAGGATTTGAAAATATTCTCTAAGAACTTTTTTGGGATAAGTGGAGAATGTGTTACAGATATGAAGAAGGTACCTAACTAGAGTGTGGACCTAGGCCCTCTGAACTAACTTTACAAAGAAGTTAAAATCTCTTTAATCTGAGATTTTTAATATTTTTCCTAATAAGTTAACTCCTGAAACAGCTGTGCAGTAAATCTCCCAATACTCACTGATGGTTGCAGGAAGTGACTATTGGAGGTGCGGGTAGACAGATCACTCTGGTTTTGTTGTCTATACTAGAGTAAGCACAGAAACATGCTGCTAATATAACACTGCATAGTGACTGTCAACATTCTTCCACATAAATATAACCAATTTTAAGCCTATTCCCTGAAAAGTATGCTGCCAAATGTACCACTAGTGCATTGTATTTGACAATTTAGACCCTTCATGGCCAATAAAGGAAATTGTAAATTCTCTCTCTCATGGTGCACATTAATGTAATTATGAAATGTTTTTTCAGAATGCGTTACGTGGCCGCTTATCTTCTTGCCACTCTTGGAGGTTCTAAGAACCCCACAGAGTCAGATATTGAAAAAATTCTTGGCAGTGTGGGTATTGAGGCTGAAAGCGATAAAATGAAAGCTGTTGTTTCTGAACTGAAAGGAAAAGATCTTGAAGCGCTTATTGCAGCTGGTAAGTATTTTTTTGGCAGGGGGTGTGGCAATAATGCAGTTACTAATTTGATGCATGTGAGAGATTTCATTAAGCATCAATCATAAATTGTAAATTAAAATGTGCTTTGTGTATAACTTTTTTTTTTTTTTTTTTTTTTTTTTTTTAAATTTATTTAGCTAAAACAGTGGTGCTAAAATGATGACTATCTATAATCCAACACTTGTCTGATTTGGGCTGAGCTCAATGAATGTATTCTTAACTGATTAGCAACACTAAAACCTTTTTAATAGGTGTATGGAAAAAAAACTTGAGTAACAAAAATTTAAAAATTTTTGTATTAGATTTGTTTTCTAATTCGCTCATGAAATGAAAAATTCTTTTAGAACAAGTTTTGATTCTTATTTTTTTATCTTTATATAGATTGTTTAACTTTCTTAAATTGAATATTCTCATTTCTAAGATCATTCAGCCAGTTTACTTGTAAGAAAAAAATAATTCTAATCACTTCAAAACAGTGTTGGGGGTGGGGACTCTCTTCAAATCATTAGAGAACCATTTTTACAGTCCATCATTGTGACTTATAACCTGGGAGATTCATTGTGTCTTCTGGGACTAACATTTTCTGTTAGGTGTCTTCTCTTACACTTCTCTCAAAAATTTAAATGAAATGTCAATCATTATCTTTAATTCTTTTTATTGTTCTCTTTAATAGTTTTTTTTTTTTTTTTTTTTCCCCCCTCTCTAAAAATGTCGTTTTCTCACATAAACGACATTCTTTTTACACCAACCTAATATTATATATTAAATTATTATTGCATATAAGGATTTTTGTTTGTTTTTTCCCGTATATTTTTCTTCATACTGTCGGATTCTATATCCATATATTTGCTTACATACTGTCTACTGGAAATACAAACCTGAATTCATTTTATAACATGGAATACTTCAAGCTTATCCGAAAATACAGGAATCTATTAATCTCCGCGCATTCCTATATGAACAGAAAGGATTTCTTATCTAACTATTTATATGTGAAAATCGTCTTCATCGGGCTTATCTCATATTCTGAAATCATCTTCATATATTTCAAACTCTACTTGGATTTAATAGCACCAGCAAACAACATATTACATCCGATGCTTGCATCTACCAAGTCTCATGCAAAAACTGTGACTTAAAATGTGGCCACGACAAGCGTACATATACATTTTAGATCAAATAGAATTTATTTCCCTGACTACATCAAACTCTACTTGGATTTAATAGCACCAGCAAACAACATATTACATCCGATGCTTGCATCTACCAAATCTCGTACACAAACTGTGAGTTAAAATATGTGGGCTCGACAAGTGTACATATAAATTTTAGATCAGATAGAATTTCTTCCATCTTTCTTTCATAATATTCAAATTTAGGAATACGTTTTCACAGCGTCGCAAACGTGGTGACAACGTGACCATGTTTAAAACTAAACGCTGATCGCATAAACTTTTAGTTATCTGTTTGGATATGTCTTGTTCTTGTGTCCATCGTTTTTGTCATGTTAAGTTTGATAATGTTATTTATATTTTATATTGAATATGTCCTGAAGATGGTTTATTGACCGAAACGTCCGACGTCGACATATTAACATTAAAACAGCATTATTGCATATAAGGATTTTTGTTTGTTTTTTCCCTGTATATTTTTCTTCATATATATATATATATATATATATATATATATATATATATATACATACATACACACACACACACACACACAGTCTTTGGTATTGAAGTATCGCTGTATGACCTCTTACTAAGTCTGTGCTCGCTCACTGTGACTCCTAAAACGCTGTTACCTTACCCTCACTCTTCCTACCTACAACCTTTTACTCTGTCACTCTCGACTCGACTCCTTGGTCTTGCTCTCGGGTATTCACTGGCAGTAGTATAAGTATACACTGGGTGAGTCCATTTGTATAGAAAGGGGTGGACCCCTCAATACTACAGAAAGAAACCAAAGCACACTGAGAGCATTTTGTCTTCACAGTTGGAAAGAAACTCCAACTAAAGACATCCCAATTGAATGCGACCATTCTATTGTACATGATACTGCTGGAGTATCAAAACGGACTTAAACAATATTAAAAATGACAAATCATCAAGAGAATTTTTACGAAGTTTTTATTCTGCTGATAATATATTAAATGATTTGACGAAAATATTTGTTGGTCCTTGTATTTTCAATCGTGCTATTTTTAAAGACTTGGGGTCTGATTGTTATTGCAAAAATATTATTTCTCAATAAGCAGATAGTGTTTGTTGGTTTAAATATGAATTGAGAAGTTTCTATGATTTCATTTTGAGAAATGTTGCCATCGTTCAATTTCATATATGAAACAAATGTTTTTCTCCAAAAACGAGGCATTTCTGTACAGCATAAACAGTAGCTAATCAAGAAAAAGTAAGGTCATTTTCAGATTCAGCGCCCTCAAGTTAGCTAATAAAGATGTTTAGTGTCACGATAACATTTCTTTTCTTTTTTTTTTTTTTTTTGTTGACTAGTTATCGCTGAAAGCAAAATTCAATATTTGTGAAAATTATTGACAAAATATTCTCAACTTTTAACAAGGAATTTAATCTACCAATTAAATCAGGTGGGTACCTTGTCTTAAAATTTTTAAAGATATGCTTGGTGGTACAAAATTTTATCACTTCCATGAAAAGAAAAAAATTAGTCTTATTATTACCACTCGTGATAATAAAAATGAGCTAGCTAATCTATTTCGTACCTCGCTCAACTGAGCTAAATCGCTTTTCTACTGTGTATTCAGACTATGTTAATAGTCTGAATACACAGTATTTTTAAGGGGGTTAAAATTTGATAACTTTTTAAAAACTATAATAGTTTCTTTACATATCAAATAGGCAACTGTGTAAATCGAACAGTAATGAGTCCTCTTATTTTCTGTATATTTTTATATGATAAAATCACCGAAATAGTTCCAAATTTTTCACATTTGATTAACAATCTACGGTACTATTATTATTTCAATCGTTCTTGAAAATCAATTTATTTAGTCGCAACATTTTATTTATAACCACAACCGTCTAATATAAGGAAAGGCATCATCCAGTAAGTTTTTAAGATTCAATGCATTCCTGGAAGGACTTTGACCATTTTCAACACTCCTTACAATTTGGGATAAATGTTATTATACTTATAAAAGTGACACTTTCTGGTGAAAATTCATAAAAAATCGCAAGAAACCTGTAAAAATAGGATTCTCATTTGAAAGCCTGAAACTGTACAACATTTATTGATGGGGAAGAGGTGCGTTGATATGATGTTAGGTCGTGCATACATTACCCAAAGCTCTTTAAAAATTACCGTTTAGAGGTTTTCAGACTGAAATATATGCCCTATAGATATTAGCTTCGAATTGCTGAGTATTTGTTGATTTTGTGAGTGCAATGATAATTTCCACTGTGATGATTACTAATAACTATTTACATATAATTTATGACTAATTATTCTCTGGATGACGATGTTACCCTCTTTGATCTTACTATGTTGACAGTAACTATGTTATTTCGGCTGGTTGTACATATTATATATATATATATATATATATATATATATATATATTCAATTTACAAAGTATAAAAAATAAAGTTCACAAAATCAGAGAAATGAACTTAGACTTAATGTTTAAATATAAAAATTGTAATATACATACTTAATATGTAAAAATAATTATACTTACTGTAAGAATTCTAATACATTTTATTAAAACTAACAGTGAAAATATTAAATTGTATATAAAATTGTAGTTAACTAAAAAGGAATTCTAACCATAACATCTTTTAAAATTGTAATTAAATAAATCGTATTCTAACATATAGACCTCCCTATAAGTACTACAAGCACTTAAAGGAATCCAATAAAACACCTACAATAAAATGAATTTATTATGAAAAGCTAGATGTAAGGCATTGAATGATATGTGTGTGTAGAGATATATCTCTCTCTATATATATATACCTCATATATATATATATATATATATATATATATATATATAGGTGCAAAAATGACAACATACGGTCGTTTTTGATGTTAAAAATACGTCAAAATACAACATTATTACGTCATTATTTTTGCACCAACCTAATATATATAAATCTATATAATCTAAAATCTATATATCTTGCATGTAAGTGGACCTATTGCCTTGCTCCGGATGAAATGGTTTTTAAAAAATACCTTTCTGAAATTTCAGGTCAACAGAAACTTGCCTCTGTCCCATCTGGTGGTGTAGCTGTCTCTGCTGCTGGTGGAGCGCCTGCTGCTGCTGCTGACTCATCTGCTGCCCCTGCCAAAGAAGAGGGTAAGATTTTGAAAAGTTGCTTCATGTATTTTATTAGTGTTGTATGCATTACAAGTTACATAAGTAATACACAAGATTTATATAAATTTAATTCATTGCAACATTTTTTTTTTTTTTTTTTTTTTTTTTTTTTTTACAGCCAAGAAAGAAGAAAAGAAAGAAGAATCAGAAGAATCAGATGAAGACATGGGTTTTGGTCTCTTTGATTAACTATCATTACTCTCATCTTGAAATAAATACATTTTAAAAAAATTTTATTTTTTAAGAATTTCTTTTTTTTTTTTTTTTTTTTTTTCTTCTTCACTTGAAATCTTTCATACTTTAAAGAAATTTAATTACCTAATGGGTGGGAGTGAAAGTGTTTCAATATTATGAATGTCATTTTCCCTTGTGCAATATAGATATGGGAAACTAATGACGTTAGAGCATATAGAAGAGAAGTTCTTGGGTCGTAAGCCTCTTAATCCCTCCCATATATATTTGTATCTAATCCACTTAATATTTGGTATATTAAATTTTGAGCAACTCAAAACTTGTGTATTTTCATTCTCAATATTTGTACTTAAGATATGTATTAAGGTGATGTGGTCAAGCTCTGTTACATTATGTGAATAAGAGTGATGTTAAAGCACAACCAGGACACACTGCTGACATCACCCCTATGGGACTCAGTCAGTTTACTTGTTGCTGGAGTTTACTAAACTAAACTAGTTTGATGTATACTTGAGTGTTCCCAAATGCTATCTGATAAGTTTCTGTATATATTTCAACTAGAAGTATGAGTGCAGGAGAGCCAAACCAAGGGTAATGGGGCTTCAGTTACCTAGACGGTGCATGGATCACACAGGACTTAAATGGTACCAGATGAACGATCTGTTCAGGTGTAAGGCATTTGTATGTAGAAACCTAGTGGTATCCCATATCTTAATGTGCTTATGTATTTTGTACAGCTAGGTGGTAAAAGGGTAAAGCCGTAACCTGTCAATTGTACTAAAACTGACTAAAAGTGTTGCCTCTGTTGGACAAAAGTCTCAACCTGTTATAAGTGTAGTTCTGATGGTTATTCCATGATAGCAAAAAAAACCTATCATAATTTCAGCTAATCTACCAGTTACTGATAAATTCAGACACATCGAGATTGAATGAAGGAGGTGGCATTTTCACAATGTTTGACAGTTATAAACTTGAGTATGCCACAAAAGAGCAGCTGAAATTCAAAATTATCCAAAAGAACAATCAAAAATGTGAAGAACTAGCATGAAAGTGCAACAGTGTTTCCTGTGTGAAAAGATACAACCAGAGTCAAAGTTGTGACAAGTGATGACCGTGCACCTAAATGAGAGGCTTAATGAATGTATTTGCAATCTTAATGATGTCAAGCTTTTGGCTGTCTTGAGTGGTAGAGATGTGGGTGCTCTGGGACTGAAATATCACTACTTATAGCTTAACAGCTCTGTATCATAGAGGGGGTACATTGCATTCAAGAACAAGGAAAAGGTACATTCATCTCGAGGAAAGGAAGTCTTCCCTTTGGTGTTCTCAACTTTTTACCTGTGTCATTGCGACAAACATCAGTGATGGGCCTGTTTTGTTTCGACTTGGTGGAAAGACTTGCACAATTTGTAACGTATACCTGTTGTGAAATTCAGAATGAAAGAAAAGCTTTTTGCAGAGGTACCTGCATTGGAAGCTTACAAGGATGGACATGACGTTTATTTGACATTAAAGAAGGATGTAGGTCCTGTCATGTCAGCAGCATCAACCTACTCTGATACTATCATTCTTGCCAAAGCTGCCAAGATATTGCATAGGCACATTTGATCACAAATGTAAATGAGGGCAATCTTCATGAGACTTCATTATATATGATTCATTACCTCCAGCTTTGCATGATGGAGCAGACAGTCTCAACTAAGGTTTGGAGCAACTACTACTAGCCTTGCTATGGTTCAGCTCTTCCAATACAACTGCTTTGCCAAATACAAAGGTGCTACTACACCCAGGCATTCCAGAGACAAACCCCATTTCCAGTCTACATAGGGATGTCTGTTCATACTAAACAATTCTCCATGACCATGGTCTCGGTATTCATATGATTGAGTATTTTACATACCTGGTAGATGCTGCTGTAGTCAGATATGTAGAGAAAGGTGTGATTTGTCCTCCCAAACTGAGGAAAGGTCTTTTCAGCACATCTGTAATGGATAACATTGACTATAATCCCTCTTCCACAAAGGCGATCATGTCATTCCATAGAACCAGCATGCTCTTCATGCAGCCAAGCAACAGATGATATCTGTTGATTAAAGCATGTGACACATTGCAGTCAGCGTTTTTGCTACCCTCCTCGCAGGCATGGTTGAATTTTTCTCAAATCATGAAAGTCAAAATGGCAAATCCCAGAAATAAGGATGTTTTTCTTCCAACAATGTCATCAGTAATATTTCACAATTATTGTGAAAGATGGACTTTCCTTGATTAGAATGCATTTATGACCTCATAGCTACTTCTGTATTTTCTTGTCTAGGTTTCAAGAAAGAATATGAAGTCGTCTTCTGGCTGCTACTATCTTCACTCAAGAAAAGAGGAAAAGCAAAGATAAGACAAATGTCTCTGTCAAGGATGAATTCACATTGAATTTGTAGTTGAAAGGGAAATATTATTTTACAGTAATAAAATACATTTTTAGTAGAAACTAAAAAGTCCTTTTGAAAATGCAGACTACAATATCCTTGAGAAAAATATACATTGACATGGGATGCATAAAGTATCTGTAAACTGTTTATCTAAATTGTTGCCAAAAGTAATACGTTTAAATGTCAAATTGGAAATTTGGACCGCCCGTTTTTTTTTTTTTGTTTTTTTTTTCCATCCAACAGTGTTCTACTTCCATGTGCCATGCTTTTTCCAGTTATCTACAGTTGTGAACCAATAATAAAAAATTAAAAAAACATGGAGTTGTTTTGGAAAAATCAAATAATTGTCAGATTTTATTTACAAATGAAGAAATTATCCCCCCCTCCCCGTGTGTGTGTATATATATATATATATATATATATATATATATATATATATGGGGATGGGGGGATAATTTCTTCATTTGTAAATAAAATCTGACAATTATTTGATTTTTCCAAAACAACTCCATGTTTTTTTAATTTTTTATTATTGGTTCACAACTGTAGATAACTGGAAAAAGCATGGCACATGGAAGTAGGACATACATACATACATATATATATATATATATATATATATATATATATATATATATATATATATATATATATAATTTTTTTTTTTTTTTTTTCTCAAACTGCTACTAATCTCGTAAAAATCTATTGAACGGAAGACCAAAAAACACCAGTTTTCAAAGTTGAGCACAAGATTTGCTCAACTCGGTTGGCAACTATGTGTCCAAAGCTGAGCAGACTCAGAACTTCACGCTTATTGCGAAGTCTAATGCCATGTGCGAAGATCTGCAAAGGACAAATCCATAGGGATATAAAAATTGGAAGAGGAGCTGAATACTAAACAAGATGAAATTAAAAAATGTTCTAAACAATGTGCAACGAAAGCCATGAGGTAGTTAAAGTTTTTCTGTGAAAATTTGTTCTGTTCATTAAAACCATTATATTTCACAGGAAATGTGCAGCAGTCTAGAGAGCTGAAACTGAAATGTGTAACATTAAGAAATAAAGTGTGTAATTCAAACTTTACAAGTGTAGTAAATTCCAAACTGCAGAATGTTACACAAAATGTGTAATATCACCAGGTCTGCATTCAGATGTGTTTTAGCTTTGATTTCTTCACTGCTCTCAACTGATTTGAATATATCATGTCAAACTATTAAAAGAAATCAGAATAAAGTTTGTGTTTTTGAAAAGATGACCATTCATTTTGTGTGTGTGTGTGTGAGAGAGCACAAGTTTCAGTCCTTGAAACTTAAGGCCTGGAATTTTTTTTTACATAAATCTGTGGGGAAACTTGCGAAAACTTACAGGATTTAATCACAAATGAATGACATTTTAAAGAAGATATATATATGGTGTGCTACTCGTTTGGAAAAACCTCGGACAGCTCAACTTAGAGTATAACAAATTGGTACCCGAGGAAAAATGGCAAATAAAACAAAAAAGAACCAAGAACATTAAACCAAGGCGAAAACAATCCAGTATTCAAGCTCTAAGTCCAATGAAGAGAAAAAAAAAAAAAAAAAAAAAACTAAAACGAGTAAAAAGACCGCTATGTAAAGTATACAATACACTAAGTAGAGCAAAACCTAAGATAATCCTAAGGAGCCGGGCAAACCTACCTAGGTTTCACCTAACCGGAACTTCAGGGTAATGCTGGCTGAAAAGGAAAATTATGGAACAGTATTTATTGCTAAAACAAAAAAAGACTGACCACATGAGCAAAAAAAAAAAAGGTAAAAAGCCAAACAACGGCACTTTCTTGGGGGGGGGGGAACCTTTTCTAATAACCAGCTTTTCCTATGTCTACACCTAAGAATTTCCATGGTTTGTATTTAATTTTTTTCCTATTATACTTATTGATTAGATAAGTCATATTAGGCATACAACTATAACTTAGTTTGACGTTTTTGTTGAAAATTTTCTGTAATTTCAGCTAGCAATACCCTGAAGATCCGTTTAGGTGAAATGTACGTAGGTTATATTATATATATATATATATATATATATTATATGTTAATCATATTTTATGAATATGTCCTGAAGATGGTTTATTAGACCGAAACGTCCGACGTTGTCATATTAACATTAAAACAGCATAATTGCATATAAGGATTTTTGTTTGTTTTTTCCGTATATTTTTCTTCATACTGTCGGATCTATATCCATATATTTGCTTATATATATTATATATATATATATATATTATATAAATGGTAGCTTTTATATATATATATATATATATATGAAAAAGAATAACGTAGCAAAAATTGTGCATAGACTTATGAAGTACTGATACAAAAAATTAGATCTGACACTTCAGTGGATTTTTGAGCATTTGGCGTCAAATATAGGGGAAAATGCACTGAAAAATCTTTGATTTTGCAAGATTTGGCCTCAATTTCGATGAGTAAATCAAACAGCTTCAGTATTTAAATCAGGGAACGAAGAAATTATAACGAAACTTCAAATGGAAAAACTGAAATTAGATAAAATCCTTAAATTGAATCTATAAATTGGCATAATTAATTTGCTTAGTTTTATATTAAAGAATACATTGGATATAAGATATTTTCAGGCAGTAAGGTGAAACCATTGTATATTTTTCAATGTGATCTGTTGGATTTCAAATGTTTGCTTCCTAATCCTTTGGATCATTCCACCGTACCATATGGATAAAGATCCAGTGACAGGACCCAAATAGTGTGAGTTCAATACCCGGTTAAAGCAGTGGGGAATTAACAGGAAATAACTGATCACTGACTTCCATTAAACAAAGCACGTGGAACTAGAACAGTGAGCGAAATAAAGGGTTTAGTTCGACATTCCAACCACCTGAAGAAGGCCGTTGCGTACAATGGCCAAAAAGTTGTAATAAATATGGAAACAAATAATGTAAATTGTGTACATAATACCTCATCTTGAAAATATACATTTGCTGATTGTGGAACTGTGGCACCATTTAACGAGGCAGAAAGGGAAAAGAAAGAAAAGAGGAAAAGGAGAGGCTAAGGACCGAATCGTGGGTGATAAGCAAGAACACACACACGGCTAAGAGACAATGGATAAAAGGATATTTTGATAAGTAACAAATGGCGAAAGAGTGTCATTACAATGACAGGGAAATTCTGAGTAAAAAGAAAGGGAAAGAAAGAAAGAATCAGATATGTTTTGGCATCGGCTGTGTTATCTAAGGATATGAAAACAAACTATTGGTACGGGAAGACATCTTATTATCAACTACAGACCGGCTGGCCAAAGAAAAAAAAATGAAAATGTTATTTCGATAAGTGACGAAAAACAGGCAACTAAAGGGACTTTGGACAGATATGAAAAATTAAGGACCACCTACGAGTGTCCGTTGACCGATTTTCCTTCGACGGAACATCCTTGGCCTGCGATAATAAAATTATGTTATCAGAAATATGTACCGAAGGAAAATGAATGGGAACCTAGAAGTGTTTTTTTTTCTTTCTTCAAGGCGACAGACTGACTGAAACTTTGGAGATGTTTCTTTTTGAGACCGTGTTAGGAAGACCAACCATTCTGATAATTAGCGATAAAATACCTGACGTAAACCACGTGTAGAACAAGAGTTATGACCGCCATTGTCATATTGTCCCGTTCGCGGCCAGAGAAATGATAACGGCGATTAAGAGGAAGAAAAGGGAAAGAGAAGAGATAATTTTTTTTTTTTTAGTTAAGCAAGATATTTTTTTTTCTTCCTGAAACAAAGCCGCGGATTCGTCCACGCCCGACTAAGACATCATTGGTCGAGTGGTGATCACGTGACGCACGAGGAAGGCTGTTGCAGCCCATCTGAAGTATGATGAGAAGGTGGGAGTGAGGAAAGGTTCCCAAAAATGGAAAAAGGTGGAAATTCCTAACCAGAGAGGTGGATATGTATTTAGAATTATCGAGGAACCCCCGGCGCCGACAAACTCAGCCCGGTTTTGGTCGGCGCCCATATAAACGAAGCCACAACGAGCAGAGTTGAGTTGAGTCCCAGCAGTTCCCAGAGTCAGTCTCCAGTTGAAGCAAGCCTCGCAGATAGCTGACCAAGATTCACGCACATTCCGGACCCCTCTTCAACCCAAGAACACGGCGTGGACGTCACAGTTGGTGCCGTGACCAGGATAGGACCCTGGAACAGCCACTGCCACAATTAGTACCGTGACAGCAGGACAGGATCCTGGACCGACCACTGTTGCTGAGAAATTTCGAATAGGACTCAAAACGACCCGGGACCGAGAGGAACGAGAACAGAATCGTCCGTAAGGTAGGACACTTTGCTTGATTTCCCAACCTCGATTGTTGCTGCGTAGATTGTCTTTCTCTTTAAATATGTCGGACTATGATTCAGATAGAGCAGTGGGTGATGAAGCGGGGGTTAGACAAGGGTTGTCAGCTGACCTGAGAAAGTTGTTGGGTGGACCGAGGGTCCCAGCATTTGACGGCAGTGGGAAAGATTTTAAAAACTGGCTGGAAATCCTGGAGAAGAGCCGAATTATATATGAACTCACAGATCAGGAGACCCTGTATCTGGCATATGATGCCACAAAGGGGAAAGCCTCTGAGTTTATGAAGGAGCTCTTGGAGAGTCAACCCCACTTGTCTTGGGAAAGATTAAAGGGACTATTGACCAAGGAATTCACCGACGAGAGCACGGCTATAGAGGCCATGAGGGCCCTCTTAAAGCTGACACAGCTGCGGGACGAAACCCCTGGAGAATTGGGGGCCCGAGCGGGGAAGCTGTCATCATTGGCCTTCCCAGAAGTGGTTAGAGACAATGCGGTCATGCAGGCCCAGTTAGCAGACCTGTATGTGGAGGCCCTAAGTGATGAGCGTGTTCGTCACGACGTGCTGAAAGAGGGGCCGGTGAGACTATCGGCAGCAATAGAGCTGGCCAAGGAGAGCCCGGGCGTATGGGAAAAGGTGAAAAGGTGTGGAAGGAACCAGATACTAAGTCAGGAGGTCGGAAAAAGGGGGAAAGGCGGAAGACTCCCCGCGTGGAATCGGAGGGTCAAGCTAGAAGTAGATCAGCCTGAGGTGTGGGAAGAAGACCCCAATAGAAAGGCATGGTCAACCAGGCATGGATTTTATAAGCCCACGCCGGGTAGATACGGGCTGGTCTGCTGGACCTGTGGGCATGAGGACCACAGAGTGGCGGAATGTCCGACGAAGTGGGGTTTGCCCCCAGTCTTCGAACAGGACAGGTGCACCAGGTGTGGAAAGAGAGGACACCTGGCCAAGTGGTGCTTGCTGAGAAAAGGCGCCCCACCGATATTAACAAAGAAGGCCGAGCCAAAGAGACAAGACCAGGGAAAAGCCAGCGGGCCACCCCGGAATTAAGAGGGAGGGTGGCCCAGTTAAAAAGAAGGGAAATAAAAGCTTGGACCAGTGGTCGGGCGAGCCGCTTGGGTAGAGGACAGGTCCCCCCGGGAGTAAACGAGAGGTTAGCCCAGTTGAAGAGAAAAAGAGCAAAATGTTGGACATGTGGTCAGGTGGGCCACTTTGCGGGGAACTGTCCGGCAAAAAGGTGCTGGTTTTGTAGGAGACCAGGGCACTTGAAGAGAAGCTGTATCCTTAGGAACAGCCGCGGAAGACTGGGAGAGGTCCAGCCGGGCCCGCCCAGGTGCGAAAAGCGCAGAACTCCACCCCGTAAGAATAATGAAGGTGATTTATTGCTGCCGGCGCCTATGGCTGGGATGACCCAAGGGTGGGGGCCCAGGAATAGGAAAGCCCAAGTGTTCTCTTCGCTGACGCAAGAGAAGGAGCTATCCTGTAGAGCAGAGATAGGGGGTAAGGCGATGAAAGCTCTGGTAGACACAGGAGCATCTGTGTCATTGCTGAGAGAGGAAGCATACAGGCGGGTGAAACGGGAAGCGGACATAGAGGTCACGCAAGCAGATGGAACCCCTCTGAAGATAAAAGGGATGGTGAGGCTCCCTGTGAGGATTGGGAAATTAAGAAGCACCCAAATTTTTTACGTAACCCCCGACCTGTGTACGGAGGCAATCTTGGGAGAAGATTGGCTCCGGAGCCAGAGGGCCCAGATAGAGTTCAACCCCACTGTGCTGATAGTGAATGGTGAGAGAACACCATTGGGATGCCCACCGGAAGAAGATCTAACAATAGTGGTGGAGGAAGATGTAAAGCTACCCCCTAGAACGGCGGTGTCGGGAAAGGGTAGGTTAATGTCAGGGAAGAAAATAGGAAAAGGACCCCTGCAGTTGGTCCCTGTGGAAGGGAAGGGCCTAGAAGAGAATGAGGTAACTCTGTGTGAGACGGTGGTGGAGGCAGCTGAATTAGTGCCCATTATGATGGTGAACCAGGCCCAAAAGACTATAAAGGTTAGGAGAGGGGAAGAGATAGGGAAAGCGCTAACCCTACGGACTCTGAATCGGGTGAGGTTCGAAGAGGAACGAAGAAAACTTGTAGAGCAAACAGAAGGAATAGTGGACGAAGATATATTAGCACCGGATCAATTTAGAACCAGGGTGGGAGGTCTGCTGAGGGATAATCGAGATGTGGTAGCCCAGTCAGACAAGGAATTGGGCCAGACCCACACAGTCAAAATGAAAATCGACACTGGAGATCACCCCCCCCCCCTGTGAAATTAAAACCCTACCGGACACCTATTCATAAAAGACCCCTTGTAGAAGAGGCAGTAGAAGAGATGTTGGAAGCTGGGATGATCGAAAGATCGATCTCCCCTTGGAGCTTCCCAATCGTAATAGTAGGTAAGAAAGATGGCGGGCACCGTTTTTGTGTAGATTTTAGGAAACTGAATTCTATATCGAAGCCGTTGGCGGTGCCATTGCCACTAATATTGGCATTATTAGGGAAGGCAAAGTACTTCTCTACGTTGGACTTGAGGTCCGGGTATTGGCAGGTAGCCCTTGATGAGGCTGACAAGGAGAAGGCCGCATTTGCGTGTCACCTAGGACTGTTTCAATTCAGGGTGATGCCATTCGGTTTAGCTAATGCCCCGGGAATCTTCCAAAAGCTGATGTCAATAGTGTTAGGAGGATACGAGAGCTTTGCCATGGCATATTTGGACGATATCTTAATATTTTCGGAGACAGTAGAACAACACTTTTTCCATCTAAAACAAGTGTTGGGAAGGTTAAGAAAACACGGCTTAAAATTGAAATTGTCGAAGTGTCAGTTTCTGAAGGAGGAGACTAGATATTTGGGCTTTGTTATAAACGGAGACATGGATAAGGTGAAAGTCATAAGGGAAATGCCATAACCTAAGACAGTGAGACAGGTAAGAGGTTTTATAGGAGCTATAGGTTACTACCGACGCTTCGTCCCGGCATTTTCGAGAATTGCCATACCACTAGTAGCCCTGACGAAGAAATACCCTAGGTTCAAGTGGACAGAGGATTGTCAACAGGCATTTGATACGTTAAAAGAACAGTTGACAGCCGTCCCACTGCTGACGTACCCAGACCTCAGCAAGCCCATGGTACTATACACTGATGCCAGTGAGCAGTGTGTAGGAGCAGTTCTTACCCAGCCGTGTCCCGATAAAGAAGGACCAGTGCCAGGCATACCAGAGGAAGTACCGATATACTTTCTCTCTCATAAGCTCTCAGAGACACAACAGAGATGGCCAGTAATAGGAAGAGAAGCATATGCTATCATGTATGCTCTCCAAAAACTGGACTACTACTTGAATGGTGCGGTCTTTACTGTAAAAACAGAACACAAACCTCTGCAGTACCTATTGCAGGCAGAGTGGACAAATAATAAGGAGATTCAACAGTGGGCACTTAAGTTAAGTGGCTACCACTATAAGATAGAGTATTTGGCAGGGAAGGAAAACACGTGCGCAGATTTACTCTCAAGAATACCGAAACAACTGGAAGAAAGATATGTAAAAGTAGAGCAGGGAGTAGATGATAAAGCCTATAGAATAGGAGTAATTAACTCTAATAAGCTAAAAGATCGCCCTATGTTAGAATCGGACGAAGAAGGGGACACACAGATAATAACCGATCCCTACTGGACAGAAGGAATTGAGAAGGAGCAGGCAGACAGTGAAATAGCTGTCCTGAGAGAAAAGATGAAGGCAGGAGAGACCACCAAGTATGTCATAATAGAGGAAAGGCTGTATTATCTCTCAGGCAGGGATGAAGAAGTCAAGCCCAAGTTGTATGTGCCCAAAAGTTTAAGACCAGAGGTATTGGAACAGTGCCACGAGAGGTTGGGTCACATGGGAATTGATAGGACATGTGATCTAATAGGAAGAAAGTACTATTGGCCCAAATTGTACGGAGAGGTCACTATGTTCGGAGCTGCGTAGTGTGCCAGTCGCAGAGCAGAAGGCAGGAAATGGCACCATTGGAGGAGACGGACGTGCCGAACTTCCCCTTCGAGAAAGTGAGTATGGATGTATCAGGACCATATGGGGAAACTGCGCAGGGAAACAACTACATAGTGAGTTTTGTCGATTGGCTAACAAATTGGCCTGAGGCATTTGCAGTACCAGACAAGAAGGCTAGAACTGTGGCCGGTTTGATAATAAGTGAAATCTTCCCTAGGTATGGCGCCCCTGTGCAGTTGGTAACAGATAATGGCACGGAGAATATAAACAGCATAATGAGAGAAGTGCTGACAGATTTGAATATAGAGCATGTAAAAACATCTCCATATCCCCAAGGAAATGCTAAAGTGGAAAGGTTTCATAGAACCTTGGGAGATGTATTGGCCAAGCTGGTCAGAGAGAACACTGGAAACTGGGACTTGTATTTGACACAGGCTCTGGCGGCCGTGAGGTTTACGATAAACGAAACCTCCAGATTTTCTCCTTACTTTATGTTGTTTGGCAGAGACGTGGTCCTGCCTGTTGATAACCTATTGAAGCCCCGAAGAAAGTATATGGGAGAAGATCATCATCAGCTGTTGCTAGAACAACAACATAAAATATTTGTTCAGGCCAGAAGAAGAATAAAGAGGGCCCAGAAGAAAAGAAATGAGAGAGTGAATGCTGAAAGAAAGGTAGTAGAATTGAAGATTGGAGACCCTGTCTACTATAAAATCCACCAGAGAGAAGGAAAGCTGGACCAAAGATGGGAACCGTACTACCGGATAGTAGAGCAGACGGGTCCAGTATCATATGTAATATGGGATCAAGTGGCAGGACGAGCAAGGAGGGTCCATGCCAATGATCTAAAGAAGGCTGAAATAGCTAACCTGGAAATGAGCGAGCCGAGGCCTAAGAAGACAAGGACAAGGAGGGTAACTCTGGTTGAGCCGGAAGAAATGGAGACGGAGGAAGATTCCGAAGAAAATGAGGAGATAGATCGACTTGGCCAGATGGACGAAGAGATCCGAGCGACGGGGTTGGAACCCTCGGCGGATATCAGCGGTGTTCAGTCGTCGACTGAATCGGTGCAGAGAAGACCCTGCGAGGTCGCCATCGCACCCCCATGTCCAAAGGAAAGGAAGAGAAAGACGAGGAGATCCAATCAAGCAGCCAAGGGCTCTAAAAAGAGGCACCCTGAACAGGACGAAGGGCCCAGCGAGTGGGAGGAAGAGGATCAAATACCCCTTTCCCAGCCCAAGGAAAAGCTAAGGAACAAGAGAGATCTAGACATAGAGTCAGGAGGTATTAAAGACGTCCAAGGCGAGGACTCTAAACAGAAGGAAGAATCAGGGGAGGAAGAAGAGGACAAAACATCTCCTGGACGGGAATTAAACACAGAGGGAAGGTTAGAGGTTGAGCAGGGACCACCTCGGAAGATGAGATCAAGAAGGGTGAAGAACCCCAAATCTCAGTAGAACAAAGAAGGCTGTGCAGAATAGAAACAGTCGGTGTCGACAGGTAACGACACTTGCTCATCCAAAAACCTGCTGGCTGACTGTGGGGGATGTGGATGGAGGGGATGGAGTCGCGGGCTGCATCTCACGAAGGACGGAAGAAGATTATTGGCATTGCTGACTGGCCATCAGTGGTGTCATGAAGTACGACCTTTGGGAGTGGGCGCCCCGCACCCCTGTCCGGGCCATTCTGTCTGCTAGGAGTTAGAGGAGGGAAGAGCTGAACGTAGTAAGAAATTATGGAATAATTGAGTGATGAATTGAGCAAGACTGAATGGTTGTGAAGAATAATAACAAGAGAATTTTGTTACCTTACAGGAATGATCAAGATGAAAGGGCTGATGATGATGATAGCCACACTGATGATGACGATGGCGGAAGCTGGGAAGCACAGCCGAAACACCATTTTTAAAAAGACGAGTGAAGTAATAATAACCAGGTCTAAATGGTTGATCACATTCGTGATAGATTTGAAACCATACGAGTCGCTACTAAATAAGTTAAGAAATGAGCTAACGCAGCTGGATGCAGCCCGGTTGAAAGTAGGGCAAGATTATCCCAAGGAAAAAGGGTATCTTAGTTTACTACACTCCCTAGAATCAGAGGCCACTATGATAGAGGCTCAATGGAGGGACATGCAAAATTACCTGAAGAGGATAGAGTTACTGCAGACGCGGGAAAAGAGATCAGTAGTTCCGATTGTAAGAAAAGCGTTAAATGTCCTGTTTGGAACAGTGACTGAAGATGACGTTAAATTCATAAGAAGGAAACTGGGAGAAGTGGAAGTAAACCAGAGGACGCCTGCTCAAGTGGCAAGGGAGAGTGTGACCATATTAAAGGTTAGAGGTGGCCAAAAAACAGAGCCAGAATCAATTGGTTAATAGATAACCTGGCAGGGTTGAGACAAGAGGTAATTAATAATACAGAAACTGTAATGATCGAATTACAAGAAATGAGCGGATTCATGCAAAAATATTTCCAACTGATGACAATTACGAATAAGATACGACAAACTAGTCAGTCGTTGACGACCTTGCTGGAACACGTGAGAGCGCAATTAGACACGCTGTCATTGGGACACCTCTCCCCAAGCATAGTAAACCCGGGTCGCCTAAAGGAAGTGCTACTCGGAATACAGGCCGAGTTACCCCACCATTTAAGGCTGCCAGTGGACCCCACCAAAGAATTGTGGAAATATTATAATGCACTGGGATGTGTGACCTTGTTGGAAAATAGACGACTATTGGTTGTGATATCTGTTCCGTTGTTAGATAGAGAGAGTATATTCGAGATATACCAGGTTATAAATTTACCCATTACCCCAGAAGAGATCAAAGTTTGGGAATGATAGCAAGGTACAAGGTGGAAACAGAATACATAGCTTTAAATTCAGGGAGAACGAAATTCATGTTGCTAACAGCTGAAGAAGCTAGAGAGTGTAGAGATGATGCTCTAGGGACTTGTACCTCGTTAAGCCCTATCTATATAACTGGTAACCGCAAAATGTGCATACTAGAATTGTTTGAAGGGAAGAGAGAAGGAATTAAGAGAACCTGCCAAGTGGAGGTATTAGCAAACACGGCATTACCACAAGCTATCAGTGTTTCAGACGGGGTGTGGGCAGTAGCCACACAGAAACCTATCAGCTTGTCTAGGGTGTGTGGGGGAGAGTCCACAAGGACATTAAGAGTAAGGCCACCATTATCCCTGTTAAAGTTACCCATGGGATGTTCGGCATTTGGGATATCTATGTCCTTACCCCCCCTATTACCAGGAAGAAGAAAGATATGAAGAGAAAGATTCAATCATAGAAATGATTGGCAGAGGCTTAGTCAATTGTACAGAATTATGGGAGCCAATAGTGAAGGGATTCTCCAATGTTACCTTGAATAAAATGCCAGAACTAATGAAGCCGATTGAAAAGATCGATATGGATCAATTGAAGGACAAGTTAAGTGCGGTGGGAAATGAAGGTATGGCTTGGGAAGGCGATGAGCAGATCGCGATAAGTTGGTCAATAGTGATGGGTACATTCATAGTTATAGCCATCGGGGGTATAGTAGTATGGAAGATTAAGAGTAAGAGGAGATTAACGAACGACAATCCAATGCGCATGCAGCAACTCGAGAGGGAGATGCCAAGCAGTGTTCCTTACTCATACAGAATCGGCGAAGAAATTGCAGGAAGACCAGCGGGGGAGGCTGGCGTGAGACCGCCACGTGCGGCGGGAAAAACCTCCCACAGCGGAGAGGAAAACATTGACCAAGAAGAACAAGCCATAGTAACCACATCTGCACCCACAGGCACACGCACACATTACATTACATATAGAATAGAGGAACTTGAAAAAGAACATTACATTGCATGTAGAACAGAAGAACTTGAAAGAGAACATTACATTTGCATGTAGAACAGAAGAAGATGAAAAAGAACATTACATTGCATGTAGAACAGAAGAACTTGAAAGAGAACATTACATTTGCATGTAGAACAGAAGAAGATGAAAAAGAACATTACGTTGCATGTAGACCAGAAGAAGATGAAAAAGAACATTACATTGCATGTAGAACAGAAGAACTTGAAAGAGAACATTACGTTGCATGTAGGAAAGTAGTATAGAATTGCATGATGCATGTTAAATGGTGTATTTGGGTTTAGGTGTAATTTACGGGTAAATGACAAATCGGTTAGGGGAGGATTGTGGCACCATTTAACGAGGCAGAAAGGGAAAAGAAAGAAAAGAGGAAAAGGAGAGGCTAAGGACCGAATCGTGGGTGATAAGCAAGAACACACACACGGCTAAGAGACAATGGATAAAAGGATATTTTGATAAGTAACAAATGGCGAAAGAGTGTCATTACAATGACAGGGAAATTCTGAGTAAAAAGAAAGGGAAAGAAAGAAAGAATCAGATATGTTTTGGCATCGGCTGTGTTATCTAAGGATATGAAAACAAACTATTGGTACGGGAAGACATCTTATTATCAACTACAGACCGGCTGGCCAAAGAAAAAAAAAATGAAAATGTTATTTCGATAAGTGACGAAAAACAGGCAACTAAAGGGACTTTGGACAGATATGAAAAATTAAGGACCACCTACGAGTGTCCGTTGACCGATTTTCCTTCGACGGAACATCCTTGGCCTGCGATAATAAAATTATGTTATCAGAAATATGTACCGAAGGAAAATGAATGGGAACCTAGAAGTGTTTTTTTTTCTTTCTTCGAGGCGACAGACTGACTGAAACTTTGGAGATGTTTCTTTTTAAGACCGTGTTAGGAAGACCAACCATTCTGATAATTAGCGATAAAATACCTGACGTAAACCACGTGTAGAACAAGAGTTATGACCGCCATTGTCATATTGTCCCGTTCGCGGCCAGAGAAATGATAACGGCGATTAAGAGGAAGAAAAGGGAAAGAGAAGAGATAATTTTTTTTTTTAGTTAAGCAAGATATTTTTTTTTCTTCCTGAAACAAAGCCGCGGATTCGTCCACGCCCGACTAAGACATCATTGGTCGAGTGGTGATCACGTGACGCACGAGGGAGGCTGTTGCAGCCCATCTGGAGGATGAGTAAGAGAGGTTGCTACGAAGATGTGGGGAGGGCAGTTCACGCCCCTCTGAAGTATGATGAGAAGGTGGGAGTGAGGAAAGGTTCCCAAAAATGAAAAAAGGTGGAAATTCCTAACCAGAGAGGTGGATATGTATTTAGAATTATCGAGGAACCCCCCGGCGCCGACAAACTCACCCCGGTTTTGGTCGGCGCCCATATAAACGAAGCCACAACGAGCAGAGTTGAGTTGAGTCCCAGCAGTTCCAAGAGTCAGTCTCCAGTTGAAGCAAGCCTCGCAGATAGCTGACCAAGATTCACGCACATTCCGGACCCCTCTTCAACCCAAGAACAATTATTTTGAAGAGCGACTTAGATCCAGATCACCGAAATAAGTTTTTTTTTTGACTTTCGTCCAAAGACCCACCGAAACACCAATTTCTTAGAGAGCAGACAACTTGAAGTGTTAAAACTTGCCTAGCGGAAAACGACGTGTCACAATCCATAGAACGGATCGGGAGATAGATGCAGTCCTATGTATCGGACAACTAGACATAAAGTTTGTTACCTTTTTCTTTGATACTTTGAACTTTTGAGTTTTCATTTTATTGTCTTTTATGCATATTTGTGTGGTATCACCCCCGTTGAACTCGGTTTGCAGTACGGCCCCAACCACTGTTTGATCTCGTCTGCCTAAGATCAATTCACAACGTGGGTAGGCGGACTGGGGGATCAGTGCAGTTACCTTGGTAACCAGGCGTTGGAAGCGAGTTGGGAACGACGAGGCTGATATCAAATCTAACCAGATTCCGACCCGAATCACCAAAAGGTTAGAACGTCATATTTGGAGCGGCGACACCCGAACGGAGCAGCGAACGGCTGGCGCCGCGGCGGGGACGTCACAATTGGTGCTGTTTAGGGACGTCACAGTTAGTGCCGTGGTAGACTAGGATAGAACGTCACGGTTGGCGCTGCGACCAGGGGACGACGTCACAGAACTTATTTCTCTTAATTTTGAACCAGCAATTGGCATACACATACACAAAATTTATTAAACTGGAGTTTGGTTGAAATATTTCATGGGTATGCACCACGAGTCCATAAACACATCAGTCTGATGGCTAAAGTTAACCACCTTGCCTGGTTTAATGGACCAATTTTCCATGATGCAAATCTAGGGCCCACCTTCCCTCTAGAGTACCCACTGTATATTCATAAAGGAGTCTTTGGTCACAACTAAAGGTATTCTGTATTTTCAATTTTAAAAATAGAATCCAGAGTTCTGCCATCAGCTGAAAATATTATTTGGAGTAAATTATGGTAATCATTTGCACAATATTTACCCAGCGGACCATTGAATGTAGTAGGGCTTTTTGTTGTACCATCTACATGTTTAAAAAGTGCTCTAAACGGAAGTTCATTTTAGTGCAAGGAGCAACCAATAGTGTGAAGATTTAAGTTTTGTTTTTAGAAGTACTACAAGTCCACCTTCACAGCCTGTACTGGCATTAGTGTTGTCAACAAGGGGAGCCTTGATAGATCAACTCAATAGCATTCCGTGTAATATTGATAAGGCTCTATATCTCTTTGGGATGCTTTTTCCTGCTATTTTTATTAAAATTTCGGAAAAAGAAAATCTGTATTATCAGAAATTACACAAATATTTTTCAAAATAAATTTGAAAATAAAGCTCGAAATACATTAAATTAAAACTAAAATATTTGCTTACATAAAACTAGAGTTAGTTCCGAGATTAGCTCGTAAGCAGGCTTTTTAATAAAACACTAACTAAACAAATTAATATAATTATGAAAGCTATATTTTTTAAATGGTTAAGTATATTTTGATAAAAATACAATAGATATTTGTGCTAATTAAAGGCGTAAACAAAAATAAAACTAACTTACAAGAGGAGGTAATTATTACCGGTAAATACATAAGAAATATACAGTAATTAAGATGGCGTTCGTATTTTGTTATTTGTATTTTAAACTAAATATTTGAGTGTGTTCGTATTGGAGCTTTCAGCGCGAATGCCAAGTAGTATAGCATACCGTTTGAAAATTTCTGGTGGAATGAATTGCGTCGTGGTGGTCTTTTTCTCAGAGTGCCCAACTGACACAATTATACTGTTCAACAAAATCAAAAAGAAACAATGCGCATGCGCGAAATTAAATATATAAAATGGCGACAATTTACCTATTTCACCCTATGTGTATATATATATATATATATATATATATATATATATATATATATATATATATATATATATATATATAAAATGTTCTAATGAGATATTTTCCTTAGTGCTTCGGCTGCATGAAATTATGCATGCTACTAGATTGGCAGTCAAGTTTCTCCGTTTTACTGTTGAACTAGTTAGATGCAACCATCAGTTTTATTCTAATAGTTTCCCTTGTCTCTTGTGGAACTCTCTTTCGATTTATTGCTTTCCTACCAAACATATAAATGCAACATAAGTCAACATGTTCTGTCTGAACCCTGTTTCTTTATTGTCCTTTTCCCAATTTCTTACTAATGTCTTTCTCATTCTCTTTCTCTCCCAGTGACCCCTTAAATCATAGTGGCATTATTGTATTGCTTGGGATGAAAGTTATTTTGTTTTTATATTATGTTTGATGACAAAAAGAATATATATATATTATATTTATATACGAAAATATATTTTTTTCATTCGAATTAGTTAGGGCATTACCTTTCAAATAAAACGGAAATTTAAGTTTAAATTATTAGGTTGGTGCAAAAATAGTGTCGTTTTCTCACATACTAACATATGTGAGAAAACGACATTATTTTTGCACCAACCTAATATTTAAAATTCGGTTTTAGTTTGTGACGATATTCTCAGTAGTAATTTCCAATTTCGTTGTAAATTGACAAACTTACCATATTTTTTCCGGCGTGCCAGCAAGAATCTGGCCGAAGTTGTGACTTTGCTCTTTGAATCCAAGGTTATTTCGAACTGTGCCAGAAGGATCTCTCTCACACACACACACACAGAGGGTGCTGAAAAATTAACCGCCCGTCCAAGAAGCCTTTAAAAACAAAATGACAAAATATATTTCGTCGGAACTTTTCAACACCCCCATCTCAAGCCCCAAAATAACATAGAAAATAATTACTTTTGAAAAAAAAATATTTTCGTTCTTAAAATAATTTGGATGTTCTCAAAGATCCCCTAGCATTATGAAATCTTAAGCACAACTGATTTACTTAGCATAGCTTAGTTTTAACACAAGGCGACAAGTATGGACTACTTAGTGAGGGTCGAATTCACTACTAATGCCCGACAGGACGAACTTTTTAACCATAACGAGGTGCTCATAGAAAATTACTTTTAATGGAAATGTGCAAATTGTCATTTTGTTTAGAAACCGACATATAATAAAATGATTATTTAAAGTGAGACTGATGTCCTCATCTTTGTTACTATCGCATTTCAGCCGTAGTACCGTCCGGCCTTCTTCAGGAGTCTATCGATCAGAGTAACCTTTAGGGAATTATGAATTGAACCTTTTATTTAATCTACGGGTGTAGATTGTTCTCATTCCACTTTCCATGTCTAGGGATATCTCATTTTGTTCTTTTTTTCATACTGCTCAGTCATTGCTTTTCCTGTTTCCATTCTCTGTACCATCCGCATAATTATTAATTTACCAGATTCATGAATCAACGCTTTTAGCCTAGACACCCGGCTGAATGGTGTGATATCAACAACAAAGGTGTTTGACTGTAAATAATGTAAATAGCGATAAACCTTCAATCAAGAAATTCAGACAGAAATAATATAGTTAACAGTAAAGAGAAAACAATATACAAACATTTAAAACAAAATATTTATGTATAATTGCTATTAAAATAGAACAGTTTAATAAGAATACTTTTGGTAATTCATTCCTGGGGTTAAATATAAACTCTAAAGTTTTGTGATCTGACAAAAATTTTCGTCCGAACAAACAATTTCGAGCTCTTTCTGTGCTCTATACTACTGCTAACGCTTCTTTCTCAATATTTGAATAGTACATAGTACGGCAGGTACATTATTGGATGACCTACTTGGGGTAAAATTGCGGCTACAGCATGTTCACATGTTTTTAAGCTTTCAAAAGTTATATTTTGCTTTTGAGTCCATTTAAATTCTGTATTTTTTCCCGTAATTCTGCAAATGTTTCTATTAGTTCGCTATATCTAGGTAGATACTTGCTATAAAAATTGGTCAATCCCCAAAAGGATTCTAATCCTTTTTTATTTTTTGGTGTAGATACTTCCGTTATTTTATTTATCAGTTTATTGTTTGGTGAAATTCCTTCTTTAGATATTTGATACCTCAAATACGATATTTTGTCGCAATTTAACTCACATTTATCGCCGTTTATCGTCATAGCAACATTTTTAATTTGTTTAAATCTTCTTCAGGCTTTTAATTTCTCTTTACTATAAGCACCTATGTTTATATTGCCTTGATATATGATTATATTTTTTACCACTTCCGATAGAACTTTTTCAATTGCCTTTTAAAAATATGGCTTGAAGTTTTAACTACAAATGGATGACGAGTCTATCTTAGTAAGCCTATCGGGGTATTAATTGTAGCGGTTTTTAAAAATTTCCATTAATTTCTATTTGGTTATATACCGATTTCGGGTCAATTTTGGCAAAGTATTTCATTCCTGGTAATTAATGACTTGCAGTTTCTACGTTAGCTAAGAGGAATGAATCAGATCATATCTGAAAATTCACACGAACTTTGTTATCCCCGCATATCCTCAAATCGCCATTGGGGTTTCGTATCTCAAAAATTGGTGAAGTTCAACTGCTACCACACTAGGTAACTTTTTCCAATATGCCTTGTTCTACCATTTTCTTTAGTTTTGCAACTACCATGGGTAGAATGTGAATAGGTATTTTTCGAGATTCAAAATAGATCAGGTAATTATTTTCTTTTAGACGAATACTCGTTTTATATCCTTTTAATAGTTCTTCTGGTTTTATACAGTTTATTAATTTCGCCATATCTACTTTTAAAACGGTTATTCCCGGGAGTTCATCATTTTTGTGCTTTCTACAACAGTGATGGGAATAATTTCAAGACGGTTTTTTTGTCTCGAAAGTTCCTTCAAAGGAGTTTTGATGGCAGATCCATCAAATTGTTTTAAATTAAGATTACTTTTCTTAATTTGGGTTTACACATTTTTCCCCCAAAATTCCTTGGGATTAAGGTAACATCGCTCTCTGTGCCAACCTACATGGTAAAAGTTACGCCATTCAATTTTACTGTCTCTCTACTTTTTACAGATGTTCTTATCGATTATGCCCCTGTATTTTCAGTATGAGGGTTTATATATTCTACCCTTTCTATTCTCTTTTTGTATCTGCACACAGATTGGAAATGGTCTTTTCTTTTACAGTTTTAGCATAATTTTCCTAGTGCTGGACATTTGTTTTTGTTTTTTTCGTGTTCTTGTAATATTTGCAATTAATTAGGATTTCAGTTGTATTGTATTCTTTCACATTGTTTGAATTATGAAATTCATTAATTAATTCTAATTGTTGCAAGAATTATACACTTGCTTCTAAATTCATATAATTCGCTTATAGCCGTTCGAGAATTTCATGTTTGTATGCAACGTCATACACACCTTCAATTTATCTTAGAAGGATCGATTCATCTTCTATAGACATTTCTCTCGAACCCAGTTTTACAAATTCGCAATATCTTGGTGCTTCTTTCAATCTGTGTAAATATTGCATTACTGTTTTATTTGGGTTCTGTTTATTTTCCATAAACTTTCTTCTCTCTGCAATAACCAGCTTTTTTTTTTTTTGGTCGCATGTTTCTATTTATGATGGCTGAAATTTCCTCATATGTTAAGTCTTCCAGTATTTTGGGATACACCATAATGGATATTTACGTTTCATTCTCCCCTTCGGAGGTTTTCTTGACTTTCAGTTTCTTTATCCTACCCAACGCTGCGAAAGATCTAATTCAAGTTTCTACGTGCTTCGATTCATCCAATGCGGTTAGGGATCCTATCGGCGACTCCATATTGTTTATGAAGTAGAGTAATCTCTGGAATAGACGTTGTCAGGTCAACAGGTGATAGCTCGACTGGTATTCGCAGTGGCGTTTTGCTTTTATAACAGTATCTCATTTACATACAATACCACAACTACTTTGCTTATTTGTCATATGTTCATCTATATGTCTGCGTAATTACACTAAATTTTGACAAATGACAAGTTAACCTACGAGAGAGTGTGATATGCTAAATGACGTCACTTTGAGTAACTTGAAATTGGTTCCATCAGACGTGAGAGCGCTGGTATTAAATACCGGTTGCGTAACTACACACAAAACAATTCTTGAAAACTAATGTAGCAAGCATCATTGGAAAGTATACGGGGAAAAATAATATAAAATAAAAGTTAATATGAATTTTGACAAATTTACCAATAATATCTTATTTAACAAAACATGTTTGAGAGAATTCTTGTTGCTGAAATGCACCTTAATTAAATTGAGTGATATGCATACAACTCTGTCCTTGGTTTCTGTTATCATCTCTAGACTAGATCCCCACAGTGCATGTGAACTTGATGATATCACCGCAATAGTCCTTAAGAAATGTGCTCCTGAACTGGATCCTGTTATCTCTAAACTCTATAATAAATGCCTTGCTGATTCTTGCTTTCATGTTTTTTGGAAATCTTCCATGTTCCAGTGATTCGTTTGATCCTTCTAACTACCGGTCTATTAGTCTTTTAACTTTTTTGGCAAAGTACTCTCTTGATTCTACTCAACTCTGAATTGGTTAAGCATCTCATATCGCAGGGTCTTCTTTCAGATAAGCAATATGGTTTTCGACTTTCATGGTCAACTGCTGATCTATTAAAGATTATTGCTGAAAGAGTTTATGAACCTTTAGATAAGAAAGGTGAAGCTCGGATTATTACTTTGGATATTTCGAAGGCATTTGTCAGCGTTTGGCATGTTGAACTTCTTTTTCACAAATTGAAAGATAATGATATTTCTGAAAGAACTTTTTATCAGATTCAATCTTTCTTAAATGAAAATTGTCTTGAACGGCCATTCTCTCTTTTTGCATTAATACAGGTGCCTTGCATCTCCACCCCACGCCAGGGCTCTGAACTTACGTTGTTCCTAATTTTCACCAACGACCCGTTGTCATCAGTTCTCATATCTTGTCTATGCTGATGACATCCGTGTCTTAATTGGCAGCAGATCTTTTAGCAGATAAAAAAATTGCCTACAATCTGTTGTTAACTGGAACAAGGAATAACTCGTTAATTTTAACGTCAGCAAAACTAACTTGCTCTCTCTATATCGCCTGAGAGAACCCTTTTGTCATCCAACAGCATGGCCTATGCTAACCCTCCAAGAGAGTGACCAATTGCGCCTTCTTGGGCTAACGTTTGACATGAAGTTGAATATATAATATATTTTATTGAAATAATTGCTAGGTATGCTGCTAAGAAAGTTGGTTCACTGCGTCGTGCTAGACATTTTACTTGCCAGAATTTATCTTACACATTTATAAGCCGAAAATTCATTCTTGCATTGAATTTTGCTGTCACATCAAGTCTGGTGCTTCTGCACTTTATTTAGAGATTCTTGATAAAATACGATGTTATTAGTTCCGACCAGACACCTTGACTTCAGTCACTTTCCAACCGCCGTAACGTAGCTCCTATAAATATTTTCATAGTATTAGGTTGGTGAAAAATAATATCGGTTTTTGATGTGTTTTTAACGTCAAAAACCGACATTATTTTTTAACCAACCTAATAATTATTCTAATAAGATTTTTGCTTTGATATCTAGACTTTATCTAGACTACTATTTTGGCGACAAGATCTCCTCATTTTACAGTTGAAATAGCTAGATATAACCGTAAGTTCAACGCAAAGTTTTTTCTCTTGCACTTCTCTCTTGTTCCATCTTCATGCTTTCCAGTGAATTTTGATTTCAACAAAGTCAATTGTTATCTTCCGCCTTCTTAATTCCTGTTTTGCTACTGTTCACTCCCCCTTAACAATGTTTTCTTTTTCTCACATTCAATAACCCGTTGCGTCTTAGTGGCTTTATCGCTTTGCAATATTATTAAAAAGAATTTTCTTCACTCTCACTTAGTTTCAAGTTTGAACTAAATAAAAATGACAAGTAAACTTATTTGTTGGAAATTAGGCGGTGGTAAAATTAAAAAAAACAAAGCAACCATTTTTATTACAGTGAAAAATCTCTTGACATCACAGCTTGTAATAAAAAATATTTTTGAATGAATTCTAAGAAAAAAGTATTATCGAATGGAATTTCTTCTTATATGGGGAGATAAGTATAAGAAAAATGATAATACAAAGAAGAAATAAAAATGTATATTAATTAGCAAGCTGACACATAGAATGGAAAAATAAACAATGATGATTCAGAAAATAAAAATAATAGGTTTGATCGATTGATTTGCTTTTTATGGCTAATCAACCCTTTGTAGTTTATTTAAAACAGAAACATCTTTTGGTTTGTAAGAATAATTCTTTTCCTGTGAGTGAATTAATAGTTTTTTGGAGATAAAAATGATTTTTACAGATAAAAGTCCTACTATTTAACCCATAGCTGGGAGAAGAGATAAATTCATATCTTTCCTAAGGGTATTTGCGCATAAGTGAATTTATTGAACTGTACTAGAATTCGAACTCGGCTATCCGATTTCTCATTCCGAGCCGATATCCATTACACCATCCGCACATAAAAAAATTATAAAATCTTTTGAGTCTTTGTATATGTTTGCTTCCTTTTTCTCATTAATTCTTTTTTAATGGAATCCATTTCTATCATGGGGCATAACAATTTATTCTTAATGAATAAAAGTTAGAGAGCTTTAAGTTACAACTTCCTACTCTTCTATTCTATGAATAATGTCATACTCATAGTCACACAGGCACACACACACACAATGATTGCATAGTAGATCCTACCACCAATTACAGTCATAGAAAAGCTTTGGAAAACGAAAAATAAATAAATAATATACTTATGCTGACACTTTACAAATATTCAGAGAAGCATATTTTGGTTTTTCGGCTGTTTGCAAGAAGCAAAGAAAATATCTTTTAAAAACTGTAATATTCTCTTTAAACCATAAATCATTACAGTGTAAATGAAATAACAGTGACTACATCTCAAGAAACTCAGCACAAAGGAAAACAGTTTCATAATAGTAAATATTAATAATAAGGGGTTAATTAATTGTAGACTGAACAAATGGGGTGGGCGTGCTTTCTTTCTTTGTGCCAAATATTTTGAAAGAGTCGTATAGGGCACGACAGACAGTGTTTTTACAGGTAAATATTAAATAAGAAACATAAAAATAGCGTGGTCTTGTAATATAGAATTTTTTTCAGCCGTATCAACCAACAAATATTAATATCGATATACTGGGTAGTCATTTCGCCATTAGAGCATTTAAAATTTCTCAAATATTCATAGTAAATTGTTTCAATAAGCTTTACTTTTGAACACATGCGCATGCGCGTACATAAAACGATACACAGATACATTGATTTATTTGTAGCGCTCAAAGTTATTACATAAACCACAAAATGAATTCAGTGAAATTTCTGTTCGTATTTTTTCTTGATTTTTCTTTTGTTTTTAATTATTTCTCTTCATATTTTGGAGTATTAAAATTATTTTCATTATTTCAGCAAGAGAAAAGCCACCCTGCCGTGAATGTCAATGGATAAATTTTTAATATTTTCGATGTTTTTAGATTGCATAGTTGGAGAAAGAGGCAGTGATGCCATTGTTCATCATCATGTTTTTTAGCTTTTGGTATCAATAAAAATATGTTTGGTATAATCACCACGTACATGTAATACATTAAATATATTTCATGTTTAGATACAGTAAGAATTTAAATCATTTTTGCATAAAATAAAAAAAATACATGAATTCTTTTTATTATTCATTTTTTTCCGTGTCTAAATTCACAATGATTTTTCAATCTGACCTTATGATTTTAAAAAACAACAAACTTTTGTACTGAAGATTACTTTTAATAGCCACAATGCAAACGCTTTCTGTTAAACTATATCATATGAATAAATTGTGTTAAGATTACCTTATTATTACAATGGATTCTATTCGGATGAGTATGCTCATCTTAGTTGTTATATTCTCAACATTTCAGTCATTGTACACTTTTTCACATACTCTTCACAGTATGTGACTTTTCCATACTATAAAACTCGAGGACTGAACCCACGACTGCCAGGAAACCTTATATTTTCAATAAACACTTTAATCCGCTAAGCCATGTTTTCTGATCAACCCTGTGGTGTAATTTTGGAGACTACTCAAATGGTGACATTGTATGAGTGTCCTTTCCCACTGTTAGAGTTTAACATGTGTACTGATTCTTTCAGTCGTCTTCTCCTCCAGTATGTTGCTCTCTGTCTATTGCCTTAACTGTCTTGACTGCCAGGGGTTGATGACAATGTTTCTCTTTCGATGTTCTTACATAATCTATCGCCGTAAACTGAAAATAAAACCGTTTGTTTCAAAATTCTATGAATACGAAAATCACCTGAAGAAATTTAAAGGGCACATAAACTGAAACGTTGTTAGTATAACAACCAATCTGAGCACAATAGTCCGAATGTAAAAGAATATAATAATGATACTCCCTCGTCTTAAAAATTCCGATATAAATTACCTTGTTAATCGTACTATTAAAAAAAGTTTTTGGTTAATTAAGGATTATTTTTATTTATAAATGTTCTATTTCTATTATCGGATATAAAAAGCCTTTAAAGATGTTTTGGAGATATAGAGCTGAGTAAAGGTAAAATGCTACCTTTGTCCCGTAATATTTGTTACATTTAGTATATGAAATGTGTATGAAAATGTAACAACTGTTATGAGACAAAAGTAGCGGTTATTATGGGAAGAATAGTATAGAATAGTTATTTTAACTTATTCTATTTATTGTTCCAATGATTTTCCAAGGTATTGATGTTGGTAATATTGTTAATGTATAATGCATTTTCTTTTATGATTGGTCTAAATATTTAATATACTGGTTAACATGAAATGACAAATAGATTAAGAACAAATGAAGATAAAAATTACAAAAACAAGTTATTATCGATTATCTAACAAATAACATTAAATAACCCGCATTATTTGTATCCCTACTCGGGATAAGTTTTCTAATTATCAAAATATGTTCGAATGAAGATCGTTCAAATATTGGAGCAAGCCACAAATTCCATAGCTTCAATAATATGCTAAAATTATGGCTATAAAATGAAGGTTAACAAAAACGATTACATTTGAAAAGCAATGGCTATTATTCGGCTATTTTAAAAGGAAAAGGCCATTTCAGCAATAATTACTATCAAACAAATGTAAATTTTTACGTTATTTTAAATCGATACATAGAAACTCAATGGTAATCTTCTGAAAAACAACCTTCTTTTTCAATTATACAACGCTAAAGTGTTTCTTTTAATGTGCTTGTTTATACGTCAGTATTTACAAATAATATCCAATCTATTACGAAGTTGATTAGCCTCATTGTAGTTTGTAAAAGAAAAATAAATCCTTAATTTTTCAATTGTGGAAGCTGATATATTCTTTTAAATTTTGAACTGAAATTTTCCTGTAAAAGATAAAAGAAAATCACTGATGTATAATACGTAAAACAAAACATTCTACAATAGAAGAATAACCATCATTAAAATGATGGTTTATGTCGAACATTGAGAACTGTTGCTTGTGACTCATCGAAAATACCCGTGTTCAGTATTCAGGGATACTACTGTGCGTTAGGGCAAACCGCTGACAAGGACCTGATTTTCATTTCAAGAATTGGGTTGGTTGTTTCGAATTTACCCTGGAAAAAGACAAGTTTGATTTCAATTAACGCATGAAAAAAATCTCAAAAACCTCCCAGCCATAGTGACCATAATCTTATTTTCACTCTCAAATATAATTAACGTCGACCTTAGAGAAATATGTAAATACCTTTACACCATTGGTTATAATTTTAAATTATTTTTTAATTGATATTCAAACAATAATCCTAATTATTAGGATTAATTAGAAGTATAATTAATTATTAATTAGAGATATAAAAACGAATTCAGTGTAGTGAAATTTAAAAAAAAAATCTTAAACATAAAATGTTAATGTAAAAAGGCCTGTTCATTGCAATCTGCGTAAATGACCATAACTTTAAATCTTTTTTATGCTTACATCAACTGCTACAACTGGAAATTATAGCAAACTAATAAGTAATGTAATGAACATATAAAATTGAAGAAAAGTAGGGAAATGACGGCAAAACCGGAAAACATAAAAGATAAAATGAATGAATGTTGGCTTAGGGGATGGCACATACTTCCACTGGTAATTACATTTTAAAAAAATGGAATAATTAAAGACAATATTCATCGAACAACCAAAGATGTAAAATTAATTGAGAACCGCAAAATAAATATAAAACTACAAGCAAAAATATAGCATATAAGAAAAAACAACAAAATAGTAAAACAGGTTATATCGAAATACAACAAAAGTTAAAGTTGCTTTCGTGAGACAATTCCCAATAAGCTGTTGATAGCTGAACTATCAAAACATGAATAAAGAGAATTCATAAATCCACAATCCATCGTCCAAAAGAGAACGAAGAAGTGAAACAAATGGGAATGTTTTGAACTTTAAATTTTACTAGAACAATCCACTTTGATAAGCCTTACAATGATCCAATTTCATTGACATGAAAAAGTAAAACAGCAAGCAGAAATATACACTGGATTTGGATCAAAATAACGATGGACATTGACAGGAAAAGTCTTACAAAGACATTTATGACGTTTGGTCAGTGAAAGCTGAGAGGAATTTCAAATTTGGTGACTAAGTTGTTGCCATCTTTAAGAACGATTTGAAGGAAAACTTGCAAACTACAACGATCAAGGTGAGAAAACTAAGATAGATCACGGTATAATAATAATAATCATTTCACATATCAGAAAGTTTATGTTTAATACAAAATCAACAAGAGCAAAATATCTGCACATTGAAGTCGCTTTTAGTTGTTAAACGTTGCAAATGATCAGTTCTAGTCATGTTTTATTAAAACAAACTGTAATTATTGTAAGAGAGTGAACAGAAAAAAGCGCAACAAAATAGACTGTAATGATTGTAATCCGATAACAATGAAAAACAAAGATGAAGATTTTAATTTATATTCTGCAATGATCTGACCAAATGTAAGTCAAACTTACACAAATCAAAATATACTGATCTTTATAGTAAAGACAAACATTTTTTAAGAATATTATTAGAATATTGTTATTGTGTGATAACAGTATTCTAGTAATGATGTGTAGGCAGATTTTTCAATGAAATCGATTGAATAATAATGCATTTTCATCTATTTAAAATAGAAACTATTTGGCCTTTACAATAATCGAGAAAATTTCATCTTTGAATATTAAGATTGCATCAAAACTTACCAAAGATACATGCTTAAATTAAATTACATGCTTTTTTTTATGATATACATTTGTTAATACCAGATGAGTTTTAACCGTGGTAATAATGTTAATGAAGTGTTTTTTTTAATGATTACTATTGATTTAAGTAAAATCCTGCCAGTCACTTTAACCTTTTAATTTTTATATTGGCTATTATATTAAGAAATCATACGTAAAATAGGGGACAACACTAATGCGAAAATAATCGATAGAGATTATGTCGAAAATGTGAACATAAGAAAATATTTAAGTACTACAAAATAAAGAAAAAATAAATATTAACATTAAAAACAAATCAAGTATTACCATAAGTAAAACATAACAATTACAAATGAGAAAAAACATCAAAAAAAGAGAAAAAATGTATGACTTATTCGTAGGTGACTCCACGAAATCGTTAATAAAATAGCATGGCATGATGAAAAAGACGCCAAACTTGACGAAAATAAAATTTTATCGTCTAAATGTTCATGCTATTATTAAGAGGGAAGACCAAAGTTTTTTTTTAATTATTTTAAAAAAATTTTCTTTCAAAATTTTGATTAAATAAACCTTGTTTCTCTTTGTATCACCGGAACTAGTAAAATAACATATACAATTTTTTTATGTATGATGCACATAATTTGGAAAATCTTGCAAAAATAAAAATAATTGTCGGATGTTAATGAAACTTTCAGAAACTATTCACAGATGATCGAAATTATTATAAATACGTTTTTTTTTTTATTAAAGTCATGGCAGAAATATTTTTTTTATATTTATTACCCCCACCCCATAACTAATTTTATGAAAACGCTAGAAATTCGATAGTTTGAGGAATGCAAATCATTTTTTTTTTGTTTTTAATTGGATCCGCACTACCTGAAAATCAGCTCTGAAAAACTCAATAAAACAAATATATTACTTAATTTCAAATGCTTTTATTTGCTTTTAGTTAAAAAATTTTCGATGAAAAATGAATTTTTAATACAGTTATTTGTTATTTCTTTAATTATAATAGATTTTTACATTTAAGTTGTTAAAATATTATAAAATTAGTTAAAAGCCGCATCACGTTTAATAAGTGTCATTATGAGATAGATCTTTTTTTAGCGCTTTGTAAATTGTATCCTTTTGACTAATCAGAGATCCGCAGTAATTAAGAAATGTAATTTTGTCCTCATAAAAATCGTTAAAATGTATGTAATTAAAAAGTACGGAAGGTCACAAACAATAAAACGTCGCGTTGCTTGGAGTGTAAGCTTTCTCCGCTGAACGTCGATTTCATTATTGCAAATTCTTCGTGCGAAACACATGTTGAGCATTTCTCAGTTGTCGGTCCATTCTGCCTGCAGCTCATTATCATTCCTTAAGTGTTGTTGTCATCACCCTGCAGTAATTAAGAAATGTAATTTTGTGCTTATAATCGGGTTGTAATTATAAAGTACGGAAGACCAAGCAGAATACAATTAACTTGCGTTATTTGAGTTAAGCATTGTTCTCCCTTGTTAAGGCCTTTAATTTTGCGAAACACGTGTGGAGAAGTTAATTTGATTTTTCAATTCCAACTGAGAAGGGTACCTACAAGTAGCAGTATCATCTTATGAAATTTATATGATCTTATTTTTATATTAATCTCAGTTATGACATTTTTCCATAAATGAAATATCAAAATTAATAATAAAATGAATGGAAATACAAATAACACAGTAAAATGTAATAAATGTACATAAAATTATAGTATTTTATGTACCTTTCTTATGAAATAAGAAATTTAATCTTACTCTTAACAGTCTTATTTTAATTTCTTTATAATATATTTTCCATAAAGCATCGTAAACGTAAAGGTGAAAGTACAAAAAAAATTAGAGCGCTGAAAGTTTTCCTTAAAAATAACGAGGTAAATAATTTGTTCACTTAAATGTAAATTATTTCACTTTTCTCCTTCTGTAGAACAAATTATCCTCACGAAATCCGTCAATATGTCATTCATCACCTGTCAAGTGATGCGAAAGTTTATGACCTGCTTTGTTTTATTTTCAAATTACATCTTTTCGGCGCAGAAGCTAAGTCAACCTTGGTTCAAAATATTTTAAATAAACATTATAATTTCTGATTTTCTTAAAATAAGTTTTGAAAAAATGATAATTGATTTTTAAAAGTGAGATTTTCATCTTTTTTATAAAATGGAAAAAAATGGATGACATAATCGATTATCTGTCAATTTTACTGACTTAAAAAAAAAAAAAAGGAAGATTTTGAACGAAAATTTCGGACGTGCTCGGAACAATTAAAAAATGTAAAAAATACCCCCAAAATACTTTGATCTTTCCTCTTAATAATAACATGAACATTTTAGACGATAAAATTTTGTTTTCGTCAAGTTTGGCGTCTTTTTCATAATGCTATGCTCTTTTTTAGCGATTTCATGGAGGTACCTACTTATTCGTCTTACTGTAGTAAGGCTTTTTCTAATTTTACGTTTGTAAAAAGTTGATATCATTCTAATTTTTACAGATTTTATGAGAAGACAAGGAATTGAAATTGAACACACACGCAAACACACACACACATTTTCAGTTTGGACAAAAGCATTGGAAATGTCTAGTTATCTTCTTACATTTTTATCAAAATCAATGTTATTCTTATAATATTCTGTAGATGAACACATTTAAAACTGTGCTTCTAATGTTCTTCTCAAATGTGTGTTTGCTTCTAGATTGTTACCGTGATTTCTATCGAGGGAGCACTTGCAAATATTAATATATAAAAAGTATTTGATGAGAAACTACAACAAATTTTCAGAAGTTCCTCTCTGTGTTAAAATAACTTTTTGTTTATGGCGTTTCTGTCCCAAATCAGGAGGCACAAAATAAATTTCTTCGGATTCGAGTTGCGCAACCTCCGACATCATTTCCATATTTTCCGCGATATTGTTGTCTTCCAAATTTAATCTAAAGGCATACTGAAAATGTCTCCTCTCAAAACTTGAATGCTAATAATGTATTTAGTCCATCTGCGCAATACTGGATGATCTTCGTTTTATTTTACCAAGTACCAAGAAGGATATGATGGCCGTTATACAAGCCGCACCGTTCAAATAGATTTTCTCTGTCATACAAAGTTCGTGTGCGTAAGAATATCCAGTCATCATTGCAAGGGCAATAACCAGTTGGAAGTTGGAGTAGGCAGCTTCTGCCTGTAATGGGAACAAAATTCCAGGTAAACCTAGAAAAAAACAAGAAAATATAAAATTACAATCTATATAAATTTTCCAATGGCATTTGTGTGAAGTGAAGGCGACAGACTCAGTGGGAATTTGAACTCAGCATGCCCATTCTACTTTTCGCGTCGATAAACATTACGTTGGTGCATATATTTTTTTCTTTTTACAAACCTTAAACTTAAAGTAGAAGCTATTAAAGAAGACTGAAAACTTACCAATCGAAGCCATATTTATTTTTCTAGTTTTTAAATTTTCAAAGCAAGTCATTCATACGGTCTACCCGGAATTTGTTTTTAAGTTTTACTTTAAATTTTACTTTTTAAGGCAAACTTATTTACTAGAATATGTAAAAAATAAAAACAATCGTTAAGACATAATTAACTGATTAAACTGTTTAAACTAAGTGTTTTTTAAAAGAATCTTATAAATAAATTTAATCATTTAGACTGAATTCCAATAATACAATTTCCGTAGATTTTTAAATTGTGGTTATTTCGACCGTTAAAAAGTTTCTATAAGTTTTTCATTGTTACACTTTTTAACAAAGGTAAATAATAAAATATTTCTGGTTGTATGCATTGTACCCAATATTTATATAGAATTTTACATTTTTTTTTATAAGAGCACAAACATTAAATCAATGTTTATGCATTTTTAACATGTCATTTCACACCATTTTGCAAGTAAAGTATAGCGAGCTCAAAGCTTAAGAGTAATTTTATCAACTTCATTCAGTTATGTGTCACGCTTTCGATACATAACTGACTGAAGAGGCAGATTTTTCCCGCAGTAGGTTGCCATTTCTTTCTGCGGTAGACCAGTTGCCATCCAAGGTCTGTCCTGCTATTTACCCATAGCTGGGGGCGGTGGAGAAGAAGAGGATTCATACCTTTCCCAAGGGTGTTAGCACGTAAGTGAATGTAATGGATTCGATTGGAATTCGATCTCTGCTCTCCAGATTCCTCAATCCGAGCCGCTATCCATTGCCTCACCTCAATTTTGATTATCAAATTAAATAAATGCAAACAAAGCTTTCCCTAAAAATGTAATCGTTGCTTATGATAAAACAGAAAGATGAAACGTTCAGTTTTATTAATCGTTCTTTTCCTTTTCAGATTTAATGAATATTTTTTTAACTAATAATTAATATTCTGGTTCATAACATTTAATATTTTACCCAGCAAAGAATTATGGCTATCGATAATGTTCTTATTTATTTTAACTACAGGCTTCCAAAACTTCCTTTCTGATAATATACAACATAATTCATTGAAATATTGAATATTTGACAGTTACTTACTATTAGTGTGCGTAGTCCATATGCCTTCGACTAATCCAAGAATGCCGCTGAGCAGGAAGACTAAAACATTGTTATAAATACTGAGGCGCCAAAATCGCATCCAGACTAATGCACCTAAGTTGATCGAAGTCACTGTGACAGAAAAAAAACAAACTTTTGTCATCGAAGTGGACAAACAAAAACCCGAGGGTAGGTAACAGAGTATTAATTCTGATTCATAAAACTTGTATTCATCGTAGTTTAGATTCGTTCATAATTACATTTTGCTGACAAAAACGAGTATTACAGGAAGTTACAACGTAAATTTTATATTGGATTAACCCTAGATTTTCCCTTCAAGCGTTTAGTTTCATTTAAAAAGAGCGTTTTTGGTTTAATACAAATGTCATATAAATATGTATTTGAAAATTGTCAAAATTGGCGTATATTGATTGCAATGATGGAAGAAAATATGCAACATTTCCGGAATATTGTGCTTTGTTATTTGAAATGAAAATGCGACTCAAAAGCAAAACAATTAGTAGCTTATAGAGAAGACTGAATGTCATAAGTGGCTTGACATCATCAAGTAAAACAGCTAAGTTTGATGGTAGTCAAACCAAAGCATTAATTGGGAATAATCAATGTTTAATGATGTTTGAGATAACATACTCAAAGTAGCAATATCAAACGTTGAAAATCAGTGGTACCAGTTTAGTTATGTTAGTGACTTTGATGTATTGTTCCCACATATGTTAATCGAAAATAATACTCTACTGAGGCATATTTCCCTGTACCATTCGCTACTTAAGGGAATCGAAAATGTTTTGTTTTTAGAATAAATTGTAACGGGCGATAAAAAGTTTATGGAATATAAGAAATTATGAGGTAACCAATATAAACCAACACTACTCATACAAAAATTTAATCTTCACCTACAAATGATGATATGTATATCGTGATATTCAATAATTGGCCGAATAAAACAGCATAGCATGATGAAAAAAGGTCCCAAACTTAATAAAAACAAAATTTTATCCTGAAAAAGTTTATATTATTAATAAGAGGAAAGACCAAAGTATTTAATTTTTTTTTTATTCCTTTCTAGCAAGTTTGAAATTTTGGTTGAAAATCCTTTGTTTTTACGTCAGCGATCGCGTAATATTCAGCATTAGTTTTTAGCGCTTTTTTTCAGTTGAAAAACACATTAATTTGGAAATTCTTGCAAAAATTAAATAATTGTCAGATTTTAATGAAACTTTCAGAACTTATTCAAAAATGAATGAAATTATTTCAGAAATGCTTGTTTTTTTAGAAAGCCATAGTAAATTCTTTTTTTTTGCATCTGTTACTACCCTCTTACTTAATTTTAGGAAAACTCGAAAATTCAAATATGCGTACTTTTGTAATTTTTTAATTAAATGCAGAAGACTTTGAAGAAGATAAATCATCGATTTTTTGTAAATCGAGGAGTTTTTCTACCCAAATTTTAGCTCTGAATTGAAAAATACAAAATCCAATAAAACTAAGACATTATTTAATTTTAAAAAGAGCATTTAATGACTTTTATGAATAATATATATTAAGGACATTGTCTGAATCCAAAATATTTTTTTCGATGAAAAATGAATTTTTACAAGAATTCTTTTTTTTTTCAATTTTAAACACAAAATGTGATAGTTGTTAAATATTTTAAAATTAAGTTTGAATAGGTGTATTTCTGAAGATTTATTTTTTTATAGATCTTAAATTTGAAAGCTTATTACAAATTTTATTTATTGCGAAGCGTTTCTATTTTTACAATAATTTTTTAATATGCCAAAAAATATATTAAAAACATTTCCGGCAAAACTACAGAGGTACAATTCAGAAATAATGTCACGTAATTTAAGAGTTGATTCTCCCGACAGCGAAGATTCGGTTTCATAAATTGCATTGATATCGTGTCAAATTCTCTGACGGAACGACCATCATCGTCGCATTTTCAAAATTATTAATTTGTTTTTACATATTTCATTAAATATTTTCTTTCCATTTTTTTTTTTTTTTTTTTTTTTTAGATATAATCAATTTTTTTCTTTTTCAGTGAGAGAAATACTGCAAATATTTTTTTTCTTTTTTTGAATTCAATTTTAGGGATGGAAACGGTGCATGCTTTGAACATATCTTCGTTAAAAAGTACGTAAAAATCAATAAAATATTAGACTTTTGAAAGTATTTAATTTTTAATAATTACTTTATAGTTAAATAAGCTGGTTCCCTTAAGATTAAAAAATACTGTTACTTCTGCCCTTCCTTCCGATAAATTGCCCTGGCGTTAGTTGTCGGTACATTGACGTCAATTCACACCTCCAAAACCAATCACCACGGTTAGACGCGCTTCTCTTATTCCCAACTAAATATTTTCTGCTAAAAATTAAGTAATATTTCTTTCCAATTACATTAAGTATACATTAAATTTTCTAATTTTCCTAAAACAACTTTTGAAAAAAGTATAATTGAATTTTACAAGAATTTTAAACGAAGAATTTCACTTTTGATTACAAAGTTGACAAAAATGGCTGACATGATCGATTTTACGTAAATTTTGCTGACTCAAAAAAAAAAAAAAACTTCAAGATTTTTAAGTAAAATTTCGGACGTGCAAGAAAGGATTAAAATTTTTTAAAAAGATATTCAAAAATACTTTGGTCTTTCTTCTTAATAATAACATAAACAATTGGACGATAACAATTGTTTAATTAACTTTGGGACCTTTTTCCATCAGGCTCTTTTTCAGCGAAGTGTTGAATATATCTATATTAGAAGGAATTGTTATACAATTAGTTTCCAGACTCATTTAGACCAAATAGAGGCAGTAATCGGCGAAAAACATCTAAACTGAAAAAGAAAGGTAATAATAATCCATCAGTATAAGTTTAAACTGTATGTTTCTTTAGTGATCAGACAAAAAATGTGCCACCTTTTGTCTGTGATGTTTTCACTTATCCTCCATATTCATGAGAGATTGCATTGTCGGATTACTATTTATTCCGGCTTTTACAGAATTTATTAATGAAAAAGTATTTCAATTCACTGTAAGATTGCAAAAGACTTGTAAAGCAGTTGTTTGGTGAAAAAGAATAATTGTTCTGAGAGGATGGAATTATGAAGTTGTCTGAAAGATAGCAGAAGTTAATGGAACAAAAAGTTTAATATATTGTTCTATGGAGTTAATATGGAAATTTAAAAAAAATATTTGTTTTATAAACTGAATAACCTTTTTCAAAAAGCCAATAGAAATCAGAAATACAAAATCCAGTTGACTTGTGAGAAAACTGAGCAAGAATATAGGAATGTTGCTACTGAAAATAGATAAATTAAGCTTTGGGTACATTATATTTGTTGGACTTTTACACAAAGAAAAAATTAATGTTTGAATAGAATCACATCAAAGAATCAAAGCATAGATAAAAAGAAGGAAGATTATAAGTATTTTCTCCCTTTGTGGTAAAAGACAACTCACAGAGTGACGAGGGACTGAACAATACCGCTTTTTGAAAGTGTACCATTTTTATTTCTTTAATGCCGAAGATTTTGCTTTACTTATAATTATTTGTTTCATCGTTGCTTCTACAAATCAAGTCTTCTAATATTTCTGGAGATCATCTTCTCTTTTTCTTTTCTTAATTAGGTTTTTCGTGCACCCTTCTCGTCTCAAGCGCAATGTTATGTCTCAGCTACCACGACAGCATTGTATCCATGGGCTATAACTTACTTGAACCCAGTTACAAAGGACATTTTCTTTTAAGCGTTTCTACATCCAGATTGAGTTTCCTGCTAAGAAAATTGCCCTTGGCTCCTTTCTATAAACCACAGTTGGTATACAAATGTACTGATGATAGAGTTGTTTCCTATTTTCCGAAATATTTCCAATATGATCCACTCATCAGTCTATCCCACCGATATAACAGTACATTATCAAATAACAACTTCGAAATTATAGTCATTTATGATATATTTAGAATTGAAATATTGAGTGTTCAATGGTTAATCACTGTGGGGATGGGCCTATATGACCTCAAATCTAACGATGTCACATCGGTTGCAAGTTTATCTGAGATTAAAACATTCGGCTTTGAAGTCAATGATCGAAAACATTTTTCATTATCACAAAGACACCTATTCCTAAGAGAATAGTGAGTTTACATTTGTTAAGAAAACTTTATAGATGGATTATGAAGTGTTAATTGCATATTTCGTCCACAATACACCCTATAACAGAATCTTTTTAACACATACACTCATGTACATACACGTATGCATGTAGTATGATGCCAGAATATATATTACATGAAATTCGCTCCAGACCATCAAAGACGCCAGATCCCAGCCACTGAATGCAGAAGTACGTGACCTCATACCAGCATCCGGTATTGCATACTTGAGAGTGAGAATGGTGTACAGAATTATATAAAAACAGCAACACCAGGCAATCTCTCATATATCGTTGAAGGAGAATGAAGGGCCCACGTATCAGACAAGAGGAGTCCAAGCTCGCTCGCATATCACGGACTGATTGAAAGTAACAGACGAATTATTGGAGTGAATAAAATGTTATGTAATGAAGATTAAAATCTCTAATATCTAATATCTAATAGGTACCCCCACTCTCATATACGCATATTTTTCAGCAAATGACACTAATTTACTGATTTAAATATAAAAAGATATTAATATGTGATGAAATTGTACGTAACAGTGAATCTGTAGAAATAATAATTTATTCAACATTATTTGAATTATATTCTTACTTTTTCAATAAATTATTTTTCGGATTTGCTCAAAAGCATGACCTATCTTTACCTAAAGGCAGATATCATTTTCAATATAATTTTTCAACTTTCCCTTAATTACATTTAAAATATTAAGAACATTATGTAATATTATTTAATATTTAACAATTTATTATAAAATGATTTCAATGCAATTCTATAATTTTTATTAATTGATATTTGATATTTTAGATCGATGATGAAGAAATGACAATTGTTTGTAAATTGAGATGAATACATGATTATTACTGACCTGTAATATAGATCGACGTTCTACCAGTTATTGGAACAATATAACCAGAAGCAAATGACCCAATTGCAGCACATATTCCAAAACAAGTCATCAAATAACCAATGACATCGATTCCTAGATAACATGTCATGAAGGCCTAAAAATAAAAAAATATCAAAGACAATACTGATTGAATAATTCGGATAATAACTGGATGGTTAATAACAATGTTTTACTTCATACTTAATAAAGTAATGTAATAATTCTTCAAGTTATATTACTTTTTCTCTTTTGATATATCAACAGCATTTGAGGAAGACAGAAAATTACTTAACTGTTATAGTTTTATAAATATTTTTAAGTTAATACAAAAATATAATTATTAACTGTATCAGTGTATTCAGTATTTGTAGATTTGTACATGATGATTGTTCCAACCGTATGCGGCGAGTAAAACACTTTCAATTACTAGCGTACTGAATGGGATTCATTTGGTGACTTTCTCCGACACGACCCTTGGAATGATATTCTTAACCTTCCTATTGAGAATTGTGCTACAGAGATTTCTTCCTCTGTCGATGTTTTGTACCTTCTCAGAAATACCAGGTGAAACCACAATATTCTCCTTCAGCTGCTATAGCCAACAGAAATCAGTTTTCCAGGTCTAAGAGCAAATTCTCTTCAAATACCACTCTTGACTTATCTAGAGTATCTTTGCACTTTCCATTTACTTTCTATTGTGTTATGCATATATATATATATATATATATATATATATATATATATATGTGTGTGTGTGTGTGTGTGTGTAAATAACTCCGTCCATGGTTTCTACTATGATCTCTAATCTGGATCCCTACAAAGTATGTGGACTTGATGGTATCCCTGCAATAGTAACTTAAGAAATATTCCCTCTAAACTCTACAGTAAATGTTTGTTAATTCTTGCCTTCCTGCTTTTTGGAAAATCTCTTCTGTAGTTCCAGTCTTTAAGAACCCAGGCGAACCGCTTGATCCTTCTAACTGCCGGCCTATTAGCCTTTTATCGCTTTTTGGCAAAGTACTCTTTTGACTCTATTCAACTTTGAATTGGCTAAGCATCTCGTATCGCAGGGTTTTCTTTCAGATAAGCAATATGGCTTTCATTTCTTTAGGTCAACTACTTATGTATTAACGATTATTGCCGAAAGATTTACATAAGAATGGTAAAGCTCTGCTGTTACTTTAAATATCTCGACGACACTTGACGGGGTTTGACATGCTGATCTCCTTCACGAGTTGAAAGGTTATAATATTTCTGGATGGATTTTTGAACCGATTAAATCTTTCTTATCAAATTGCGAAATGAAAGTTGCCTTTTAGATCTTTTTGCATTAATGCAGGTGTCCTTCAGGGCTCTATCCTTGGACCTACTTTGTTCATAATTTTAATCAACGATCTTCCCATGTCATCATTTCTCAACTCAATATCTATGTTATTGACACATCTGTTTACTCTTGTTTTAATGCCAAGTCTGCTCGGCTCGATAAGCTCAAATTAGCAATTGGCATAAAAATAACCTATAATATATTATTTTTAACGCCCTCTAAATGAAACTGCTCTCTTTTAATCGCATGAGAGAACCTTTTTTGCTTTCTATCAGCATGACTGATGCTAACCTCCAGAAGAGTGAATCTTTGCACCTTCTCGTACTTAAGTTTTCCGCTGACATAAAATGGAAAGACTATATTAAATCTGTTGCTAGTAAAGTTGGTTTACTGTGTCGTGCTAGACAATTTTTCTTGCCAGAATCTATCTGACACATTTATAAGTCTACTATTCGTTCATGGATTGAATATTGCTGCCACATTTATCCTGGTACTTTTGATATATATTCAGAAATTCTTGATAAAATCCAAATAAGAATCTGCCATGTTATTGCTCCTTTCCTGGTATCTCGGTTTCAGTAATTTTCCCACTGTCGTAACGTAGCTTTCCTGTGTTTTTTCTATAAATATTTTCATGCTAATTGTTCTGATGAACTTTCTTCTATGGCACCTAGACTTTATGGATTTAAGTGCAGTCCTAGATTGGCGGCATTTTACAGTTGAAATGGCTAAATGTAACCGTAAGTTCTATGCTAATAGTTTCTTCTTTCGCTCTTCTCATTTGTGGAACACCCTTCCATCTTTTTGCTTTCCAGTCAACGTGATCTTTAAAAATCGAAATGAAATATTTTCTTAATTCTTGTTCTTTCATTCTTCTCCTTAATAATATTTTTTCTTATATTCTCTAATACTCAGTAACTCATTGCGTCTTAGTGCCTTTCTTGCCTTGCTTTGGGTGAAATTATTAAAAAAAACAACAACAAATAAACAAACAAAAGCAACAAAATTAAATGTAGAAAGGCCCAGTTTTGTGTTATAAAATTGGGAAAAACATACGAAAAAGCTTGATTACATTTAATGAGTACTGGAATTAAATGTGGAAAATGAACTAATTATGTAATGTTAATTAGTTAAGATGAATTAGATGGGTTATTACCGAATTGAACTGGAATATTAAGTTGAAAATAACATAATTTAATATAAATGCCCCTGTACTAACTACACTCGCCAAGTTGGTCGAAAAAGATGACAAATCATAAATCACTTCTTTAGCCAATGTGGAAAAATATCTATAAACTGCTTTGTTTCAGTTGTTTACATAAAGATCTATCAGTCAGATTTACGTGGGTTCTTAACTTTGGAAAAAAGGCTTTATAGAACTACATCAATCAATCAACATATCATGCAATTTTATTTGCTTACATATTTACCGATAGTTTAATCGGAAGAATAGTTTTCAGAAAATGAATCTGAACTTTCTCAAGAAGGGAACTGGTCATATACTTTCATGAAATTGTTCCATTTCTGTAATTGTGTATGACATAATGTTTTCACACTGTAGTGTACTTGTGAATTTGTAGAATATGCAACATCTAACTATAAACAGCTGCAAAATATGACTGGCATTTGCAGATATAGTTCAATAGCAAATTAGGTCACCAAGTTTCATCTATTATAATGTCGATGATAGCTTCTTCACAAACTTCACTCCGTAAAGAGAAAGTGGTTGACTACTTGTCGGCAAGTGAACATCAATCAGTAATAGTCACATATACTAACTTAGTATCTAATTAGTGTAGCACAGCAAAACCGAATCATTGCATATTTTATTTGACATTGTAGAAAGTCTTTAGACGGTGAAACAGTACTTTTGATGGTCTTTTTTGATCGCTAAATATTGAGCTACAACTAGTTTTCGTTTAGAAATTATTATAGAGGATTAGAAGTATCTACCGTTGATTGCATAAATAGAGGCATCGTCTCGTGATTGTCACAACTACACAGATTATACATTAAATCTTTCGAAAAGTAGCGCAGGGATTGATAATCATAGTCTTGGATACTAAGAAGTTACCAGCATACGAGGATGTAAGAATTTTTCAAGAGTACGAGACAGTTTGATTTAAGGCCATTGAAGTACTTGTGACTGATATTAATTAGATAGTTTGATATCATCTTGTTTTGACTGCAGAAGGTACATAGGTGCACGCTTGTGGAGTTAGAAAAACTAAGTGCAGCCATAAAAGCCATTGGAAATGATACACTGGCTAGAAAAATAAACCAGTTGGACCAGGTTGCGGAGTTTCACATTCATGAAAAGGATAGGCAGTGTTTAGGGAAATCCAATGAGAAGCAGTCCCCTAAACAGAGCGCATTTTATATTCTGATATCTGATTGGTAGCGATTGCAGTAGCGATGTGTTCTTAAATTCCAATATTAAGCAGTGAAGAAGAATAGTTTAATTTTGCGGTTCCTTTACTTCACAGACATGTAATTATTCAGCTTTCACAAATCGTATATTGTTCATTTGTTAATTGAACGCGGATAGATTTCCTAGTTCTCTTCTTGAACAATTGAAGAATTAAATGCTTTGCAAAATGTATAAAACCTACATTTATTCAAAATATAAAAGCTCCAAAACAATTGAAGTATACCCGTTGATGAGCTAACCGATTGCTTAGCTCATCAACGGGTATACAATGAAAAATAGAATTATTTACACGCATAATTTAACATCAATTCTAACATGGACGAGGGTGTGATAAAATGTTGTCGACCCGGCTAAGAATCATTTAGACAGATTTTAAAAAGTGGATCGAGTCGAGAACTTGTATATTTTTTTAATTTCTTGAGAGGAACAAAATTGTCTGTGAGTCTTCTCAAATGTTATAAGGTATAAATTACAACCTCCTTATTAATCATTAAACAGTATGTAACAATCGTATATCGAGAGATACAGACGAAAGAAAAATGCACTTAGAAAAGCAACATAATATTTATTGATAGATTTAATTGTTTTTTAAAATAATAAACTATTAGGTTGGTGCAAAAATAATGACGTAGTAATGTCGTTTTTTGACGTTTGAAAATACGTCAAAAAACTACATTATTACGTCATTATTTTTGCACCAACCTAATAGTTATTGAAATAAATTATTTCGAAAATGTTATTTCAATGTGTTTTTCTTTTTTTACTGTCTTAAATTCAAAATAACGTTTCTCCAAATAAAGATTTTTAAAATAATTTTTACTAGATTGACAATCGCTAAACTGTCTTTATTTTCTGATAATAAAAATAGGACTGCATCACCTCTAGTGAATACAGTGACACTAAAATAAATTTTATGGGTAAAATAATATATGCTGGGCATATAACCCCAGTGGGAAGCATATAACCGTTCCATTCTAATACTAAACAGGTCGTATTTCTTCTACATGGTCAGGCTGTAATTAGTTACAGTTCGAAGATGCTCATTTGAAAATATCACAATTGCTGAAAGATGTGAATTTTCACATTCAAACTTCATCGACGACATTCAATTAAAATAACATTTTGCCTACCATGCATGTTCGATGGAATTTTAAAAAAGCATTTTATACTTTCAATACATATCGGTTATCTGCATTCTAAATTCGAAAACTTAAGAAGAATTGATCATTTGAAGCTAAAGACAACGTGGAAATATATTTCAAATTTCAATTTGATAATACAAAACTTAAAGGAACATGCATTACTGCTGGCCAATGGAAAATGTGCATTGTTGTCAAATAGTAAATTAGAAAAAAATGTAATGAATTACCTTTGTAACGTCGGCTGAAATGAATGAGATGAGGACACCGCAATAGATGATTAAAGGAGTAAGGAGCAACCATTTTGGTTCTGTCCATAATCTGAGCACGGCTATCAAGTCAGAAGTGAACGAGTCTTCGTCTTGTTCTATCTTACGTGTCAGGTACACGGCGTCCATAAAAAATGCTATAAGTAAGACAGAGAATATCAAACAAATCGAAAAGATTCCCGTTAAAAGGAAACGCATTCCTGAAGAAATGTCAAAGCTGTTGTGGTTTCTCCAAACATAATGACAGAAATTGGGTCCACAAATGTCTTCTTGTAGTGGAATGAAAAGATCACTTTCTTGTAATGTAGTGACAGAAACTGGGGATGATATGGTTGTTAAAGATATCAACGATGGTGATGACGCGTTCAAAAGAAGTATTGATATGTTTTCCTGTGAGAACGGTGATTGCAGAGCATCATAAGAGTCATTAATAACAAAAGTATTCAAGTTTGGCTTGGTAGTAGTGTTTGCATTCACAAGGGGAGCAAATTCCATCATGAGAGAAGTTACAAGTGAACCAATGACACGAGCTATGGCATCGAATAAAAACAGCATACCAAAATATTTACTCGAAACTCCTTCAATCGATTTGTTATAAATTTGTGCGGCGACTTTGGATATATGCGTCATATAAGTTCCAAGTGCCGTCCACATAGCCGCTTGGCTGATTCCAGCAATAGCTGAAGCAGGAACCAGAGTGTAGAAGGACGGAAAAGCGTTGGCAGTAGAGTAGGCAATATGGAATAAAATGGCGATGATGAGAGTGAACTTTGGGCCAAACCTGTGCACAATGGCTGTAGTGAAGATACAGCCAAAGACAAAACCACCATAAATGCAAGCTAACGATGTGAGGCCAAGTCCTTTTTCATGATTCATGCTACTCTGTAGATTTCGAAGAGATATGTACGCCACACTGAACAGCATATGACCCACACAAACAACAAGCAGATTCTTGAACGGGTGTAGTGGGTTTGAGTATGTTTCACACCTGAAGAAAGATAAAGATTTATTACAGTTAATTATGACAGCTTTATTTTATTTACATCTACACCTAATTTATCGAACTAAAATTGTGCTTATCAAAGGATATCAGATTTTATATTTATTAGATTATGAACCAAATCCCCAATAAAAAATAAATAAAAATAAAATAAACTCTTTCCCATTACGCAAAAAACAAACAAACAAAAAATAAGCAAACAGACTAGAAACGCACATAATGAACCAAACCAAACATAATGAACCAATCTCGATTCGATAATTCCAAAATGAGGGTCTTTCTCTTTTTTTTCACCGAGTGCCTTTTCTGGGATCAGATATCCGCGTATGAACTTAAATCCCGACGTGAAATAAATCATAAATCATAGGATTCATCTTCTACTTGCATATTGTAGCTAACAGAACCTGATTTCATCTTGTGAATTCCATCTGTAACGAACAAGACCTAAAGTTTGTCTCTGTATTTGCTGACTGTGAACACCATGTGAACCAGAAAAATACTTTTAAACACGATACAGTTCCAACGATTGCTTTTCAATGCCAACATGTCCTCTCTATTTGTAAAATTGGTTTAACACGCTCTCCCCATTAATATTTTCCTACATTTAGCTAATTACTGTGTTACTTTTTAGATAAAGTATTTTCGCTGTTACTAACTATACACCATCTTATTATTGGTTTTTGTTTTGTAAATATATATTTGTATAGAGCAATAATACATTTACAACAGTTGTTACATTTTTCTTTTAATTATTGACTCACTGTTATATATTATAACGAGAAGTTGTTAGTGTTTTGGGGTTTAAACTTGACAGTAATTATTTTAAAATACTCATCTTTCTATGCCTCTCTCTCTCTCTCTGTATATATATATATATATATATATATAGCAACTGGGGAATATGGGGAATGAAGAAGTGGGAAACAAATTTTAGCCAGTTTATTATTATTATTATTATTATTATTATTATTGTTGTTGTTGTTGTTGTTGTTGTTTTATTTCCATTGGTTTCATTTCTTTCCGGGTCCCGACCAGAGATCTAAGGTCAGAAATGGCATCATGACATTTTTCACTGAGAATTTTTGAAAATAAAATCGCACATATTTTGCATTGATAAATCCCTTCGTAAGGTGTGGGTTGTACTTGTGAATAATATTTTTTTTTGTATTTCTTTAAGGCATGGACCATCAGGGATTCCTTCAATGAGTCTATTGGAATTCGGTGACGCCAACTACAACTGGAACTGTTAATGTACACATGCACTACATTTTTGAGATTTCGAGTTCAAGATCCTTGTATTTTGATAGTTTTTTGAAGAAAGATACATTGCAGTCTACAGGGACTGACATAACAATAAGGAGGTACATTTTGTCTTTGCGATCTCTAATCACGATGTCAGGGCGATTAGTTTTGATTATTCTGTCTGTGTGTATTGTAAAGTCCCATAAAATTGTTACAGGTCCTATCGCTGTAACTGTGTCTGGTTGGTGTTAATACCAATTTCTTGCAGTTTCCTTTCCGTAAGTGTTGCAGATTTTCCAGTGCAGATATTGGCGCACTCTGTCATGCCGTGTTTTATATTCAGTGGTGCCAATACCATGCAACCTGATACAAGATGGTCAATTGTTTCTGGATATTTATCACAGAATATGCATTTTGGGCTGACACAATTTTTCAGTATATGTGCTTGGTAATTTCTAGTTGGTAAACATTGGTCTTATGGAACAAGAATAAAACTTTTAGTTTCAGCTTTTAACCATACACTACGTAACCACTGATGGGTATGAGGTTTGCCTACATCAGTTTGTTTGGTACGAGCAGAGTATTGGTCATGAAGCGGTTTATCTTGCCATCCTTTCTGTATCTGGTCGGTTGCATTTGCATTTGCCTTTGCTTTCTTTTTTTAAGTACTTTGCAGATTCAGTTGGTGAATTATGCTTTACTTGTATTTCTTCCTTGTTGGCTTCCCTTTTTACTGAATAAAGTCGCTTACTACTTTCATGTTCTTTGACACAGATCATCCAGTCTTCTGTAGTTTCTAGGTATCGTTGAAGGTCAATTGTTATAGGTTTTGTAATACAGTTTTAGTTGAACAAACCCTCTACCTCCTTCGGATCCAAGCACATACAGAAGATCAACATCAACTTTGGGATGATGCATGCGTTGGCAGGTGAGAAGCTTTCTCGTTTTGGCGTTCATTCGCTTAATGTCAGCTATAGTCCAGTTATGAATGTTGTAACTGTATTGCACCACAGGGTCAGCCAATGTGTTTATGGCTGATATTCTGTTTTTTGAATTCAGCTCGGTATTCAGTACCAGAAGCACGTGCCTGTTGTACCCCTTTCTTACCTTATCCTTCATTTAGGTATACTGTATTCCATCTCCTTTGCTAATTCTTAGGTACTTATAGGCTTCTTTTTGTTCCAGTTCCCTAATCTTTGTGTCAAAATCTAAATCTATTGAATATGCTTCTGTAATTCTCCCTTCTTGAATGTTATTTTTGCACATTTATCTAATCCAAAATCCATACCTATGTCGTCACTGAAACATCTTACAGTATTGATGAGACCCTTCAACTCACTTTCGTCTTCGGCAAAGAGTTTGAGATCATCCATGAGTGTTGGTGATTGAGTACTTTCTTGTTTAGTTGGTAACCATAGCTATTATTGTTTAGTTCATGCATAATGGGGATTAATGGACCTGCAAACAGGAGTGACAGGGAGTCTCCTTGAAAGATTCCTCATCGGATATTTGGTCGGTCAGAGATGGAAGTGCCTCTGGTGTGATTTAGGTGTAATATGGTTTTCCACATTCCCATGCTGTGTTTAAATAAACTTACTAGCACAGAGGAGACTTTGTACATTTCCAAAGTCTTAAGTATCCAAGATCTAATCTATTCATGCTGTGCTAAGATTTCTACATTGTCTCCTGCAGTTTTTCAGGATCATTTTGTTTATCAGTAGTTGATCTTTGCAACAATATGAACCTATCCAACATCCCTTCTGTTCCAGTGGAAGAATGTTGTTTGTTTCGAGAAAAGAGTAAGTACGATTCGTCAGGACAGACGTGATCAATTTATACATGGTGGGCATATATGTTATTGGTCATCTGTTTCGCTTGTTTTTGGCATGATATTATTATTATTGTTATTTCCTTTGATTTCTGTTGCATACACATTTCCTTCTGGGTTCCAAACAGAGGCCTAAGCTTAGAAATGGTTTCATGACATTTTCCACTGATCATTTTTTTGTAAAACAAACAAAGCTGTCACACACATTTTACATAGATAAAGCTCTTCGTAATGTGTGAACTGTACGTGTGAGTACAACGTTTTGTATTTTTTAAGGCATGGACTACCAGAATCCCTTCAATGAGTCTAACGGGACCTTTCTCAATCAATTTGATGTTCTTATGCCACATCTTTCAGATTTTCGCTTCAAGATCCTTGCATTTTGATAGCTTTTTTAAGATATTCAAATATGTATTACAATCTGCAGAGACTGCCATGTCAATAAGAAAGCACATCTGCTCTTGTGGTTTTTGATCACAATGTCTGGGCGATTAGCTTGGATTGTTCTGTGTGTGCGTATTGTAAATTCCCATAAAACTGTTACAGGTCCTATCTCTATAACCGGGTCTGTGTGATATTCATACCAGTTTCTTGCAGTTTCCTTCCCTTAAAAGTTGAATATTTTCCAGTGCAGCTATTGACCCACTTTATCATGCCGAATTTTATATTCTGTAGCTGCTAACATTGTGCAACCTGATACAAGATGGTCAATTGTTTCTGGATATTTATCACAGAAATTGCATTTGGGGTCAGAATTTTTCAGTATGTGTACTTGGTAATTTCAAGTAAGCGAGCATTGATCATGCGCGGCAAGAATAAAACATCAGTTTCAGCTTTTCACACTGCACTACGTAACCGCTGATGAGTACGAGGTTTGTCTACATCAGCTTGTTTGACACGGGCATGAAGAGGCTTATCTTGCCATCGTTTCTGCATTTAATACATTGTATTTACTTTCAATTTTAGTTTTTTTTTTGACGCTTCAGTAGGTGTATTATAGTTTATTTGCATTTCTTCACATACTTGAAACCTCCTTTTGAATTATTACCGAATAAAGTTTCTTCAGTATTAAAGGAAGCCAACAAATTAAAACGGGAATTTCATGTGGGTGAAGAAGTGCAAATAAACTACAATTATTATTATTATTATTATTATTATTATTATTATTATTAATAATAATAATTAGGGTTAATGTTTTCAATTAGATTGTTTATAGGCTTGACCTTGGGTTGGTTATTTTATCGATTTTGTTTTGTTTCACTTTATTTTTATCATTTATTTAATATTACACACTTTCTTCGGTTCTAATTTTTACTATTTGGTTTCGTATGTGTTGTGAGAATGTTACGCTATGTGCAATTTTTTGTTGTTTTTTGTGTTTACTATGGATCTAACAGTATCTTGGTATATGACCTTGGCTTGTAGGCAGATGCCATTTAGTGGGTATTCATGCTTAGTTCAGTGGTTATTGAATTTGCAGCATATTTTCAGTGTGGTTATAGATGAGTTTTAGAGTGATCAATATCTTGTACATTTGGTTTGATTTTGAGTACTATTGTCTTTGAGTTTGATGAATATTTTATCTATATTCTATTTTATATTTTTACTGAACTAATAATGTTTCTTTTGTGTCACTTTTTTAAAAATTCTATTTAATTATGCTGCGAATGTTTTGCTGAAAAATTGCTATTCCTTCATAATGTTTCATAATCGTTTTTAGGATTCATTGAAAATACTTTCAGGAGAAAAGATGTCGGGTAATTTGCAGTTGATGGATTGTGGGATTTTATAATATATGAATGGTTGGAGGAAGTATGTACGCAAAGGGAGTTGTCGCTCGATTTTTAAAATAGTTGATATAGATTTTTGGGAAGTTGAAATTTATCTTGAAAAAGAGTAAAAGTTATGGATTATGGAAATGCTATGTGTTAGTTTGGAAACATATTTAAGGTATACATCAGCAAAAGGATCCCAAGACGGCAAATCAGCAAGGGTAAAACCATCTTGTAATTGTAAAACTGGAAACATTTGCCCAGTCGAAGGCACCTGTAATTCGGAAAACGTGGTATACCAGGCTACCATTTTCTCCAAAGACATAAATGCATACATAGGAATATCCGCTGGAAATTGGAAACAAAGGCTATACACCCACCGACATTCATTCTCAAATATTAACCTGAGAAATCAAACCGCTCTATTCAAGCATTATTAGAAAATTAAGGATAATAACCTCACTCCGATAATCAAATGGGAAATCATCTATCAGTCCAGAACCCCCAACAGCTTCCGGGATAGATGCAATCTGTGTATACAGAAAAAATCGCAATAATCATGTACACAAATGATAACCAATTATTAAACCAACGAAACGAGCTTATCTTCAAGTGTAGGCATAAAAACAAATTTAAAATCCCCTAAAAACGCTTACCGCATGAATTTTGGGAGAATGACACAGGAAATGATGGTTCGTTGATAAGGATATTAGCACATATGGGTGCTATTTATAATGTATATATATATATATATATAGAGAGAGAGAGAGAGAGAGAGAAAGAGAGAGAGAGAGAGAGAGAGAGAGAGAGAGAGAGAGAAAGAGAGAGTAAAATAATAGTAACTAAAATCATAACCAGTAGTAATTCTTATATGAACTAGTGGAGGTTAGTATTTCGCTGGCAAAAAAAAAAAAAAAAAAAAAAAAAATCCAAAAAACCTAATTTCCCAAACATACATATGCACATTCAGTATATGAAAGGGGTAAAGTACTGGTTGTGTTGTGAATATTGGAGTTCAATGTAACCAGCTATTTAGAATAACTTTCTTGAGTCTGGCAACTTAAGTGCAAGTTTCAAATTTGGATGTTCTTGTAGTGATACTAAAATAAATAAACACAGAGAACCGGATGTTAACCCTAAGATGTTCAAAGAGATAATGTCATAAACTGGTTTGTGTGCATGAGTCTCCTCGCATTTGTTCCGGTTAAAAATGAATAAATAAGAAATTCTAATAAATAAAAGGCCTTAGCCAGCCAAAAGCGTTTGTGCCCAAATATTAAATGATTTCGACTGAGCTCTTGATACCAAGAACAGGTATAAAGAGACCTCTTTTTCAATCAAAACTCAGAGGGGAAAACATTAAAAAGATCTCCGCTTACCTCTCTCACCCCGTACCTTCTTACCTCTCTCACTCCCGTACCCTCTTACCTCTCTCACCCACGTACCCTCTTACCTCCCTCACCACCTCACACATCAACACAAATTTTATATTATCTTAAACTTAATTCTTTTAACTCGTCTGTTTAATTGGACTTTTGTTTCCATATGCATACATCCTTCAATGAACATTTGCCACTGACTTTAACAATTTGTATTTTGAAATATAAAACTTTTGCTGTTTATAATACTTGATTTATTTTATTTCATTTTATTTCATGTCTATTCTATTGTGGTTTAATCTATTCAATGCCTAAACCTCAACCAAAAAAGTATCCCACAATAATTATCATATTCTCATTGCTTTAAGTAATTTAGAAATAGCGAAGACTCTAACTTACGAAGACGTTTGTTGAGGAAATGCTAGAAAAATACCAATAAATTTTATCTTTCCTATAGTAAATAATTAAAATTCTCAGAGGACTTATCCTTATAAATAATATAAATATTAAACGCTCCAAAAGAGAATTTCTCGAAATTTCATGAAATTGAATAAGTGGGGGTAACAGATGTAAAAAATAAAAAAATGACAAAGATTTTCTAAAAAAAAAAAAAAAAAAAAAGAAATCAAGCAATCCTTTTGTCTTTACTCTTAATACTAACATAAAGATTTTGACGATAAAACTTTTTATTAAGCTTTGTGCTTTTTTTTTTTTATCATGTATGTTTATTTTTAGAGAATCTTTGAAGGTACCTATATAATTTTTTTAAAATGAAATTATATTATGGAATCCTCCATACTTGCCTGTCATCCCCTACGGGAAGATGCACTCTTCCCCAAATTAACCTTTAACAAATCATCACTTCACTTTTCCAAACTCAACTTCCCATTGGTTAAAAGGACACAAAAATGTGGCAAGTTGAGACAAATCCTTTTTTCCCGCGCAGCTGTCTGGAGCCTAGTTGAAAAGCCAAAAAAAAAAAAAAACTATAAAAAAGAATCGCTCGACTTGATTCAAGTCAGTCAGACACTGAGTCAGTCAGTCGCTCAAGTTTTGACTTGAGCAACTGTTCGGTTGTACTCTCTTCCCACGGACGGGAGGAACCCGAAGGGGGCTACGCCGAAGGGCGGAGTCTCCTTCGGGGAGGTAGACCGGCCCTGAACCCGTTTATGCGGGTTCAATGGGCTATTTTTTGGCCGAGTCCACGTTAAAAAGGCCTTGTGCCACATGACGCCCTCGTGTGTGGGGGGGGTGTGACTGAATATCGTCAGTCAGACACTGAGTTTCGAGAGATACCAGCAGACTCCACGCGTGCCAACACACTGACTCACACTGCCAGCCTCTCATCCACTCAACACAACTCGCACTACTATTGCCGCGTGAAAAAACTTAACTAACAATTTACTAAAAAAGTGACATTATCACTACGAAACAGTAATTGTACATTGACTGATACTGATATGCTAAAATTGATTAAATGCACACAATTCTTCATAACTTGAATCAACATTTACAGTTGTCACACACATACACATTATTATTTGAACTCACACAATTGACATTTTACCTTGCAGAAATCAAATTGTTTTAATTTCACAAACTTAAACCATCAACATTGATTCACGAAATCTCTGCATGGACACTCTTTGCAATCGTATCTCACTTGCCACGTTTAACAAGCAACCTATCATCACTTTGTGCATGTCAAATATATATATATAAATTCATGTTATTGTTGAAATCTATAACTACGTTGTTTTTTCCTTGATTTCTTCAAGTTGTATTGTCTTCATATGTTCATTTAATTTATTTGTTGTGGATAAATGCATAATGTACATGCACATTTTAGGCCTTCACACAATTTCACCTTCTGACACATCTTAGCATAAATTCTGCAACAATATATACACATCTGTGTGTGTGTGTGCGTGAGTGTGTGATTATAATTTCTTAAGCAAAACATACATTAATGCGTAGTGTTTATCGGCAGTAGTTCGCTTAAATTTGAATAATAAAATTCTTTCAATACTGTTACTATCATTTAAACATATTGCGCTACTGATAAAGTAAAAAGCAAATTATATCAACAAAAATGTCGCTGAACATATTTGACTCTCATTCGTCTTATTATTTATTTATAAAATAACAAAGATATTTTCTTGTAATATTCAAATTGCCTGTTGTTTTTAATTAACTACTTAAAATGTATTAGCCTTATTTTTGTCAGCTTAATGAATATGTATTTTGTGTAGAGCGTATGTTGTGAGTACGAGAGAAAATTTAATAGACTGATATCGATATTCGCGAATAAATAGATTATCACATTTTTTCTGTTAAAAATTAGCAAAGTTGAAGTTCGTACTATGCTTCAGTAAGAAGAGTAGGGACTGTAATCAATTTGAGTTTTGAGCACGAAACTCAACAAAGCGGAGTTAATTACCATGCTTCAATAATAAATTAGAATTCAAACTTACCGAACGTTATCTGCATCATCCTCGGCTTGCAGGAGTTCGAATCCCAGTGGAAAGTGTGGAAGAGATGTTGTTCTTTTGTCATGTAAGGCGTTGTTATTTTGGAAGCGATATCGACCTGAGACTCCAAGAAATGGCACTGACCTCCAAACATGTAGCTCGGTTTGTCGAGCTGCCGGCTCATTCACATTTTCGCCATCCTCAGAAAGAGGATCATAAGTAAGGCTGTCTCTCTCTTCTTCCATCCCACTCCCACCTGACAGGTTTTCGTCACAGCACTGTGACAACCTGTGAGACGTGCCAGTAATCTGAAAATGAAAATAGTGTTATAACCAAATAAACAAATTACTTTTTTGCATGTATTTTGTTACTATTAAATATTATGAAATTTTTTTATTAGAATTCGCATGTCGACTTTATGTAATACTTCGTAAAATGGGAGCATACTTTATATTAAATTGCGATTGACAATTACTATATAGTGAGTAAGAAAGATACTTATGCAAATATACTTTTTTTATATTTATTTATTTTAGATACAGGAGCAAACGTAATGAGATAGATTATGCTACACTAATCTTACAATTGAGAATACGTTATTTATTGATAAATTCCGCAGTCTTGGCTTTTATCTTGACTCGAACACCATTTATAAATATGTAACGAAAATGAGGGAAATTATTATAAGACACTGCATAAGTATAGTTTATAACTTTCAGTATTGGTAAAGTATAAAACATCCTGAACTAAAAAAAACAAAAAAATGAAAGAGATTATTTAATAATTAAAAGGCTTTCTATTTGATTGTAAATTTTACATTGAGACATTATAAATTTTACATTGAGAACAAGAGCTGTTCGTTTTTCAAACTGCCTTATGTGCACATAGACACATTTTGTAAGGATATCCCATATATACTCAATTAAATCTTAATCAGGAGAGTTTGTAGGCCAGTTCATAATCGTGTTACATTCACGTTCAATTTATTCTGGGACACACCAGTTATTTTATAATGCCGGTCGGCAAATGGAACAATACCAGTTTTTAACGCTTCTATGTAAAGCTGAGCATTTTGCTTGCATTCCATTAACACAAATTTAATGTTGTTTTTGCCTGAAAACGCTCTCTTAAATGGATGTTGAAAAAATGTGATGCTTCTTCTGAAGATTGTGCCAATAGCATTATATTCTATTTGAACCATTTAGATTGAACTTCTTGCCATTACATAATTTTCCGTGCTCTCCTTGTTTTTTGCTAAATTGACACAGTTGTTCGATTTACCGAAAACATGCCCGGCACTTATGTAAGCGATATTAAGATTTCAAAGGCCCCTAAAGCGTAATTCACTTATTTTATCTTTCTCGAAGAAAGTGATGAGGGCCTGTTGTGGCCATTTTGAGTGGTCATCGTGATCATTTCATAATGCTGAATTCTTTAAAATAGTTATTAATGATGGCTATAGGTCTTTCAAATTTTTATGTTGTAGCACTAATAACGTACTGATGTTCTCTTCATAAGTCAAATTATTTATCTTCTGTTCTACTTTAGTGAGATATGTTCTTCCCACCATTTTCAAAACGAAAGAAATGCAGTAAATGATAAATAAAAACTACGAGTTAGATTATTAGAAAGTTAGAGAAACTTCTGGAAAAGATTGTATTTGTTCATTTTCCCACGGGGAAGGACTACAGTTAAAAAACTGTAGGAATGTGGCGGAAGAGACGAATTTTTCTAGTCTCCTCAAAACTTCCCACATGCATCAGAGCTTATCATTTGTTGTGCAATGGAAATGTACTTCCTTACCACCAACTACTGCAGTTTCTTTCTCTTTTTCTTTGTATACAACAAAAGAGTGATTTTATAAGTAATAATTATATATCACAATAAATACTAATAAAAAGGAATGTCTTTAAGTTAATCCCTATTAAATCAACTTTTATAAAATTAAAGTCAACGTCAGCAAAAATTTAGAAAGAAAAATGCTGTTCAGTTTGAAATATTATTAATTCATTTTTCATTTATTTTTCCTTTGTTAACTTACTAATATTAGATTATGAAAGTAAATGCAACGGTCGTTATAGCGATTGGTAAAAATGTCGTCTCTCCCTAGTAAGTAAGAAAAAAAAAAACTAAGAATATATATTTGACGTATGAAATAAATAAATTATAACATGTAAATAACAAATAGTAGAAAAATAGAATTAATATCAGGTGATTTAAAATTTGCTTTCTGACCTGGAAAAGAGCATTTTCACTTGTCGTGTGCAAAAAGAACGACAATTTTGAAAATGTAAGTTTCCTTCGGGATTCGAAACTCGATTTGTTAACTTGAACGAAAGAAAATATAATGTTACATTAAGTACAGAATGTGTGTACATGCAATTTTAGTTATTGGAGTTTGTTCAGTTATCTAAATTTTCGGGTAACAAATACATTCTGAGGACAAAGAACCTACTATTGGGAAAATATTTTCCAACAAGTGTGAATCGCATCATCGCGTTCTGCCCTTCTCCAGAAAAATGTAAATGTTTATAAACATCAAATAGCAGTCACCCAGAGTTAGTAGTTCGAATTCAAGTTCAAGAGAGAAATAAAGACGACAGTTTTCGTCTAGAACAGAACCGCAGCTGCCGAATGAACCAGACAACTGCTGCTGCTGATTGCTAATTTTAGGCTGTTTCTCTCGTGAATGAGCTTAGGATAATTCGGGAAGTTTGACAACATTCTATTTTTTGTCTCTCGTGGATCCGAAAGAAAGTCATACCTAAGAATTTAATTGTTAATACTTTTTTTTTGATTGAACTTTCTCTAAGCATTTATTATTTTTATTTATTTGATGCTGTAACGTCTCTAGCTGAAGGAAAATAAAATCAATTATCATCAAATCCGGTGTTGCGACATTTCGCCTTTGATTTCGACATCTGAGGAAACCTGAGACATTAGTAGACGATCTATTAAAATTTACCACGGCATAATTTTGTTACTTTTAGAGACAAATTACGATACACAGCGTACTTAAACCCTTGTGATCCAGCAGACCTAACTTCAGCATTGAGCGGATCTCCTCGGCAAGGGACAAAGAGACAGTTCTGCCTTAATGCCAGTACCCAGACTGCAGTTGGTGAAGTGACAAGATGGTATTCAGCGACGTGACCAAATCTCTATCTGGGACCGGGTCAGTTTAAGGTCACACGTAATAAGGTCTGCATAAAAAGTTAGGTTTTAATATCTGGTTTGCAAGTATTCATCAGCAGCTTTTCAAAATTAGGATAAAATACTACAGAAACATACAATAATGAATTTTACGTATTAACTTTGCAAGAAAAACTTTTTTATTCATTGTGATTCCTTGAATTCATTTTACAGAAGCCGATATGATCTCACCTTTCAGTATTCTATGGTTGATTTCATTATCTCACTTCTGATAATGAATTTTCGTTGTTCTTCAAAATTGATATTTAAGAGTCTATTTTTTCTTCTTTACATTCTCTATTGTAATTCGAGTGGATATTATATATATAGATTAATTTGGAACGTAGATATACGAGGTGTGTTAAAAAATTATCGGCCAAACTCGCTTCACAGTATTCTGGTGTTTAGTTATTAAATGATTGATTTTGGCAAATAGTTCGATCCAGAAACTCTTCAGGACCACTGGTATATGTGGAATAAAAAATGTGGAATTATGGATTAACCGGAAAATTTGACATAAAAGTGTTATGCTAAAAAACATCTCTAATTGTTCATCAGATAAAAAAAAGTTAAATAACCAATCAAAACTTTTTCATAAACCATGCCCAAGAAAACTTGATTTTAAAGGATGAGATGTTTCGAACTTTGATATTTTTTATTTCAACTCTCCCCTCCTGTCATCATCCCAACTCAGTAGACAATACTAGCTAAATTAACCATAACTAAGCATTTCAAATACAATATTACAAATACTTCATATCACAAGGAAATGTCTACCTTTGTCAGTAAAGAAACGGTAGCCTTCAACAATCAACTCGATCGATTTTCAAGCAGAAAAGTGTATAAAATAGTGAAAACAAGTAATTCGAGTCTCATTCATTAACACGATCGCGCTCAACCTTATCTTAGCATTCAGGATATGATTTCCAGAGTCCTGCTTGCATCAGCCAAACTCTATTAAATTAGAGGAAAATAAGCATTTCAGAACCATAAGCCATGTAAGCTATTCCATATAAATCGTCAGTCATAGTTTGATCTCCTATTCAAAGTCCATATGTCATCAAAACGAAAGAACACAGCGCTAAACCGTGTAATATTATGAGATGTTACTAAGTTTAATTCTTTTACAGAAGCTATATAGAATTTTTTTTATGAACTTTCTGAAAAGCCAGTCTCTTAACGAACCATGGCTAATCCTATATAAATGATCAAATCCAACAGCACTGCAAAAATTCAACGATGATGAAAGAAGCTGTTTTTAACGCTAACAGCGTTTAGTAGCCTTACTACTTCTCTAGAAGGGAAGATTATTGTGGTGTAATTGTTAGCAAACTAATATTGCAAATTGTTAGTAGTGAGTTCGATCCCCACGGATGCGCCATACTTGAAGCATTTTGGCACAAGACTAGTATTATGTGTTTTACCTTCAGGCGAATATCCTTATTTTAGATGATACGTTCACAACGTTTCGATGTATTGTGCTTTCTGGCCTTCTTCAGGTGTCTGTTGTAACTTTATTGGAATTTTGAACCGAATATTTTATTTAATCATCGAAGGTAGAATGTGCTCACTCCACTTTCCATGTTTATGGGATATCTTTATGTTTAGGGGATATATCCGTTAATACTCGCCAGTTTACTTTGACTTTTGTGTCGCTTGTTCGTTTCTTCCACTAAACAAGAGGATATTACATTCTCGCACTACGTGTCTCAGGAGTTGAACTCCTAGCTGTCAGGGGACAATCCAGTGGTATAATTCAGGTGATGGAATTTTTGAGTGTCCTTTCTTTCTAATCCCAGATGTGTTAGGTCTACCGAGAAGATTATCAGAATCTAACATATAATCCACTGATTTTTTTTCAGCTGTCTTATCTCCCAATGTTGTTCCCTGTCTATTATTCTGACTTCGTTTCACAGAAATTGATGATAACCCCTTTCCCCTCTGTACATGATCAGCAGTACTGCATTTGAATGTCTCTCACCGGACTACAAACTTTCGGTGTTCTTCCACCGTTACTTTTAGGGGCGGCTGGTCTCGCCCTATTATTACTTACCACAACCACATGGGAGGAAATACACGCAGTTCATGGTTATGTTCGAGAGAGATATCTTCAAAGAGTTGAAATGTACATGGCAAACAGATCATGACAGATTATTTGTATTAGTTTCGTTGTAGAAAATGTTGTTATACTTGCAGGATAACTGTTACTTTAAAGAATTTTTCTAACGCTGATCATCACCTGTTTCTATGTGTCTGGGTCGCCACTTATGAATTGTGGCAAGGAACTTACACGCTATATCTCCTAAACATGAAAAATGGAATTAAAATATTCTACCCTCATTGTCCATCATATTAGGTTGGTGCAAAAATAATGTCGGTTTTTAACGTCAAAAACCGACATTATTTTTGCACCAACCTAATACTAAAAGAAAACTGCTTTCATTTTTAAAACTATATATATGTTCAGTAGGCACAACGATAGCATATTTGCTTTCAGCACTACTAATTGTTTTCAAATGTCTATTATCGCATGCAGAATATAAAGATAGTTTTCTTCAAGAAAAGTGTTACGCAATTTCTCCATTCACTTGCAATCAGCATACATGTTAAATATGAAATACCACTTGTTTCACAATAATTCTTTTTCAAGAATCAGCTTAATTTTGCATTAAGTTGAGAACATGAAAATATTTGATAGTAAGTCCAGTCATAAGTACTTGGTATAATTAGCAAAATACTATAATCTTTTTAGTTAAGAGTATTATAGTTGGTCGCTGACGTTGATTATAGATTATGTCATATGTAATTAGCAACTAAATATTCATACTATATCGGTTAATCCACTAAAATTGTGTTTACACATATAAAGCTAAAATGGTTTGGCAGAATATTTTTTTCTTTTTCATTTATAATCGTGCGTTAGCCTCAAAGTGTAAAGTGCACGATTCTCTCTTTAATGCTTTTTTTACATTTTTGTCATGTTCCTTCAAGACGTTATCGATCATGGCTCCCCATAGACACTTTTTCTTCATCATCTGGGAGTTGCCATTGTGAACATACGCACTGATTTTTCAGTTTTTCTACCCTACGTCCTGGTTCGATCCCTGTTTGCGTCGGTGTGAATAAAACTGGGAAAGGCCCGGTATACGATCAATAAATACACTGAAGACGAGATGGGGAGAGAAGAATTTAATACGTCCGTCTCGAGATATCACTTTGTTGAGAAAGATAAGTCTGTTGGTTCCGATAAACGGGTTATTTATTCATGGATCAGTTTACCTGACACTATCTGGGGGAGCTAAGTGATACTTTAGACATTTTCACTGCTACTCCTGTCTTCTCTCACGATAGACTCTCATCTCCATTTTACTAGCGACACCATCAGTAGTCATAAAACCGTCGTCAATTCAGGTCCAGATAAAAGCATTTTATAGTCCACTTGAGTAAGTGAGTGTTCTAACCACACGAGCGGGGACATCGTGTCACACCATGACTTTTGGGGAAAGGTAGTAGAGTAGTTTCCCCTTGTGTTCCCTCAGTGTAGTTGCTACCTAAGGACTAAAAAGTCTAGTCTATCCTGCTATTAGGTTGGTGCAAAAATAATGACGTAATAATGTCATTTTTTGACCTATTTTTTAACGTCAAAAAACGACATTATTACGTCATTATTTTTGCACCAACCTAATATTTAATCTATAGCCATGAGTGGAGAGGAGAGATGGCTTTAGTAAGAAAGTAAACGCAGTAGACTAGACTGGGTCGAATCTTGAATTCTGCTCACAGATTTCACTTTCCGCGCTGATAACCCCCACAGGCATGTCACGGTTAATCCATTGCTCAATTACATTGATCTTTCTTTTTTGGCTCATTTTATGTAAAGTGTGGCTAGTTATGCGCATCTGTTAGTTTACTGCCGTAACTCGTTTTAAAGCGTTTAGACAATCTGCACCATGGCTTTATATATCAAATAGTATTGTTCCAAACTGAAAGGAAAACAAAACAGAGAGAATACAACAAATAAAAGGCGAGAGGAACTTTCTGAGGCTGGTCAATAGATTATATTTGTATGTGTAAGTGAGTGTGCGCGCATGTGTTTAGATTCCTGTTTGTAAACAAACTTAGTCAAAATAGACATAAAATAACCGTAAATGAAATTAATAGACAGTGGTTACTTAAGTTTCAACATTCGTATGCAGGAAAGAGGGAAATTGACAAACAAGCACAGAAGACAAATCCTTTGTTTAATCGATTTTTCTGTGCGTCACAAAATCTGTATTTTGTATGATTATTTGATTCAAGAGAATACTCTTTGAATTATCGAATGTAGTATTGTTTCTGGGTTACTTATAATTTATAAAGTCTAATGATACTTAAGTTTTTGAAACATACTAAGTGCGTAAATGATTCTTAGTTATATGAATCTGAAGTTGTCCATTCGTTATGATCGTATTTTTGGCATCAAACGCATATCTTTAAAATACTTTTAACGTTAAAAAATAAGTGGAAATATCACAATTTTTGCAAAGTTTGCAGCTTGCTGGAAAACCTTTTTAATTTTATCTCAAAAAGATATTTTTTCACTCTTAATTTCAAACAATAGAGTGAGAGAACAAGAGTGAAAGAAATAGAGAGAGAGAAAGAGAGAGAGAGGGAGAGGGGGAGAGAGAAGGAGAGAGAGATAGAAGGAGAGAGATAGAAGGAGAGAGAGGACAATGAGGTCAACACCGAGTGGCGTCAGTCTTTTTCATTCTTGATCTTCAGGTCATATGTGTCGGTTGGTAGCACGACTATTTATATATGCTGGTCAATGGGGCATTATGGCTGGTATTTCCGGCAATTGTGCTATCTTGGGATAGGCAGGAACGATTATAATTTAAATTATTCTAAGGGCTATAAAATAGAAATAACTATGGGCCAGAATGCGGTTATTTTATGGCTGTTGTATGGGGTTGTTTGTTACATTTTAACTCATTATTTATTATTCATTACTTAGGGTATTCTTTTATTTATTCATTAATTATTCGTTGTTGAGTAACATTATTAAATTTATTTCGTTTCAGTTATTCGTGCATTCGTACAGTTTGTTAATTTTATTATTAATTTAATTAATTTATTTATTTCCATTTCTCTTTTTTGAGAGTTTTGCTATCTTATTTATTTGCCTAGTTTTAAGTATCGGCTTTGTTTAAAGTATATTACATTATGTGCATTTATCTCCAAAACTAAACTGCTCTCTTTTAATCATCTGAGAGTGTAGCAGAAAAACACAATTTGCACGTAGTTAGATATAATACATTAAACCCAAATTTATACAATTATTAGGAAACATATATCTCTAACACCAATTTTCGTTTAGCTAAGTCACACACACGCCGCACTCTGCTCAAAATAATTTTTAAATTAATATACCACAGTGCAGGCCATTATCGACGCGACTCTAGCTTGCCACAGATATCTACAACTACGTCCGTACGTTTCCTTTATATAGACTATAAGGAAAGCCGGACAGCGGAGAGAGAGAAGAGAGCTGAGAGAGCTGAGTGAGAGAGAGAGAGAGAGAGAGAGGGGGAGAGAGGGAGAGAGAGAGAGACTTCACACACATACACGCTAACCATAGAGGCTATCCGAGAGCACGACTGACTGTGCCTCTGACTATTAGAATGTGAAACCGACCTCCTGTGAACATAAAAGAGAACGAACTCCACTATCAACGGAACAAGCCCAAACCGATAGCCAACAAGCAGTCAGCCGGGTTAAGCATACTCCTTGTTCACGATCTCACTTCACACCTCGTACACACTATACATTCGAATACTACACTATACGACTTACCAGACTTATCATATCTTGTAAATGAAAATAATTGTTTGGTCATTTCTCCAAACCAGTGTCTAATTTGTTTCTTTATTCCAACCAACTTTCCCCTCTGTTCAAGTGGTAACCACACAAACGAACATGACTGTAAAAATGGAAGACGTTTCATTGTCAGTTTCAGACATGTCTACGGAACAACAGGAAGCAAGACTAAACATCATCCATTTAACTCCTTTTAACAGAAGAAGCCCTTGGGCCTGGTTCAACTAAGTACACGCCTCATTGCAGATCCGAAAGATAACTTCACAGCAAATGAAATTTGTTTATGTAGTAGAAGCTCCACCAGAGGATATAGCTACAGAGGTTAACGACATCACCTTGATCACAAATCCGTACTACATTCTAAAAACAACCATCCTAAAAAGAATCGGAATATCAGATCAGGCCCAAATACGGGAACTTTTTGGGGGCATAGAGATCGGCGTCAGATCACCATCATAGCTACTAAGACATATGAAGAACCTTTTAGGTAGCAACACTATAGATGAAAACCTACTACGACGATTGTGACTAGATGCTCATAGACACAGTCAAGATTCTCACACCACTGACCGAAAAATCAGAGTTAGCTGAAACGACGGATAATATACATGATGTCCAAATCACTACCAACATGAACACTTCAACGATGCCCGAAAAATCAAAGGTGGACAGGTTGGAAGAATTGATTAAAAAAATGACGCTGCGTATTAACCATTCTCGTTCAAGAGAAGCATGCATCACTGCATCAAAAGCGAGACAACAGCAGTGGGACACGGTCCAATAGCAGACATCGGAGTTTAAGCCTTGATCGAAAATATTGTTGGTATCACTGGCGTCATGGAATTAACTCCAAGAAGTGTATACCCCCATGTACATTTTACACTCCCACACCAAGAACAACGACAGATTGACTAGTATCACCAAACGAAGGTACCAAATCTTTCAAATGCAATATTTTCGACGTTACAGACAAAATCTCTGGCTTGCGATTTCGAGTCGACACCGACGCCGATTTAAGCATTTTACCAGCAACACAAAAACGAATACCCCCACAAATTCCCCTTAGTAGCAGCGTTATAAACATTTACGAAGAAAAATCTCTCATTCTGGATATTGGACTTCGACGTTCACTACCATATTTTATAAGTACTAACGTCAAAGTGCCAATTTTAGGCGCAGATTTTTTGTGTCATTATGGTCTTATCGTCAACCTTAAAAGGCAACGTTTAGTGCACAGCTCAATGAACCGACTACCTAAAAATTTCCACAGAAATCAGAGCAGCACTGCCTGCTAACAACACCATTGATAAAGAAATTCGGAGATATAACCAATCCAGGGACGCGGAATAAAAATTCAAAACATAATTCAGTGCATCGGATGATCACTACTGGGCAACCGGTACATGCAGCAACACGACAGTTATCACCAGATAAACTTAAAATCGCCAAGGCGGAATTTCAACGGATGCTGGATTAAAATGTAATCCGTCCGTCCAGTAGTCCTTAGATATCGCCGTTACACATGGTGTGAAAGAGAAACAGCCTAGACTGGAGACTCTGTGGCGACTACCGAGCTCTGAAGAACACCGGATAGGTATCCCATCGCACATCTACAGAATTTTACTTCCGCATTACTACAGATAACAGTATTTTCTAAAATAGATCTGATCCGAGCTTACAACCAAATTCCCGTAACCGAAGAAGACATCGAAAAGGCAGCCATAACAACGCCATTTGGTCGTTTCGATTTTTTAAAAATGCCTTTTGGTCTCAAAAAAGCAGCACAAACATTTCAGTGTTTCATAGACGAAATTTTTCGCGGACTAGATTTTATGTATGCATACATAGAAGACGACGTACTTATAGCTAGTACCGACGAAAAAGAATATGACTTTCACACCCGACACGTTCTAAAACGTTTGCAATATTTCGGATTAAAAATCAATCCCAGCAAATGCATTTTTGGTGTCTCATCTTTAGCTTTTCTAGGTCACGTGATAGACAACACATGCATAACACCTTTGCTCGAGAAAGTATATGCCATAGGTTCTTTTCCAATGTCAAACTCCATCAAACAATTACGGAGATTTATTGGAATGCTGAACTACTACCGACGTTTCATCTCCGCACTGTTCATGGTTACTCGCACCATTGACAACACTGCTGAAAAGCAAATCAAAGAAAAATATGCAGTGGACTAATAAGGTGAAACTAGCATTCGACAAAGCCAAAGAAATATTACAGAATTGCACCAAATTGCAATACATCAGTCTGGAGGCGAAATTATCCATTGCAACAGATACATCAGAAAATGTGAAGAATGAAATAACAACACGTAAATCATTTTTTTTAATGAAATTGTCTCCTACACAACCAAAGTCCAGAACTTCTGGCAGAGAACTACTAGCAATATACGCTACTGTCAAACATTACAAATACATATTAGAAGGAAGACATTTTACAATTTTCACAGCCCACAAAACTCTAACATATTCCCTCCAAACAACAACGGACAAATATTCACCCCGAGAAATCAGGCATCAGGATTTTGCAACTCAATTGGTTTTGTCAGGATAGTTGTTTCTAGAAAAATTTAAATGCATCAATAACTTACTTTCACAACACCCAGAAAGGTCATGAAAGATACACACATACCTAAAGGTCTTCTCTCGAAGAATTTTGGTTTTGTGAAAAGAGGCAATGTAAAAGAAAACACTTCAAACGGTATATGACGGTTCATTTCAAGTGATCGATTAGGGAGATATTTCACCATCGAACGAAATAGTTGTACAGAAAACGCATCAATCGGCCGAATCAAATACGCCCATGTCGATTCACCGAAACAAACTACAAAACCACAAACTCTTACCACAGATCAACTCAAGGAAGATGTTACAGATCATACCAAACACACAAGATCAGGTAGACGCTTCCATTAGCCCAACAGATTCAAGTCATACGATAATCAACATTTTGCATTTCAACAACTCAAATATAGCTGTTAACAGATAAAATTGTACTGTTTTCCATAGCATTATATAAACTATACCAGTTTCAAACATAACTCGCTACTCTCAAAACCGATTTTGAAGGCATGATTTTAACAAACCCTGCTCTCGAATTAACTCATTTGGCTAACTCTATATCCAATATTTTCTATATCACTATTTTCTATATACTGTAACCAAATCAATTCATATTTTTCCTTTCCCTGTACGATTTCTTGATATGTTTATTTCGAGAAAATTCTCAACACAACATTTTCTCTGTTAAGGGAGTATATTTTGCAGAAAAATACAATTTACACATAGAGATAACAAATTAAAGCCAAATTTATACAATTATTAGAAAACATATATCTTTAACTAGACACCAATTTCTGTCTAGCTAAATCACACACATGCTGCACTCTACTCAAATTAATTTTTAAATTAATATACCAAACTACTGGCCATTATCGATGCGACTCTCGCTTGCCACAGATGTCTAGAATTACGTCCGTGCGTTTCCCTTATATACGCTATAAACCGGACAGCAGAGAGAGAGAGAGAGAGAGAGAGAGAGAGAGAGAGAGGAGGGAGAGAGAGGGAGGGAGAGAGAGAGAGAGAGAGAGACTACACACAGACACATACGCTAACCATAGAGGCTACTCGAGAGCACAAATGACTGTTCGTCCGACTATTAGAATGTGAAACCGACCTTCTGTGAACATAAAAGAGACGGCGACAAGCAGTCAGTCCGGTTATGCATACTTCTTTATGCTCTCACTTCATACCCCATACACCGTGCATTCGAACCCTACATTATACGACTTATAAGAGATTTTCATATCATGTAAATTAAAATAAATTTTTGGTCATTTCTCCAAACAAGTGTCTAATTTGTTTCTTTACTCCAACCAACTTCCACGCCAGATCAACTGGTAACCACACAAACGAACATGACTGTAAAAATGGAAGACGCTACATTTTCAGTTTCAGACATGTCTACGGAACAACAGGAAGCAAGACTAAACATCATCCATTTAACTCCTTTAACAGAAGAAACCCGAAAGATAACTTCACAGCAAATGAAGATTTTTTATGTAGTAAAAGCCCTACCAAAGGATATAACTACAGAGCCGATACTAGACAAATAAATAATATAACAAAACTCTAAAAAAGAGAAATTAATTAAAAAATAAACAAATTAAATTTATAATAAAAAATTTAACCAACTGTACGAATGCACGCACAACTGAAACGAAATAAATTTAATAACGTTACTCAACAACGAATAATTAATGAATAAATAAAACAATACCCTAAGTAATGAATAATAAATAATGAGTTAAAATGTAACAAACAACCCCATACAACAGCCATGAAATAACCGTATTCTGGCCCATAGTAATTTCTATTTTATAGCCCTTAGAATAATTTAAATTATAATCGTTCCTGCCTATCGCAGGACAGCACAATTACCGGAAATACCAGACTTTGTTTACCATAATGCTCCATTGACCAGCATATATAAATAGTCGATCTACCAACCCACATATATAACCTGATTACTTTCGCCACTTGGTGTTGATCTCAGTGTTGACATTGCACACGATCTGTCCTTAATAATGAGCACTTTTACCTATAAATATAATTTAAAACTATATTTTTATCATATATATATATATATATATATATAGAGAGAGAGATGTGTGTGTGTGCGTATGTGTAAAATTACTAATATCAAGGAAATCCTATCATTTTTTACTCTTTTGAGGTTGAACTCTTGACTTACACATTTGTGCCTGGAAAATAGGTCCTTCGACACACCCTGTAAAAAAATGACTCACCGTCCATTGGCAGACCTTCTGTTAAAGAATGTACATGAATGAAAATAAAATCACTCATCAGTGTAACTAATCTCGATTGCAATAAATACAGCGATCAAATTTTGAATACATGTATTTGAACTTATTCGATGGAAAATTATCTGGTGACATTTTACTAGGTGGTGCCACACACTTTTTAAAAACCCCGAAAAACACTTTATTAATATTTCTAATGTCTTCCTTGAACTTAAATATAGGTTGTGTTTGAAAGAAAATAGTCTAAATCTAATCCGAATTAAAAGAAAAAATAATCTTCGTATATAAATAAAGTTTTTAGGCATTTTTTTTCATCACTCGTCGAGCCGCCATTGTTTAAGAAAAATGTAAACAACAAATTTAAAATTCTCTTTAAAATCCAATATTTGTCCTAGATATGTGTTTCAAAGTCTGTTAGTAAAATTAAGGATTAATTAACTGGATTTTCTAAAAGTAATGCTTGTCTCTTACTTAAAACATAATGAAATTAATCTTTTATTTACGTATGGTGGCCTGAAAAGTCAAAGGACTATGTAGAAAACCACTGATTCTCCACCTGTCTACCCATGTTCGAAAAAGCGCGTGAAAAAGTAAAACTAAAATCCGGAGAAGTACAGAAAACTATCAGTCAAGAATTTTATTTACGTTTAAAACTAAATTTTCTTTAATCTTATAACCAACAGTTTAAGAATGCAATTTTTATTTTGTACGCTTTTATTAAACTTAGTGTAATGAATAATTTTATTTTTGTTATACTAACTGAATGGGAGATATGAAATTAGATTAATATAATAATACTCCGCCGATACTGAACAGTCGACGCGAGATATCAGAATTATGTTCTTTTTTGTACATCCATATAAAAAAATAATCTAACAGCTGCTAAAAAGAAAAGATAAAATAAAATTCTTTTAAAAAAAGGTTCACACTTGTACATTTTCAAACTTACTCTTTTTAAAATCTTCAAAAATTGTTACGAACAGCAACATGATTAATTTAAAAATTACACTGAAAGATTAAAAATGTAATTTAAAAAAAAATATTAAGCTTAGATTTTTCTTCTGTCGAATCTCAAAGAAAATAACGTGTTTAGGCTAGCACCTATTCTAAAAAAATTTTGAGTTTTATTGTCTTTGGCAGGACGCGAGCCGAATATCAAGGTACCATATGTAATACCAAATGTTTGTACATTGGTCAACGATCTTCAGTTAGTAGCAAGAAAACAATGCAACTCGTTATTTTTGTTTTGGTTTTGAACAGTCCCTTTTATTCGGATGTGAATTCAGTCTGACAACTTCCGACCGCTCGGAAGAAGTATCAAAGCCTGGACAGGTTGTTTTTTGTGTTTTTCCTTGACAAATCCACATCAGTACTTAATTGGTCACGTGACTCTGCGACGTGTACCTAGTAGTCATGTGATTAGAGACATGTCTTCATCTAATCCCGTCATATCACTGAATATGCGATACATGTCTCTCATTACACACCCAAGATGTTTTTAATCACGCCACGTTAGCGAATAGACACTGAGCAGGTACAGAATAGAACGATGTAGAGGTGAATAAGTTCGATTCTTTAGTAATATGATGAGTTTTGTTGATGTTTTAATATTGATAAATAATACAATTAAAATAATAGTGTTAAGGTTATGTACGAAGTTTAATGAGGATATTACGTTAGATTTCATTCTAGTTTTAAAACTATACTAAAAAGTGAGTTTAAAGAGATTCCCACATAAGTTTGTGTTGAAGTCTTTATTCCTGTCTGTGTGTAGAAATAATAAATGATAACGTGACCGACTGACAGCAATTGACTATGAAAATGTTTAATAAAAATAAAACTTAAAACAAAAGTGATTTATAAAAACTAACAAAAAAGATACAAACCTTTTGAGATTTCACAAAAAGCAGTCATCCTTTCCATTCTCTTGTTATATTTATGAAAGTATCCGTGTTTATATTTTGATTCAAATGCACATATATATAACACTGGTTGAGTTAGTGTGTAAACGTCCTTAGCATATCAATAGAAACAGATGAATAGCTATTTAGATGCTGCTAGCCGATCATAATCTGTGCTACTGACTTTATTTTTCGCTAGAGAACGGTTGCGTAGAGCAGACAGACAGACACACAAACACACACACACACACACAAGGGAGTAGGAAGGAGAAATGAAATAAAAACGCAAAAAACTAACAGAGAGCTTCTTGTTGTTGTACTTATCTTTTTGACAGAAAGGTGAGCAGCGAATATAATCAGGTTATTGAATCACTAAATTTCGTTTTATCGCTCATTCTTACAATAACAGTAGCAGTCAAGACCCATCAACATAACCCCTGACCCTTTTCCAGATTGGACTTTTGTTTCATGAAATAGACAGTAAGCTTCATTCCAGTGTGTACTAATGTATTTTGCGTGTTTTACATGTTTAATTTCCGCGCGCGCACCTGTGTACGTGTGTGAGCGCGCGCTTATATGTTTACGTACTGGAGAAAGAGTTTAGAAAATGACAAGTTGAACGTTGTACATATAATGCGTACTATTTTGAGTTAAACGTGTGTGCAAGTGCAGGTAGTATATTGCATAGACATGATAAAAATTGTATATATTGAGTTAAAGATCAAATGTAGATCAAATACGGATCGAAATCCAACAGGATGATGAAATAAAAAGAACAAATAATAATGTTTGTCCCAAATAAATTTTTGTTTTGGTGGTTAAACCGTTATTTTGGATAAACACAGTTATTTGTCTTAGCTACCAAAACCCTGGTGATGATATTGAAAAATATCGGAAGTACTTAGGAAAAATAAAAATGAATAAATATAACAATGGTACCTTTCTTGAAACATACGTGATTACGAAATGATCTTATTGAAAAACATGTCTAAATTATTTAAACAGACATGTTTATGTGTATGTATATATATATATATATATATATATATATATATATATATAGTGAACTTTGAGGTCAATCCATTTCATGTTTAACTGCAATATTCAGCCAATTTCAGATGGCCAGAAGATTGCGTTTAAGCATAAAATGAAACAGACCGTCACTGCCGAGTGTTGACATCAATGTCCACTTCTATATTTACATACGCTTTACATGCGTTTCGGCAATCGGACAACACCTATTGGGGAATGAGATGTGCTCATCGTGTTTCACGACGGAGTCATTGTCTATTTTGCGTATAGGCAGGTCTGAACACCATTTGTTAATTCTGGAGGCCATTTGGCTTAAATTGCAGCAACCATCTTTTTGCAGACAAAAGGATAATTTTTTGCAGTCTCTAAACTTATTTGGAGGTGAGTGAGCGTTTCTTTACTTGTTTTATGCTCTGGTTGGTTCATTTACATATTCACTTTAAGTTTTAATCGTAAAACTTTTTAAGGATTAAAAAGATATCATCAGCCCCTCAACGGAAATGTATAAATGACGAACAAATTATATACAAGATACAACACAATAAGCGTGTACAAAAACGATACAAGGTTTTCGTATACATTTCAGAGAAAATATTGCATATTTTAAAGAACATTTAAGTATACAGGGGGGAAAAGGCGTATCTCTTTGAAGCCACAAGATCTATCAGAGCGTTGTCCCCGGACATCTGCTTCGTATGGCCGCCGAAGGTGAAGAGAGAAAGATGTTTGTTTCAATTGGCGACAAAACGCCTGTTCCGGGTCATGATGGGAGTTTTCATATTTATTTAGCAATTTTTATAAACACACTTTTCCTTTATGTATTGTTAATTATCATTTATATCTATATTTTAAAGTTTCATACTCCTACATAGTCTAGTACTAAGTGTTAGAGGTTATTTAGTGATTTATTTGTTGTTATCACTACATATGTATAATCAGTACAAATTTTAATATTAAATTTTAACTACAGCTACACTATTCAATATGTCCGTGTTCTACAGAAAACAAGAATCAATTTCAAGTCAACTTTTCATACTTTTCACAAATTAAAAAAATAGATACTTGTGTGAAATTAATAGTGTTTACCAACATTAAATTAGAGGTATTTTAATTTAATGATGATATACCTCAATTTTACTAATACATTTGACAGTTAATTGATAATGATCAATTAATTAAAAGATACAGTAACTATTAAATACGTGTATAGCACTGTAGGTGTTGGAGCAGATTGTTGTTTCTTACGTTCAAAATGAATGAATGGTGATTAAATGTTGATTTGAAAGGTTTACTTACATTTAGATATAAATACAAAGTTGTACCCTTTTTGTGTGACAGAGTTCGTAGCTGGCGGTACGTTGCAACAGAGAGAAAGAGAGATCCCTACTTCTTTGTAGCAAACAATCGTACTGATTAGTTCTTTGGTGGTTGGTAGAATGAGCTAACCTGTCCCACTGACTAGGGAAAGGGTTGAGAGGACTGACGTCTAGGTCTTATTTTTCCTGAGTTTATATTGAGGTCAGTAATTGGTCGGCGAGTGCGATGAATGCTTTTGGTATTGTTCTTCTCTTTGGTGCAAGGTGTTTTTTTTTTAATTTTTTTGTTTTCATTTATCCAAGTATCTGGTTTCGTAAACGAAGTTAACCGATTGACCTTTTCTTAAGAATGTCGGTGTTAATGTTAGTTAGGTGTTAAGGAGATGGTAGGTGATACTTTTCAGGAGATTTAAGAAATATTTTCAATTTAGTTTATTTATTAAATTTTGCCTACAGTAGACTCCACCCAAAACAACGGAGCTGGGGAAAAGGCATATTTAGAAACAGAAGTAGTCATTATCGTTTTTCCAAATTATTATTCTACCTGACTTAGATTTCTTTGTCTTATTATTATTATTATTATTAGTAGTAGTAGTAGTGGTAATAGTAGTAGTAGTAGTAGTATCTTCTATGCTTTTATTGTTAGAAATATCCAACTGATTCTGATTATCAGTTTTATGCGTAGTTGAATCTTTTGGAATTGGCTCGATGTATGGTTTTAATCTATCAACTGATATTTGTATATACACGTAACTCTTCATATCAATAAGAAAATGTTTCGATGATCTTACCAGAACTTTATAGGGACCTGTATAATGTGCCACGAAAGGTTTTCCAACCCGATCTATTCTAAGCCACATTGTCGCAGGACATTAGTGGATTAGGAATAACTGTTTTATTATTGGTATGCTAATGTCCTTAATCAGAATTATGCAAATAAAATTTCTACAGAATTTTACATAATTCTCTAACAAAATGCATTGTCTGTATTAGTACTGTGTTGATTGATCAATAGTTTTGGAATTAGTATTGAAGAACCAGTAAATGCATTAAAGGAAAACCCGGGTATTGCCAAGGAGAATAATCGGTATTGTTTTTAGTCATAACTCTTTATGGGCTGTTATGACCATTTTAACTGTTCTTGTGTGTTCTCCCTGTTAAACAATTACATGGGATACATAAGCAGTTATCCCCACTCTATGGAATCCTATAACTTTTGAGAGTTCTAGAAACAATTCACTTTCGAATTTTTTTCTCTGTCAGTGATGACAGAGTGGAACTTCACATCTAGCAATCTATGTGTCTGTAAATGCCATTGCTATTGACTGTGCCGTTATTTCAGTCAGTTGTTGCGCTTCTATCCGACGTGTTGTATAATCAATACATGTTAGGAGATAATTATTGGCGTTTAGGTAAGGGTCTGAAATATTACGGACTGGTGGAATGGGTCCGACAATCTCATTGTGCACTATTTGAAAACGGGAAGATGGTAATTCAAAGTATTGGATGGCGGATTTTGTATGCCTGTGAACTTTTGACTGCTAGCATTCTGCACAAAACTATTTTATGGATTTGTCTATATTAGACCAGAAATTATTGTCAGTCGTAAAGATGATCCTATTCCAAGGTGAGTTAATGAATGCAAACTGTTGAAAATAGATTTGCCCAAAGACTTTGGGAGAATGGTTTAGGAAACGAAGTAAAACTGTCACATAAAATTCTACAATTACTTGAGAGTCGGAATTCTTTCAGGTTCCAGTAGTAGAAGTAGTAGGATTTAATTTCTTTGTCTTTTGTCTGGGCTTACATTATCTCCGGCAAATCGCAGGAATTTATCAGCACTGCTAATGCGGGTTTGGATATAGAGTCTGCTACAATATTTTACGTGTGCTACATCAGCAATGTATTCTGTGAGTAATAATAGATGTCAGTGTTGACGCTCTGACTTTGCCGGCGTATGGCTGTGAAAGGATCCTCACAGTGGCTTGTGGTCAGTGAATATAGCGACCTATAAGATTACGAATGTGAATCATTGCCGAATAATCTGCAAGAAGTTCCCTGCCGAATGTGGGATATTTAAGTTGGCTTTTCGGAGAAGAATCCTAGATAATCCTCATCAATTAATTGGTGTAATGCAGCACCGGCTAAATATTGACTGCTGTCAATGACCAGTTGATAATCTGTGGCTGTAGTTTGTGGGTGTGCTTGAAAGTTACTGTATGTTTTGAATGGTGCCTTTTCTGCCTCTGTCAACTCAAACGAAGATTTCGAAAAAAATTACTTATTAAACTTTGCCTATTACTACAGTTCTAACACTTCCTATCAAATGAAATATGGGACTAAAATGGTTAAGGAAAGTTACTGAAAAGATACAATAGAGAGAACATTTAAGCTTAAAAGAAAGTGGTGTAATTTAAAGAAATTATTTTGAAGAAGTAATATGAGGAAAGAATTAAAAAATAACATCGATTAAAAATTTTTATCAAATGATGAAGATAAATAATAATAGCTTTCAGTTTTGTCATCCTGTGAAAACGTCTAAAATATCAATCTCCTTGCAAGCATACATGGTCTACAAGAAGAAATGGATCATACTCGGTCCATCTATAAACAGTAGCGAGGTGTAGGGCTTACGTCTTTCTTAATCTTCATAAAAATACAATCAAATCTAGTGATTCGAGTCGTAATTTCTTTTTGGAAACGTAACTTCAAGTCGAAGAGGAGAAGACACAGAAGCGTCTCAATCAGAAAGACAAGACAACACATTTTACAAGTGACTTAAGGAAAATTAAATCGATGAAAATCAACGTCCTCTTCAGGAAATATTACAATCACTGTCGAGTGTCCTTACCTTAATGGAAAACTATTAAAAGAATGAAACACTTTTTTGAAGAAAAGCAATTTCCCGTTCGACTTCATCATAAAGAACGAAAAAAAACACATTTAGAGGTAAAAATGTAGCTAATACAGTAGCAAAGAATAAATAGTTTTCTATATACAAAATTACTACCTCAGATCAAGAAGGTAAACTTCTTACCGGATCACTATGAAGGAAAAATCCTGTTCTTTTGTGAAAAGAACTCGTCCGTCTAGATAGCCATGCAGTTTTCGATGTTTTGTTAGAGTCTACTCCACCAAGCCTCAAGACAAAAACTGAAAATTTATGTCAATCTCCATAAGTAAATCAACATATCATTGATCCATTCGATACATTCAACATCCAAGGTTCGTGCACTCTTTCTTTTTTTTTCTCATTCTGGACTTGTTTCAGTATGATGGAGATAACCGGAGGAACAGCTATTCGTTTCCAGATTGAATCACTCGACATCAAAGTAACTATTTCTAATGAAATTTCCTGGTGTCCAAATAAATCCAAATTGATAGAACGGAGATTCCACCTTATTTGACTGCTTGTTGTTACCCCTATTTCAGTCAGTTGTTTATCTATAAATTCCTTGGGGAGAATGTCATTAGTACACAAGAAAATTAATGTCCCACGCAGAAACCTCATGCACATCGCGACTTACGACACGTTGGTTAAAATATATAAGCGATTTTAGTTTAAAAACCTCTTTCCACGATAGTAGTAAAATTACTACTACGGGTTTAAAATTTAGTTAAAACATCTGGAAGCAGCGCGCGTCGATTGTATGTTTCGTCAATAAAATCTCTTAGAAAATAGCGACCTGATTAACATAATTCAGAAGAGGGAAATAATATGTTGCTTGAAAGAGATAAAGATGAAACGAAACTGGTCACACGGCTTTTCCTCGGCAAAGACGGGAAAAATTTATAAAGTGAAAATTAAAGTCTCCAACAATGAAAGAATGAGAAGAACTCAATTTCTGAAACCCATGTAAGAAATTATAGGAATCAACGACTCTTCACGCGCACACACACACACACACACACACACACACACACAACATAGTGTGTGTGTGTGTGTGAGAGAGAGAGAGAGAGAGAGAGAGAGAGAGAGAAGAAGAAGAGAGGGTGAGAAAGAAGCGACTAATGTTCTTTTTTTGCTAAAACTCTTTGTTCCGTCCCATTAAATTGTTCATTCTCGAAAATTAATTTTTCAGTCAAATCACGCTGAAAATAACGGTTCTCGCTAGATAACCGAAGGTAAGCGGTGTCGAGCCTGCTCAATACTTAGATTGGCTACCGTAAGAACACTTCTATAATCCGAAATCTTTCGGCTTTAAATAAATCACAAAGGGTTAGTAAAAAAACAAATCAATCAATTTCAAAAATGAATTGGAAAACATTTTGACATTTTTGACATCATGTAAATTTAATAATGATGTTTGCGTCCAATCCATGCATGTAAATGTTAATATATTGCCTTGTGTGTGTAGTTATTGCATTATCTCATGCATATATTACATTACCTTCTATCCGTATATTACCTTGTGTATTGTCTCGTATATATAGGATTTGTTAAACTGTCTTAAGTATATTGTCTTGGGCAAGCTTTTACTTCATCCCATTTAGCATATATATATATATATATATATATATATATGTATATTTGTAAACGCATTCATTGCATTATATTGTGTTTCTTTTCCTGTCTCAATTATATTTTTTCGTTAAACTTCACATGACTTACTGCTTTTTAGCGTGACTAATGGAGGAGTGTAAGCGTTTATTCTTGTTAATCAAGTTTTATAATTCAACTGAGGATAGCATGCATAAGTTTAGTTTGTTAATAGTGTTCACTTCACTCTAAAATAACAAAACTAGCCAATTAAATCACGGAATAAACAAAAAGTAATGTTTGAATAAAATGTGGTAAAATGTTCTTAAAACTTAGAATTTGATAACATTATATAATCTTTGCTTAACATATTGAAAACATTTGCGTAAATAACATATCATAATTTCCTTCTTTATCGTTCAGATGGTTGACTGATCTCAGAAATCGGTATGCTACCTGATTTTCAAGGCATGAGAAATCCTACCACTTAGAAAATTGGTGCAACACAATTTTAATTATATTTTTCCACATTTGACATATGCCGTATTCTATGTTAAACATTTTTTAATTAGCACAATTTTGTAAAGGCCGGATTAAATGGTCATCCGTACATAGTGAATATGGCGGATAAGTGAAATCTTCTCAATATTGTAACAGTCTGTCTCAACTGAAAGCAATCGTTGGTTTTCCGGAAAGGGCTCATAATAAGGGGGATTTACACAATATCAACTTGTTTGGATGAGAATCGGCTTTTGGAAAAGTAAGTGGTGAACCATTTCGACTGTTCGACGATCTCTTGCGTTTCGCGTTGTTGCAAATTATTCACTTGTCATTGTTCGTGAGAATTTGTTTAAAAACGATGCATTTTCGTTTCGTTTAAATAACGAATCAGACATAGAAATATGGTCGAGTACGAGGACGTTTTATTCGATTAAATTACATCACACACCAAGTGAGTAAAATACAGTCCCACACCGAAGTGAGTAACATTGCCAAGCTGGCGCAAATTATTTTTAACGCTTGATTTCAATATTTAGTGTATATTAGCTATATGTCCGTAAAATATAACAAATTATCCACAAATCATGCCTTGATTCAATTGCTATCAACTTTGATTAGTGTACTCGACTGTAAAACATCGCTCAATACGATGTCATTAGCATGAAACATCTCATGACCACTTCAGTATCTAAACTTATGTACTGGCAAAATTAGCAAGGCTACATAAATATCTACGTTTGTGCGCGTACTTTTAAGAAAATGGTAAGTTCATTTTAGCATATTCCTTCCCAAATACTCTATAATATGCTATTAATTTAAAAAAAAAATCTACCACGTTTCGACTGATAGATTTAATCTTAATTTTTTTCTGTATTTGTTGACTTTCTCTTAGACCACTAAATACGTTTTATCTATTTCGATTGCTATGTTCTGAACAATATCAACAATGAAAATAAATGCATTGCTAAATTCTAATCAACTAAATGCCAACTGCAAGCCTAGAATCGTGGCTCAGTCGGTAAAGACAAACAATTGCTCAAATTTAGAAACATGCTTGAATTTATAGAATATAAGTGAACTAAATATCTACAAAGCTAGGCACTTCGATAGAAGGCATTTGAGAATACAGTTTTCTTTTTGTATTATAGCAGAAGACTAGAAAATATGATGTGTCTTTAAAATACTATTTTGCTAAGTAATTTAATAAGATAAACTATTGAAATTAGAACACTTCTCAGGAATAACATGTAAGATATTTTTTTTTAATTTTACAAATCTCCAAATACACTAGCTACAGATATTCTCGACTTAATTTATTGTCTATATCAAGGTCATATTTATAAAATATGACGTGAGAAACGAATTCTCTAACAGTGGCCGAGTGATCGCTGTAAAATAAACTTATAGATTGTTACCAGTTCAAAAGTGAACTTGTAATATTTATATGGCTACCAACTACTTTTGCATCATTATACAATAATTAAGCACATATAATACCAGTCTAGTTGCAGCTGTTTTCATTAACTCTTTCTCATTTCAATGGATATCCAAGCGTTTCCTAAAAAAAAAATTCAAAGACCTATTAAAACTTATTCATTGGAATTGTTTCTTCTTTCTTTCGGTAAAGCGCAACTTTTTGTCTTATCAATTTATAATAGGAGTCGCCTTGAGAAAGATGTTGTTTCTAGTCTAGATTGTGTTCTACATATGAAAATACTTGAATGTGTAAACATACAGTCGGAGCTTTAAGCGACTAAACAAATCACCCCACGCTGTGTTTCGATTCTCGTTTGCGACGGCATGTACAAAAACTGGGAAAAACCCGGTATACGTTCACAAGAGATCTGAAGTTGAAATGACGGCGCGTGAGAAATGAAAACAAGAAACCTGTTTTCAATATATTTGACTATTCACGAATTCGTCTAAAACGGTCTGGAGGTAGTTACATGACACTTTGGACATATTCGCTGCAACTTTTGTCTTCCACCGGCCAGGACTCCGAATTTTATATTTAAGTCTTTAACCATCTTTCTCCTGTCACTGTCTGGTGACTAACAAACATATCGCCTCTGTCTATCACAATCTTCAAAATCTGCCTCTCCACATCTCCAACGATGGCTAACCACTCGCCAACGGCGAATCAAAATTAATCATTTTGTGACTTTACTTAAGTCTACGACCGGGACTTCCTAATTTCCGACTAAGTGTTACTTGATCATAAAAGTTTTCACTTATTTATTTACTCAAGCTATATAACCCATCTTAGATAAAAGCATTCCCAATCCACTTTACTTCGTTGGGTTTCTAAGCCATGACCAGGTTCCATTATATAACAAATGTAAAATAACTCCTTTGTGTGTTTTTTAAAGAGTTTTTATCAGTGTGGAAAAATGATTGTTGTCGGAAAAATTAAGTTTTAAGCTTAGTAAAATAAAAAAGAACTATATTGACCGACTATTCTGTGTGTTAAAAATAGATACATATTCTTTAGAGCTTTAGCAGAAAAAAACTTGCTTGCTTTTTATATTGATACAGTTTGTAGTAATATCTTTGTTCTAATTTGCTAATAGAGTCTACAAAATTTTCCTGCTCCAAGTAATTGGCTCGAATCTTTGGTAGGGAATTATATTTGATATTGAATATACACGCGTTTCAAGTAACTGTTATTCATCAAATTCTCGTTTCTAAATTTAGAAAAATTAAGTCAAAGTGTTCGAGACTAGTCTGTAAATCTCGAATAAATATTGAATTTCATATGAATTTCTATATGCAAGAAATTTAAAATATTTTTGTTTTTTACATTCATAACTTCCGAAAATATTTATTACTTTTTACAGAATTGCAAAACAAAAATGATTACTAAGTATAAGTCATGTTTCATTTTAAAAGCTAATGCTGAAAGTTGACCAATAATTGTATACCAAAGCTTAAATGCCAGAAATAAATTTAAAATGATTCCTTTAATTCCATAAGAAATTTTGTCTGCCCATATTTCTATATTATACCTCATAAACCCTTCAGATAAACTATATTTTATAGTTTATCTTCTCAAGAGCATGTCGTTTTTAGCAAATCTGTCTTAAATCTATTTTCATAGTATTCAGGTTGTTATCCTGAAATATAGTGGGTAGCCAAGGACATGTAACTAGTCTTATTCAAGTACTGTCCCACAAGAAAACATTGGTAAGTAAAATCTGTTATCTGAATGAATCTCCAAAGTTGTGCGACTCGTCGAAAGTAGTAGAAAATGTTTAACACGTTTTAAGAAGGAAACAGTTTTCAACTTTAACATATTTAGTTACTGTATACACACACACACACACACAGAGAGAGAGAGAGAGAGAGAGAGAGAGAGAGAGAGAGAGAGAGATTTAACTACAGATAATTGCGAATACTTGTTCACTTCAATCTACTAATGTACTTTACACACGGGCACACATACCTAACATTGCCATCGCATCAACCACTGACTGCATCTTTATGAATAACGAATAATCAATAAATATTATTCATCGTGCAATTATTCATCTAAATAAATGCTACAGTTTCAATGCTTCTTAGGATAAATTAGAACATGGAAGGTAGAATGTGATAAAGAAACAGTATTATTAAGAAATACTTAAGGGTTAATTTTAATGCTAAAACTTTATAAATGAACAATAACATTGACTTAGGAATTGTAAGTATTACTGAGAAAATGACTAAGAAAAAAATAGTTTCCCTGAGTATTTGTATTAACACTCCTAAACAACTTGGCTTTTTGGGTAAAGCCTAGATTTTTTAACAAACCAAATCAATAAATAACTCACATGTACATATAAACCTTGTAAATGTTGTTCCTGTTCAATTATCAATATTAATTAAGATTGTTTATCATTATGAGCCAACAATTGGGAAATACTTGGAAATCTGTATAAAGGAATCCTTTTCACGCAGTTGATCATTCGGCTAAACAGGCGTAACTTTTCAGAGATGTTAACCATTGCTAGCATCGAATAATTGATAGGCTATCACAATAAAAATCAAGATATGAAAACAAGTGACAAATATATCTATACGATATATAACAAATTAAAACTCTTTCATTTTAAAAACCTTGATTTATACTATTTTTGTTAGGCGGATTTTATAAAAAGATTTCTCGATAAAAGAATATAGCTTGAAATTGATCTGTCTTACTTCATCTGCGCCAGACTTGTGGCAAAGACCCCCAGTTTCTCGATTGTATCTATCGATCAATTTAATACCAACCAAAAGTGGAAGAACGATAGAATAGTTTTAAAGCATGAGTGAGCACACGACTTTACGAGGGATGCTAAAAGGTTTTTCGACCTAAACAATAATTCTGATGTTTAGGTCAGATTTTGAAAAGTGTGCCATGCCAATAACTTTTCAGCACCCCTGTAAAAATACATACATACATATACAGACACACACACACATGAATGGTTGTATTTAAATGAAACAACTTTTTCCTTTCTCTTACATAAACATACATACTTACCTGGCACTTGTGCTCTGGTCCTGTTGCTGGTAGTATCACGGCTATGACTAGCTTGGACCGGCTCTGACCAGCTTGGACAAACTATGACCAGCTAAGACCAGCTTAGACCAGCGGCCCGAGTGAAAACACTCGGGTCCCCACGTTAAAAACCGACCTTGTGTCATAAACTGACTCAGTTGGGGGTCAAGTAAATACACTTACATAAACATACATTGAGAGAGAGAGAGAGAGAGAGAGAGGAGAGAGGAGAGAAGAAAGTGTGTGTGTGTGATGAGAAGCGAATAAATATTTTGTTTCGCACATTTTCTCAAAGCCTAAAGTTTTAAATAAAACTCTACCTGGAAACTACTGAAGTCAGGCTATTTGATGTTAATGTTGTAAACCTATTTTCTAGTTAATGAAAATGGTTTAATAAATCTACAACAAAAGCTGGTAGAAATTCATGCAATTTACCGGATAAACTAAGCAAAAATACAAATTTCAGAATTTGAAAAGAGAAAAAAGCAAACCACCCTAATTGCATATTTTTCCTACCATTACAAAAAATCATATCTATGGAACTTCAAATGTTTTACCAATATATTACAAATTTATGTAAAAAATCCATTTAGAATTTGAATAAGTGAACTAATCAGAAATATTACCTTCAAAGTGTAAAAAGCTATCTTCTACACGATCGCAATTGAAACTCTCACTACAAACGTGGAGACATTCAAAAACGTCTTTGTTAAAGCAATTATTTTCTATATAAAATAAGAAATAAATATAAAGATCATATGACATAAAAGAAAACGTAAGGTTAGAATTCATTTTCAGCATTTAATAATATGCGCGTATCTTATACGCATTTGTGTGTATGCCTATATATTGTTACATGATATATATATATATATATATATATATATATATATATATATATATATATATATATACTTTTCATACACAAATATTTTATACCTACATGTATATAGGGTTAAGAATATTGATAATTTCTGTATGACACTTTATGACTGAGTGGCAATTCAAATAACATCTTTTTACTTGGAGATATAAAAAGTAGAAAAAAGATTAAAAGTTTATACACACCATGAAAGATGTCACGACTTCACAATTCCTTTGTTTTCGATGTTAGCAAACGTCATTCAATGAAATGAAATAATATTCAGACTTATATTATAATAGAGCGAAAAAATAAAGAAAAATGTCACTCATTGAGGTTGCTATAAACTTGACCTTAGACTTGATTGGATTAAATAAGTTTTAGATAATCTGTGCAACACCCAAAATACTAAATCTAAGTGAGGATTAAGCCAGGTAACAGGATTGATTGGTAAGTTAAGCCGCAGCTATCAGATTTTGTTATATTCTTTTTAAGTTGCTACTGCGTGGGTCGCCATTTCCTATTTCATAAAGTTGTCTTTGATTTATACCTAAACTTATTCTCTTGTCGACAAAAGTTCATTATGCAAGTTTTATCAAGTCAAGTGACCTGAAACTCTTAGAGCATTTCATAACATGACTATTTATAATATAAATATTATATATAAAAACTATTTATAATATTAAAAAAAAAACTATTTATAATATACAAAGACAAAATTTATAGGATTCAAATGAGTGGGAACTGAAAGGAAAGTTGAGGGTTATCTTTGAGTTGCTAGGTTATTTTGACTTCTTTAAAACAATAAAAGAGAAAGAATAACATTTGTGAAATCAAGCAAAAGAAACTAATTTATAATTCTTAACAAATGCACAGATTCACAGGTCGAAAATGAAACACGCACACTCACACGCGTGCTCGCGCATAGTAAACATTTATTTTCACTTTTTTGCATATTTGATATTCGAGTAAAACAATACATCACACGCAAGTATTTAATATTTAATAGCCGTACAAGATGTCAGGTTTTATAAAGTAAATTAATGTTCGCATAACTGGTATAAACTGATTTGATATTTTCAGGATATATTTATGTGACAAATATACCGTATATATATATATATATATATATATATATTGGCTCTATATCTGATATTGAGTGCTTTCTAATAAGTACCGCGCATATAATATATAAATAATTATACATATATATATTTATTTATATACACACACTTTTCACACACACACACACACATATATATATATATATATATATATATATATATATATATATATATAATTTCACTCCAAGCAAGGCAATAAAGTCACTAAGAGGCAAGAAGTTACTGGGTGTAAATTTTTGAAGATTAAAGTTGACTGGAAATCAAGAAGTCGAAAGAGAGTTCCACAAGCGAGAAATGCGAGAGAAGAAACTGTCAACATAGAATTTACGGTTACATCTAGCCATTTCAACTGTAAAATGATGAGACTTTGCCACCAACTAACCGTTAGCATAGAACCTAAGGTTACATGTAACTATTGCAACTGTAAAACCAATCTCGTACCGTGCTTACATTCATAAAGTCTAGATACCAAAGAGGAAAGCTAATCAGAACACTTACCATAAAAATATTTATAGAAAGGTACAAAAAGGCGAAAGTGACTGAAGCTGAGATGTCAGGTCATGGCTTGAAAATATAATTAAACAATGAATCATCTAAACGAACGAAGAGGACTAACTGGCTAGAAATGGTATTTCAGTAGCGACTACAAACGACTTAGATTTGACAACGCATACAAATTGAACAAACACAGCGCAGAAACTATCTTAGAAAATAGAAAATTCTTTGTCATTTTGATGTATTCCTCAGTCTATACCGTGTGACTATGCTTAGAAAATGGTAAATAAATAGAAAAAGAATATGTCAGATAGTAAACATTACCTTTCCCTCAGACCACAGTGTGAAATCGAAAGAGTGAAAAACTTGATCCTGAGAACTAAAACAGTGTGTAGATTGTGAAGGTATCACTGTTGTGCTTGAAACATTTATCAATAAAGAATCGGAAACTAGAAGAAAAATTAAAATAATCCAAATAATATTCTGTATGGTATTTGAATGTTTTTAATTTTTTAATCGACAAAAACGCTGAGGTTAGTGGCGGTGTAATAAGACTTGCTTTCACAAGAAAGCTATCAGTTGGGATGGAAAATGAGTACAAACTAAAAATATTAATCTTAATATTAATTGCAGTAAGCATTAATAGTGCAGTTGTGACACTGAGGCTGCGAGGTGCTTAAACATTCATTCTAAGCAGAAAAAGAGTTAAGCCCAAAATGAAATATAAACTGGAAAATAGGGAGATAGGAAGAGAGAATGGAATTTTCCTTGATAATGTGAAAGTGAAGAAAGGGCCATATGGGTGGGATCAAAGTTGATTAAGAAATTATTTACATTGTTTGGACTGTTGTTCTCATCTTTATTGCCATATTCACGATGTTTCGGTCGTTCTTCGACCTTCTTCAGGTGATCGGAATTTCGAACTGAACTCTTTATTTTGTCCATTTTATTATTTCTAGTTCCACGTGTCTCCTTCGGATGTCTCAGTTATTCCCCTTTAACTCAACACAACTCAAGCGGCATGGCATGTGGAACTAGAACAATGTGTCCCGGTGGACAAAATAAAGGGTTCAGTTTGAAATTCCAATCACCTAAAGAAGGTCGAAATGTCGTGAATATGGCAATGAGATGAGAACAGTCCGAACAATGTAAATAATTACAATACCTCATCTCAGAAATGTAGACAGTGTTCAAGTCACTGGATTCAACCAATGCTGAGCCTCAAGGACACGTAGCCCAGTGGATAAAAGCGTGAATAAAAGCATTGGTTTTGAAATAAGGAGTTCAATTCGAAATTCCAATCACTTGAAAGAGGTCGGAGTGTACAACGGCTGAAACGTTGTGAATATGGCAATAAAGATGAGGACAACAGTCTGAACAATGTAAATAATGTAAATAATTACAGTACCTCATCTCAGAAATATAGACAGATATTGATTAAGAAAGCAGAAATAGAGAAGAAAGAAAACCTTTACTGGAATTAATGAACATCCAGAACTCTTCGGGCCCCACGCTAGTTTTAGACCGAAGTGCATATAAACAGATGACTTTGGGCAGCTAGGAGACTTTGGGCTAAGATCCCGCATTCAGATCTAGCCCATCAGAAGTTTAGACAAGGCCCAGTGTTACTACAGAGATTGATGCAGGAAGGGTTGATTTTTGTTGTACCAAGAGCTACATAAATCAATTGAAGTATAACCCCACGAATCTTTCGTTTTATTTTTCGCTGTGAAGATATTTTCCCTTATAGCATCCGCCATTGCTGCGAGACTACGACCATCGATTTTTCACTGTTCTGAGATCAAGAACACAGCATGGGCAGAGTTGGTGTGGATCGAAGCGGCCAGCGACCAACAACCAACTTGGACCAGCGTTATCATTGACCAGCCCAGAGTTAGCCCTGTGGTTAAAACATTGTTCTAAGACACTGAGAACCGGACCTCTAAAACGTAGTTGCACCACCGGGTGTAGGCGGCGGTGAAAGGGGTTATACAGTTAAATAAGTTATAGCATTTGTTTATTACTTCGGATTCTCTTTAGAATGAAAACTTATGCAGATGCAACAATTACCTACAACGAAAAATGTTAGACTTGACATACGTTTCAGCACTGTAAATTTACACAAGAAAATTTTTAAGCAATTTTTTAAAATCAGAAACAAAAAGGTGTTTTTTGAGAAAAAAGGTTTGATAAACGTTTATTTTGCTGTAAGATTTTGTAACTCTTAGTAATTAGGATTTTAATAATTTCCCATTTTATTATAAATAATCATTACATATTTATTCAAAATCGTGATAAATCGTTGTTGTTCGTCATTTAATTTTAGATATATTTTAGTGTTATTTCTTTTTGCATTATCATTTCAGAATTCGTTTTTCATATGGCATCGAACAAGAAGAAAAATATTTTGAGATGTGAAGCTAAATTTTTAGTAGATAAGATAAAAATGTTACAAACAAGAAAGTAATTTTTCAATGAGAATAAAATTTATCGTATGAAACATGTGTATTTAATCTGCGCCGAAGAATGGAAATATGTAAGTTAGTAGTAGTCCAGATATACGTTACACACGCAAAATATGCAGACAGACATATAGTGTGCAACTGATAACCTGATAGCCAAATACATGAACTAAGGAGGAATTATAAACACGAGTAGAAAAACATGTGCAGTGTGCAATGTGCATGTAGATATACAAATATACAAAACGTTTCGCGCTATTTCGTAAACCTATGACAAGTTTTTGTTTTCAAACATATTGTTTCGAGTATTTTCCTCGAGAAGAAAATGACGGGCATAGAAATGTTTCAAAAATAATTTTCATATAAATGTTTACCTTTACCTTGTACCTTCTTGAACTGTTGCATGTGGGTTGAATATTTCGTGTCGTTGCAAGAGATAACTTCCGCCCAACCGGTCTCCTGAGGAGAAGATCAAAGTATTTTCATTCGTAATTATGTATTGAAACAATGAATTGGTTGACGGACATTCGTTCTTAATGATAAACTTTGCAGTTGTAATTTAAGTTTATAGCTTTTAAATTTTATTTTTATGTATTTTTAATTATCCGGGAAACCTAACGTAAATCCAAGTGATTTACGTTACATTTTCAGGATTAATTTCACTGGTTTTGCATAGTTTTTATATCGACGTGCTTTACAAAATTTATTGATTTTTGTCGGTTTTGTTTAAGCCGTATTTATTTAATTACTTATTTTAAAAAATATTTTATTTAAAAAAAAATATAATTTGGGTTTCGATTACATCTTTGTTTTCGCTTTTATTTTCAATTAATGATTTATTTATATCGTATTTATTTTATGCTATGTCTACTAAGGTTATCATATTCTAGCATGTGCGCCGATTCTTTCAGACGTCTTCGCAGCTGCACGAAACGAAGCACAGTTCTTGGTCATGAGATTCACTGCGTTAGCCTTTACTCAGCAGATATTTTTTAGTAGACTTGAGCTGCTTCTGAATATGCAGTGAATATTATATTCAGTGCTTCTGAATATTCAGTGGAGCATATTCGGACGAATCAGCGCATATGCTAGGTTATGAGCACCACCTTAGATATATCATACAAATATGGGAGTCGCTAATAAAGAAAAAAAGACAAATGACAGCAAATCTTTAACAGCAGAAGCTGTTGAATATAGCTGCTGCTGTTTGTCATGCTTGACTGCACTCATTGGTCTTTTGCTATAACAAAATATTTTTCTCTTGTAACAAAAGAGAAAAGCGTCATTGAGTGCAGTCGAGCATGACAAATAGCAACAGCTGTTACGCAGGCACTTTAAATTTATGGCTACAAGTTCTCCACAGAGAATTGAACCCGGTGAAAACAGGCTGAGCAACAATTTAGCAGTACTAAAAATAACAAGTAGATGATATATTTAGACACGGGCTGTGGGACAAAAACTGCCTACCTCCGTAACTTTAATGATTAGATCATTAAAACCTGATCAAATGAAAGTAAATTAAAGATAACTTATAAGTTCTTGGTATTGGTATTTTCTTTCTTCATTATATCTTTTTTCTAACAGTCCCTTTTGATATGTCACATCAGCCTTAGCTGAAACCATAATTTCCAAGCCTCATAAAGGAGACAATTTTATTATAAGTTTAGTTTTCTTGTATATTAAATGTTTTCATAATTCATACCTTTGATCCGAGGTGGGATTTGGTTGGAATAAAGAAACAAATTAGATACTGGTTTGGAGAAATGACCAAACATTTATTTTCATTTACAAGATATGAAAATGTCTCTGGCAAGTTGTATAGTGTAGCATTCGAATGTACGGTGTGTACGAGGTGTGAAATGAGAGCGTGAAAAAGGAGAATGCTTAACCCGGCTGACTGCTTGTTGACTATCGTTTTGGGCTGGTCGCGTTGATAGTGAAGTGACAGGAGGTCGGTTTCACAGCCTACTGGTCGCACGGGCAGTTAGTCGTGGTAGCCTCTATGGTTAGCGTGTGTGTGTGAAGTCTCTCTCTCTCTTTGCTGTTTGCTCTTTCTGCTGTCCGGCTTCTCTTATAGCCTATATAAGCGAATCGTAAGGACGTAGTTGTAGAGAATCGCTTCAATAATGCCCAGCATTCTGGTATATTTGTGTTTGCCATAAAATTTGTTTTGAGTAGAGTGCGACGTGTGTGTGATTTAGCTAGACGGAAATTGGTGTTTAGTTAAAGATATACGTTTTCTAATAATTGTATAAATTTGGCTTTAATTTGTTATCTCTATGTGTAAATAACACCTTAAGCTTCAGGGCTAACACACTCTCACACAGTTATATATAATGATATAATATATCTCTGGGAGAGATCCATTAAAACAAGACAAATATTAAGTCTAGCCTCAGTAGCATTTAAATACGCATCCATCACCTAGTCATATCCTTTCAAGTTCTAAACTGTCTTCAATTTCAATTTTAATTTACTGAGGTGAGCTTTTTGAGTTCTTTGAACGCTCAAAAAATGGTTTGGTAGATTTCATCAATGATCAACCTCGTTCGGGGCGACCTTCCGATATCGATTTCCATCATGGAAAATCAACTGAAGATTTCGACAGAAAAGATTGCTAAGGGTCTGAAAATTTATATATCAACAGTGTTTCGTTATTTGATGAGACTTAGGTTCGTTTCCAAACTCGACACGTGGGTGTCACATTCTGTGACGGAATGGAAGAAGCTCGATCGTGTTTATGTAGTGATTTCTTTGCTGTTAGCGAACGAAAGAGAGAGCCATTCTTGGATAGAATTGTCATAGGTGATGAAAAATGGATATTTTATAATGTCGTTCGACGCCAACGGAACTGTAAACAAGCTTGTGAAAGTGCAGAAAACCATAGCAAAAACGGGCTTGCATCCAATGAAGATGTGGTTGTCCATTTGATAGGAATAGCAGAGGGATACATTCCCGTTGAGCTTCTTCCAGCTAGCGAAATAATAACGGCAAAGAAATATTGCGACTAACTCACCAATCATTGAGATTGGTGAGTTAGTCGCAATAGTGGCTATTCAAGAAAAACGGCCGATTTTGGAAAATTGAAAAGCTATCATTTTCCATCACAACAACGCAAGGTCGCATGTTGCAAAACATACCTTGCGGAAGCTTGAAAAATTGAAATGAGAAATCCTCTATCACCCACTGTATTCTGCTGACTTGGTTCCCTCGGGTTTTCATTTATTCCGGTCTCTACAAAATTTTCTGTCTGAGGATTAACGAGATAACGGAACTGGTCATGGCCACCTTCAATGTCAGGAAGTGCGTTGATGATTTTCAGAAGAAATCATTAGTACAAGTGCAGGAGAAGTTAACTCTCTTTATATGCCGATTGCATTTGATAAATAGAAAAAAATTTACATAGTTTTTTTGTCAGAGGATTAGCAAGATAAAATGAATTCATTATTTCGTTAAGGTCAAGGGGTTGAATTTTTCATTTTTTATAGACATTATTGCTAATCGGGATTATCTGCCATCTCAAATTGTAGATCGCAAATATTTTATTACATTTAGTTTATTGAAATTCACACAGATCCCAATAAACATGTTGAATGAATCCATGTTTCATTCCACTAGAGAAGCTGTGAAAAACAATTATTAATTAAGGACGTAGCAGACATATAACTATTTTCGTAATAGTCTTGAAGTAAAATGCAAGTTGCAAAATTTCATGAATTCTTACCCAAATGCACCATCCGAAATCAGATGTTCATAGGCTGTATGTACCAAGAGCTTTAGGAGGTCGAGGTCTAATCTAACTTGAATTAACTCTAAAAACTGCAATAATCGGATTGGAAGCAGACCTCACCAAACCAATGACCCTTTCCTACAAAAAAGTAAAACAACAAATCCACTCTTTCAACAAAAAAAGTTGCACTCTTCAAGAAACAGATTAATATACCAGAAATCCTACCAACAAAAAACGAAGCGAATACCATTTATGCTAGACGAGTAAAGCAGAATGCAAAACAACTTGACCAAATTAAATTACAATAAAACTGGGCGGACAAGGCGTTGCATGGCAAATACATAAAAAGAACGAAAGAAGCAGATGTAGACCAACAGAAAACACATCAGTGGCTGAGAAGCACCGGGGTGAAAGCTGAGACAGAAGGCTTAATTATTGTAGTTCAGGACCAAAGCCTCGCAACCAAATCCCATCACATAATCCAAGGACGGAACTAACCTGAAATCTTGAAGGATCTGCGGAAAATATGATGAAACTGTTGATTATATCATCTCAGGATGTTTGGAACTGGCAAAAAATGAATATACTCATAGATATAGCGAGGTAGCGGCATACGTGCACTGGAAGATATGCAAGAAGCATAAAAGGGAAACCACTGAGAGATGGTATGACCACTAACTAGACACAGTTACTCAAAATAAAGGTGTAACTATCATCTGGGACATGCAAATTCAAACTGACCGGGAAGTAAAAGCCAACAGACCTGATATTATAATAAAAGACAAGAAATTCAAGGAAGTGTATGCTTATTGACACAGCAGTGACCATCTGAGAGAAACACCTACATAAGAATTATCGAGAAATTGTCAAAATAGAAGGACCTGGATATCGAGATTAAAAGGATGTGGGGAATGAAGACTGAGACTGTACCAGTAGTAATCAGAGCTCTGGGCCTCGTGAGAAAGGAATGGTCAATTTTACTAAGAGTGTCCCAGGTAACATCAACATACAAGTTGTCCAGAAAAACGCCCTACTAGGAACATCCCATGTACTAAGAAAAGAGCTAAATGACAATTCTCCTATAGGGCCTAAGGACCATGGTTTGGACTAATAATAATAATTCTCCGTGGCCTAGAAATATCGGGGTGATATCGGGCGAGAAATAGCAGTGTCTCATCGGTAGAACGTTACTCTTTAGTCGACAGTCGTCCTAGAAGTGATATCTTGAACGAAGTTACACCTTGACCATTAAGCATAAAACGCAAAACGATCTCAATGTTTACAAACAAAAACTCATACTGGATTGGTCGCCCTCCAGGTCAACAAATTCAAAAGGGAATTTCAAGTCGGTGAAGAAGTGCAAATAAATCCTAATACACCTACTGCAGCATCAAAGAGCCTAAAAAAGAAAGCAAATTCAATGTACCAAATGCAGAAACGATGGCAAGACTCTGCCCGTGCCAAACAAACTGGTGTACACAAACCCCGTACCCATCAGGGATTACATAGTGCAGGGTTAAAAGGTTTTATTCTTGCTGCACATAACCAATGCTTGCTAACTAGAAATTACCAAGCACGTATACTGAAAAATTGTGTTAGCCAGAAATGCATATTCTGTGATAAATATTCAGAAATAATTGAGCATTTTATATCAGTGTTAGCATTCACGGAATATAAAACTCAGCATGATAGAGTCGGCCAATATCTTCACTGGAAAATCTGGAACTTTTACGGGAAGGAAACTGCAAGAAACTGGTATAAACACTACCTAGACCCGGTTACAGAGATAGAAGCTGTAGCAATTTTATGGGACTTTACAATACTCGCAGACAAAATAATCAATGGTAATCTCCCAGACATCGTGATCAAAGACCACAAAAACAGAATGTGCTTTCTTATTGGCATGGTAGTTCTTTCAGATTGTAATGCATCTTTGAAGATCTTCAAAAAACTATCAAAATACATGGAGCTTGAAGTGGAAATCTTAAAAATGTGGCACATGAGGACATCAATAATTCCAGTTGTAGTTAGAGCCCTCGGACTGACTGGAAAAGGTTCCGCTAGACTCATTAAAAGGATTCCTGGTAGCCCATGCCTTAAAGTAATGCAAACAAATTGTACTCACAAGTACAGCTCACATATTACGAAGAGATTTATCTATGTAAAATGTGTGTGATCTTAGGTTGTTTTTTTGTTTTATTTTTTTAGTTTTTTACAAAAATGATCAGTAGAGAATGTCATTTTTGACCTAAGATACCTGGTTGGGACTCGGAAGGAAATGTGTATACAACTGAAATTTCAAAGGAAATAATCCCTAGGACTGGTTGGAAAAGACTGCAGTAGACTAATTGCAGGGATTCCTGGAAGCCCATGCCTCAAGGAGATACAAAAAATTGTTCTGACAAGTACAGCCCACACTTTACGAAGGGCTCTATGTAATTTTTTTTTTTTTTCTTTTTTTTGTCAGTGAAAAGTGTCATGATGCCATTTCTAACCTTAGGTCCCTGGGTGGGACCCGGAAAGAAATGTGTAAACGCCAGAAAGCAAAGAAAATAAAAATAATAATAATAATGGCTGTTTTAAAAGTAAAAGTGCGAAAAGTAAAGTACGAAAAAGAACATTAGTAGGTTTTGTTCTACTTTACACTTTAAGTGTGGCTTTTTTGTGTGTTTAAAAAAAGGGAAATTATTGACGCTTAACAGATAATGGACCTTATATGTAAGAATATGGACCAAAAGTTACAAGGTGTTGAAGATGCTTTGATGAAAATGAAGATGCTGTGAATTTTGTGAAAAAGTTTTTGAATGTTTGTAAAGGAAATGAATGTAAGCATTTCTGAGAGTTCTTATATAACAAAATTTTATGTTTTTCACCGAAAAAAGCGCAAAAAACATTAATTGTTATCATTACGTCGGCCGCTGACGTAAACAAAACAAGATTTTTAACTTAAATTTCGAACGTGCTAGAAAGGATTAAAAAATTTCAAAAAATAATAAAAAGTACTTTGGTCTTTCCTTTTAATAATAACATAAAGTAAACATTTTCATGACAAAACTTTGTTTTTATTGATTTGGGGGCCTTTTTCATCATGCTATACTGTTTTTTCTGCGAAAAAGTGGAGGTACCTAAATAAGAGCTTTCCCTTCACCTTTTGATTATCTCTTCATATTTCATATATATATATATATATATATATATATATATATATATATATATATATATATATATATATACTTCTTTTGGTTTAACATTAACTTCCCAGTGTGTTTGTCTTTCCATTTTACTGACCCTTAACGATTAATCAATGTTGATATATTTCCAGGACGTTGGTATCACGTTCATTATTAACGTTTTTTATGATTGTCTATCGATCGAAGTGTCTCTCAGCATATATTTATGTGTTGCATCCGGAATGGAACGGAAGTAGCATTCCTCTATAGTGTTTTTATCTATTTGGCCAATATCCAGTAAATATAAGTTTGCTCCCTTCGGTTATATTTATAGATAACCATCTCAGCAGACCTAATTACTTAATAATTATAATTTTTGACTGAAAATAGAAAAAGCCAGAGAAAATACACGAGAGGAAAATATTAACGATAAAGAGATAAGAAAAGAGTTTAAGTCGTTGCACTTTAAGTCTTTCACTAATATTTTAATTATTATTTTTAACAATGTAATATGTGGATAGCTATGATCACGTATGTCCTGAAGGGACATGGCAGTTTAAAAAAAAAATTGAAGTCGTTTGGGTTTCTATCTAGTTTCTAGAATGGCTGTCATGTTCCTGTGAAAAGTATGGGTCGTACAATTACTATGTACGCATAATTTTATTACATGAATATACAGCTAAAAAAACAACAGTGTAAAATTGCCTGGTTGAAATTATAGTGAAGAAATGCGGCATCGCACTCTCGTTTTTTCTTATAAAACCTTTCACTTTCTTTCCACTTCCTTTTCTCCTTTATTGATTCACCACCACTATCTTTTATTTCTAAAATCTTACTTGCTTTACTTCTATTTTCTATACCTCATCTATACACTGTAAACTATATATATGGAATCAAACTTAGGTGCTATAAAGAAAATGTAATATTGCGAGGAATAGCCAGAAAGAAGTAATGACAATTTGTTTTTTACAAGGAACAAATCGTGGTGTGCATTGGTCACGAATGTCATTAACGTTAAAGAGACAGTGCAAAACAAACCCAAATCTAAAACCGTCTTTTTCTGTATGTTTCGACGAATGAATATAATATCAGCAAATCTTGGAAGCTATTAAGGTAGTTACGTTAAGTTCGACGTTTGCGTCAAATAAGAAATCAGGTTTACTTGGACGAAAAACCAAATTCGGTTTGATGTTATAATAAAACGTTAAAATATTTATTTATTTATGTTTAACGAATTTATCCGCATTAAAAGCGTTAAAATTTTGAAAACATTGTTTATATGGTAAATAATGACCACATGTAAGAGGCGGGAAAAATAGAGTGAACACTTACCCGTTCATAACTTTTACAATGAAAATATACTTAATATCGTCTTCGCATGCTTTTTGCTCAGTGCATTGGGATATATCCAATATTTTACAAATATACAAATTACCAGTTATTTCGCCGAACTTATGTCCACTTTAAAAAGCGCTGCAGTTTTAAGAGGTATAAAATTACAAGTTTTAAATCGGGCTGTTACTTTAAATAAAACGTTACTCAAGTAAGTGTTTCAATAAATTTTCAACTGACACAGTTGACTACCTTTCCTGACTGGTAGTTCTTGTATCTGTGTGCAGAAGTATATATATATATATATATATATATATATATATATATATATATATATATATATATATATATATATATATATATATATATCCTAATACACCGAACGTTATTTTGTGCATACTCATGCTTGCGTTGACGCCCATTTTTTTTTTTTTAACTCTGTCAATTATGTTAACCTTTGGGGTAATAGGAAATAATATCATATTAAAAAAAATGCGCAGATAGAGGCTTTCAAGAAGATCTGAACGAGAGGATGTGCACTCTGCAAAAGGGAAATTGAACTTTGCTCTTTGTTGCTGAGCGGTGTAAAGTACACTGGATCAAGCAGTGTTTACTCCTATAAAAGGGGACACTGGTTCTAACCCTACCTGATAGCATATTTTCTTTATTAAATCTCTAGAATATGCAGGCTGGTAGACACAATTCACACTGTTTAAAAGGAAAAACAGAGCGTCTACGCAAACATGGGTATCCACAAAATAATTTTTGCAGAAAATAGTAGAAAAAAATCTCGGATAAAAAATACATTGATTCTTTGGAAATATATAAATGTATGTGTTTACAAATGGTCAAATGTACCAATATGCATGTTTGCACAGTGCTAAAATGCAGGCCATGCACACCCGTAGGTCCTTTCGATCGTCGATTGGTAACACTTGATATTGGTGGTTTGCCAACAATTGTGAAGCCATAACAAGATAAGTTGCATTTTAAGGTAAGAAGTAAAGGTTTTTATTATTACGAAATACGCGTGTCTCAATAGCGGGGTGTCATTAGTTACTAACGTTGCTTTCTTTTTCGGGAGGAATAACTGCTCATAAAGATATCAATCTCTAATTTCGGCTTTCTACTTATCCTTCCATCTCGGTGGTCTGCTGGACACGCGATGGGATTGTAATACTTAGAAAACAAATAGACCCCATTTTATCGCATTCTATAATAGATTCTATTATTCGTTCTCTTTTACCTCTTCGCCGATTCCGTTTTCTCTTCCTTCATGATGTTCACTCTCTGCTTCAGGCATCCAGGTTGAAAGGGTGACGCACTAATGTGATGACTTTAGTCTTTTCTTCCGTCCTGTCCATCTCTCAATGGTGAGAATAGCCGATCAGAGATTGCTGTATCGCATAGATTAGTGTAAAAGAGTCCTCAATTTTTTTTCTTTGTGAACTAGGTGCCCTGTACTTGGCTCAGTTTTGTTTTGCTTGTTTCTTCTTGCGAGGTCACGTCTTTTTTGTCTCGTCGCAACTTTTTCATTTTCTTCTTAGCAATATATACATACATATATATATATATATATATATATATATATATATATATATATATATTCTTGGCTCATAAGGCGACCTGGTTCAAAGATCACTGTGAAAGTCGATGCTCCACTTCCAACGTGATGTCGAAAAAGTGTGTGGCATTGTTACAATTTTCGAACGGTTTATATTGAATTTTGTTTCCATTGCCACGTCAAATCCTGATTAAATCGTTGTCAGTCAAATATTTTTTTTTAATCATTTCACTCCAAGTAAGGCAATAAAGCCACGCAAGGGATTATTGAGTGTGTGAGAGTACGAGAAAACGCTATTAAGGAGAGAGAACAATAAAAGAGCACGAATTAAGAAAACGATAACGATTGACATTGCAACTAGCCATTTCAATTGTAAAATGATAAGACTTTGCCACCAATCTACTACTGTGCATAAATTCATGAAGTTTAGATACCATAAAGGAAAGTTCATCAGACCAATTATCATGTAAGTATTTCTAGAAAAAGCACAGGGAATCTACGTTACGGCGGTGAGAAAGGGAGTGAAGGCAAGATGCCAGGTCAAGACCAATAACATGGCAGATTCTTCTTTGTATTGTAGCAAGAATCTCTAAATACACAGCAGAAGCACCAGACTAGATGTGGCAGCAATATTCAAAGCATAGAAGAATTGTAGACTAGATAGATTCTGGCGGGGAAAATTGTCTAGCATGACAAAGTGAATCAACTTTCCAAGTAGCAGATCTAGGAATTGATTCAATATAATCTTTTTATTTCATGTCAGCTGAAAACGTTAGTCCGAGAAGACGCGATTAGTCACATCCTGGAGGCTAGCATTAGCGATGCTGATGGAAGGCAAAAAGGGAGACACTCGCATTAAAACAAAAATATCTAGAACAGTGGCCGTTCAAGACAACTTTCATTGATAAGAAAGATTGAATCAGTTCAAAAATGAATCCAGAAATACCTTTCAACTTGTGAAGAAGCCTATCATGCCAAATCGTGTCAAAATACCTTCCAGATATCTAAAGCAACAGCCCGTGCTTCATCATTCTCATCTGAAGCTTGATAGACTCTTTTAACAATAATCGTCAATACATCAGCAGTTGACCTAAAGAAGCCAAACTTTTATTGTAACATTTTGTTACACGGTAATTAAATAAAAATTTAAAATAATCTGTCTTGAATATTCGTTTATCAAAATTTTCTTGACCCTGATTCGTAAAAAGGCCCATAATTCAAATGTTAGATATATCCTATTTCATATATCTGTTTCGATCGAATTTAACGAGATCAAATATTGATCTGGTAGTATATTAAGTTCACTTGGACAAATGAGATTAAAGAAATTCAAGAATACAACTTTAACTGAAACTTAGTCACCTGGTAATTCACAAACTCCTGGATGTTTATTTTCTTCACCTGGTGACAAAGGCAGAAATTAATTCGTTATGTTTTACTATTTAGGATAAAATCAGTTTCGAAACACAGCAGTTCTTTTTGGTCTTTTTATTGGGGCTACCAAATCTTCCACGGTCAGTTATTTTTCTTTATATTCCTAATCTGTGGTCACTTAATATTTTTCTAGCATTTTATCACGAAATTAAATCCTCGTTATGTTTTCTCGCTAATTGTAACAAATATTGCTCTGACGATATTGTCAGAATCTAATATGTACAAAATGTTTCTTTCAGTCTTCCTCCAAAGTAGTTATCTTTAATTCATTCCACACCGATTAAGAAAAACTTCTTTCCGCCATACATGGTCAGTGGAATACCGTCTTGGTGAATTTCTCGAAGGCCGTAGATTTGTGGTAGCATTAGCTGAGTCTGTATTCATTCACCACGAAGTAATCTTTCTTTTTGTTCAGAATTTATGACAGTTTCCACTCGGTTTTCAGTTTTAGTTTCAGTTTAAAGTTTCAGTTTTATATGTTTTATACTTTGTTGTAGCTATGATTCACTATTAGAATAGCCAATTTTTCTGAGTATTCTAGAGTGGCCATCACAATATCTAGCTAAATTCATGTTTGGTAAGGCCGAGAACACTGCAGTTGTTTTTCTGACTGGAAGCGACTAAATCTATAGAATACTAAAACTCTAATCTTGTATGTATGTTCTCTGAATATAGCTTAAACAACGCATAATATCCCAATCAATTTAAGAGCATATTGTACACTGACTCCCTGCCGAATGCAGTGCCAAATTTCATCAAAATTAGACGTTTTTACGGTATTTTAAATAGGAAATGCAGTATTTCTTTTCGATATACATTCTTATATCAATCCGCGTATATAAACAAACACTTGTTGCATATTATTAGGTTGGTGCAAAAATAATGTCGTTTTCTCAGATATGTTAATATGTGAGAAAACGACATTATTTTTGCACCAACCTAATATATTCCAACAATGTGTGTGAAAAATAATAAACAAGCATAATACATTATAACAACATTATTAAACACATATATTTATACAATTCGCTACACTACATTAGAACTTTTTTTTTATAAACATCTACTTGAAAGGTGAAGAGGCTATATGCGTTACATGACTTGATGGTAAATAAATAAATAGTATTATTAACTATGTATAATAAGAAATATGAGAAATATATTCATTTATTTAGAAAACACCGAATTTTCACGCAATGTGTTGTGGGGTTCTTCTGATTGGTGTTTAGATATGGAAGTCATCAAAGTAGGGGTTTACTTGTTTACAGGTGGTTATCCAAATATACACCAGTTCATGGCGTTTTGAAAATGCATGCAAAGATAATACAAATATATATATATTGCAAGTACTTATAAAAAATTTATATCTCTCAAAATAAAATATACTATATACAAAGAGTTCCTATCAGAAAGTTCTCGTGTTGAAAGTCTTTCAGTCCTTAGCATATATATATATATATATATATATATATATATATATATATATATATAGAGAGAGAGAGAGAGAGAGTGAGAGAGAGAGAGAAAGAGAGAGAGTAGAGTCTGTTAATATGTATGTAAGTACTTCTTGATAGTTATGTGCCATGAGTGATACACGCTTAGGCGATCATGTATCTTCCGATACTGACGAGGCAGATTTTTTCCCGTTGTAGGTTACCATTTCTTACTGCGGTAGACCAGTTGCCATCCGAAGTTTGAGGGTAAGGGATAACGGATGAAATTCTTTTCGGCGGCTGGTCTCTTCCGTTTGTCTGCGCGTCACAATCTATCTTACACTTTTTTTTTAAAGACAATAGAATTCATTCCCGAATTGTTCTTGATTTTGATTGGTTCCAGAAATGACTCATTTGACAATCTCTTTTGAAAGATAACCTTTTGGCCTCTTTTATTTATTTCTTTATTTTTACTTAACTTTTTGTTTTATTTCTTTGTAGCAAATCAAAATGGTTTAACTTTCTATTTTTCTTAATAATGATTTTTTCTTTTTCTATCACTACAGTGTTAGCTATGAAGTCCAGTGGAACAAGAAACCTTCTTTTATTACAAATTAAAAAAAAGTGTAATCAATAATCAAATTGATGATATTGTTACCTCGTCATTTTGTATCATAAACTGCTTTAAAAATAACGGGTTAATGGGTGGTCTAGTTAATCTTAAATTACAAGTAACATACAATTATTGCGAAAGGGCTTTAACAGGGGTTTTGTCTATATCTCATTAAAGACTATACCTAATACTTGGAATCAATCATTATTATCTCTTACTGAACACAAAACAGAGAAAATGTACCAGTGCATCAATCAGGAAATGGTTTCCACCTTTTCTAAAATTACTCAACAAAATATGGAAATACTTTAAGGAAAGAAATGGTACTTGATAATCATGGATAGTTTTGTTTCACGTTTTTAACTTTCCACACACATTATTTGCGGTATATGAAGAAAATGATGATGTTAAAATTTTAAGATAACTTCAAAACCTTTAGTATTGTTATTTTTTTTAGATTCAAACAATAATACTTGAAAATATATTCAATAGCATAATTCCATGTTCTCATGTAATTAATGATTAATTTCCGCAACTAACAAAGATATTGATTTAAAAACTTCTGCAAGCCTTTAATTTGACACTATTAACCATAACTTGGTAAGAGTTACTTAAGATTAGCTGATGAAAATTCGACGGAAGTGTAAAAATTAAAAAATATTGTGACTGCATTAATTGGGTAAGAAATAAACTTGAAAACGACGTCTTGTAAATATTATTGTCATTCAAGAATTTTTTCTTTTTTTGAAAAAAGACTACGACACATATGCAGATTACCTGGAGACAGCATAAATGAAGAAATAACATTTGATGTTTATAAAAAAATTGTTTGTGCGGGAAATAGGATATTTGACATTAAAAGTTTAAAGTCAAGATTTCAGAAGAATGGAAATTTATATAGGAACCCGAATTGTTTGTCATCTGAAAATAATCTTGCCTGCCAATGCATTTAAAGAAAACTTATAAAAATTAAGAAGCAATTAACTTGTGAACCACTACAAATTGAACTTTGACTAATAATTGAGATAGTTAGAAATAGAAAATTCATAGAAATTGCTTTTAAAGTTAAACTTATGATGAAGGGAGATAATGACCGGCGTTCTGTGTGCAGTTTGTATTTATTTTGCATTGGAAAAATATAAAGTATTCAACGAGATAAATGAAAACCTCTGACTGGATTCTAAATACTTATTAATACTTAATAAATACTTATTAATACTCAATAAATACTTATTAATACTCTATCATTCAGGTGGCTAGAGAAAGAATTTTTTCGAGTTTGAAATTCATCAAGAATACGTTGAGGAGTACTTTCAATTGAAATCATTTGGAATCATCTATTCTAATGCCAGTGCGAGAAAAATTCTTTACAGAACAATGATACCATTGATGGTGTGTCATCCGAATATTCATTACTAGCAAAAGAATTGGATTATCAGTATTGCTAATCCATTTTTTACGTTGCAAAGAAAGAATAAAAAATATTATTAATGAAATAGTTTGTTAAATTTTTCTCTCCCTAAGTATATTTACATTTTTCAATTTTGTGAAAAACAGCTGAAAATTTCAAATTGCTAAACTGTTCTAACGATTTTCCATGGGACATTGGTTGGTTGCCTTTCATTGACTATCCCAGCTGTAAAAGAGTGTTTTGTTGGTAACAGGAATATTATATTGATATTCAAAGCACACTAATTTGTGTTAAAGTATTTTTCTAAAATACATTATCTATCTATATTGATTGGACAATATACTTTTTATATCGTATATTTTCTTTTTCATAAATACTTCTGACTGATTAAATAAAAATTAAATTAAATAAATTCGGTATTATTCAGAATACTCAGCACTGTGATCGAAACATAAAAGTTTCAATTTGCTGTTTGATGAATCTTCATCGGCTTCCTCTGCTTCTCCATTTAATATGAAATTTATGTTTGATGTATTTTGTTTTATTTTCTTTTTAACTGTTTAAGTTTATTTTTAAGTGTCTTAAGACAATAAATAAATAAATAAAAATAAAGATAGCGATCGAATTTCAAGTCAATAGATTTAAGTACGTGATATTAATCTTAGAATATATTCTAATGCCCATTTCATATAACCTCAAAATATATTTGTAATTGTTCAAATTTCAACATTTGTCTCGGAGTATTATAGCATCTCGAAGCAAATGTTGAACGGGGTTACCGTTCTTGTAAGAATCATAGCGTAGAGTGATGTAGAGTATTTATCCGCGTCGTTGTAGTCTCTCAACCATGCTTATGCTGATATTTTGAAAATAGATTGATTGAAAAATCAAAAAAATCAAATGATGGTTGAAAACTTCGTTTTCTGAGTATCTCATTGCTGATAATGATGATTCAAATTGTTTTGGCTCACTACTAGAATCTTTATTTAACTTTTCTTTATTTGTCACTTTTACTTGTACATACATGATGAGCAAATATTTGTATTTTTCTTTTAATTAAAAATCGTTCAGATAAAATTTTTCGTTCAAATAAAATATCTGAACGGAAAAGTAATAACAGTATTAATACCCTAGAATAAAACAAATAATCTTTACTTTGCAAATTTTAATATAAAAAATCGAATTGCATCAATGTTATTGATCGGCTTGGATGATTTTAGGAAGTAGAAGCGAAGAACATCTAAATATATTAATTAAAAAAGTCTTAGCTGTTGCCAAAAGTATGAGTAATGCTACTTAAAATAAATTCGCCTATTTATTTACTATTAAATGTGTCTACAATTAAATATCTCTAGAAGAACTGATCAAAAACTATTTTCAAATATAACATTTTCTTACTCAGTTCAGACCAAAGGAAAAATTATTTCCAGATAGGACAGAAGAATCTGATCAAAATTACAACTGAGATATTTTGGGCGTTCGTATTATTTTAACGGTCGGCCATTTTGTTATTATAGGCTCAGTTGGGGGTTGGGTACAATTTGTTTGCAATAAGAGTCGCCATGCAAATTTTCAGACAATGCGTGTCTGCTATTTATAATTATGAATGGGGGTTATCCAGAAGAAGGTCAATGAACTTATAAAATTACCACTGACCGTTAGGTTTATCATGATTATTTAAACGGCTTTTTCTTCTTGATAGTTTAACAGTAATGACTTTTACGAACTTAGAATCTTACTTATTATAAAACGCAGATTGTGTGTGTGTGTGTGTGCGTACGTTTATACATGGGATCGTATTTCCTACATTTTTCAACCGATTTCAACAAAACTTCACAGGACTACGTAAAATTACCCGGCGGTGGTTCTGACAGCGCCAAGAATTGGAAAAACACAATTGTTTTTGCACGAAATCAATTTGAAAGCACGGTTAAGTGTATCGCACCCGGCCGGAAGTTACTGCCGGCTACTCAAACGTCTGACTGGCGTTAAGTTCCGGTGACTCAGCGATTTTTTTTTTCAGAGAACGATACACAAAAAGTAAATAAATGAAATCTAAACATACACAAGTCCTCCTAACTAAAAATAATAACCGGAAACTACTTTAAATAGACATGGTGTCCAAATGAAACCCATGTGTACAGTCAAAATGCGAAAGTTAAATTTTAGTCATCAACCAAAAGATATTACCAACCAGCTACGATGCTAACACCAGCTGCCATAAACACAGCCGATTTCTTCCACCACGCCAGGGGAATTTTTGTCTTTTTTGGATTTTTGGCTAAACGTCCCAGTTTCCAAAACCTAAGGCCTCTGTTCCCGCCGCCCCCTTGACCACATCGGGTGAAGGGGATTGGAAGGTTGTTGGCAAGGGAAAGAGGAAGGCGAGGGCGGCGGCACGCCCGATCACGCAGCAGAGCGTCGGCGTCTCCACTTCCGACGGCAGGCGGGGTAGTGCCTCGGCCCCAGCTCCCAGGACGGATCATTCTCCGTCCACTCAACAGACCCAGCGGGTCAAGCAGGTGGTTGCTGATTTGGAGGAGCAGCTGGCCCACCCAAAACAGACGACACCACCGCCATCACCGAGACGAAAGACACCACCACCATCACCAAGGCCAACAACAAGACCACCCAAATCATCACCGAAGTCCGTTAGCCCTCCATCCTCTGCCCCGTCTTCCCCGCCTCCAAGAGCCCGCTCGACAGCTCCGCAAGAGAGAGACACAACCTCGGTGCACAAGGGGGAAACCCCTACAAGAAAAGACTTTGCTGAAACGGGGAAGAAACTAAGGAGCCCCTCGGATGATGTCGTCGGAAAGAGGCGGAAGGCAAAACTCTTGTATAACACGGGGAAGAACATCTGCCGTGTGACCACCGAGAGCGTGGAGAGGGCCAAAGACTTTAGCAGGAGGACAAGCGACTTGAAGGTCCTCCTGGCCATGAAGAAATGCGACGAAGAGGATCCATTAAATTTTCCTCAGGCCAAAATGGTCCTCACCGTAGTACGAATCGGTTCGGGATCACGGCAGGTGTGGGGCATGATTGAGGAGGCAAAGAAAACATTTAAAGACACCTCACCAATCATCACCACGGAAGATGAAGAACTTGCAAACCTCAAACAGTTCTGTACTGGGAGGGTCCCGGTGTTTGTACACCCGACCTTTTATAGGGCCTTAAAAGTAACCTTTCCCTGGGATGTCGGTGGTATATCCCATGATGCCTCCATCAAAACTGAGATGGGCTCCGGATCCATGGGAGAAACAGTCGGTATCCCCACCCAGACTATGTTTCGGGGCGAGGCCCAACCATAAGGTAAGTGTTTTTCAATGGCTCTATGGTTAGCTACTGGGAATGGCCGAGGCCTGATGTCGGAGTCTCGTAGGGCGATTGGCTCACGCGAGCTTCAGCGCCTCGGCGTGAATGTGTGTTGTGTGCAAGAAACCCATCTTGTTGCCAGCGACTATGAGCTATCCAAGAGGTTCCACCTCTACTCAGCGTATTTTGATAGCCGCTCCAGAGGGATCTCTTGGCTAGTCAGCAGGGACTTGCCGGCGACGTGTAACCTTGTGTACGCTGTTCCGGAGGGCAGGCTTTGCGTCCTGGATGTCACCATAAAAGGAAAGTCTCTTCGCTTCATCGGGGTTTATGCGCCCAACGACCAGGCGGAACGGGCTGCCTTTTTTCGGCGGATCGAGCCGTTTTTGATGACGTCTCGCCAGGTAGTTTTAGCGGGAGATTGGAACGCCGTCCTTGATCCCGAATTAGATCGCAGCGGGGCTAGATCGGGTACTTACAACCCGGATGTCAAACCATTTCGCGAATTTATCGATTTGACTTAGTCGATAAGTTCAGAAATGAGCATCCTAAGGGGGCAGCATGGACTTGGACAAATAGGGGCGGCCCGGTTCGTTGGAGCTATATCGACCGGGTTCTAGTAAGGAGAGTCGACGTGAGAGGGTCGAAGCGGATGTGTGTGAGGGGGCCATCACGGAAGAGGAAGTCTGGGATGCGCCTAAGTTGGCCGGCCGGGACAAGACCCCGGGTATAGATGGACTTCCCTACGAGCTGTACTTGAGGCTGTCGCCCGTTTTTGTACCCCTGCTGACACTGATGTTTAACCACTGGCTGAGGAATGGGAATATACCCCAACGCTTCACCAGGGGTGTCATCAAGTTGTTACTCAAGAACAAAAGCAGAGGGGATGGGATAGATAATTTCCGCCCCTTGACTATGCTAAACGCAGAACTCAAGGTTTTGGCGAGGGTCTTGGCCAACCGTCTGCAGCTTGTCCTGCCTAGCCTGATTGGCCCCGAACAGACTTGTGCTGTGAAGGGCAGGACTATTCAGGACAACCTTCATATGATACGCCAGATCATAGAAAAAGTCGACGGAGAAGCCGCGCTGATCAATTTGGATCAGTCCAAGGCATTCGATAGGGTGGACCATCATTTTCTCGAGGCTGTTCTCGCGTCTGCTGCCTTTGGGTCGCATTTTCGCTCCTGGATCCGGCTTTTGTACAAGTCTCCTGGGGCTCTGGTCGAGGTAAACGGGGTGAGGTCGGAGCCTTTCACCTTGTCTCGCTCCATTTGTCAAGGTTGTCCACTATCGCCCATGCTTTACGTTCTTGCGTTGGGATCCTTCCTACGCAAGTTAAAGGTGAATCCGGTCCTTCGCGGAATCTCGGTGCCTGGCGCCACCAACGCTGCCAGGTATTCTGCCTATGCCGATGACGTGTCGGTGTTCGTTAAGAGCACTAACGAAATTCGCGAGGTCGGTAAAGAGATTTGCAGGTATGAGACGGTAGCCGGGGACAAGTTCAACCGCGATAAGTCTGTCGGATTGCAGCCGCAAGCCGACAGACTTGAGAGACTGGAGAGTGGGAGGGTGTTCCTCTCCCAGGCCCCTTCAGCTGGTCGGACGGGCCCGTCAAGTTACTCGGTATCTGGTTCGGGCCAGGACTTCAGCTGGACACCAACTGGTCGGAGGTTCTGAAGAGGGTCGAGGAAGCAGTTCGCCGATGGACTCGAAGGAATCTTTCCTTGAAGGGGAGGGCGGAAGTGTGCATCTCGCACATCTAACCGATTCTACTTTACCGTCTCTCTGTTCTTCCACTCCTGTCTACCGAACGACAAAAGTTCGTTGATGCCCTTTTCGATTTCCTTTGGAGAGGAAAGGCTCATCTGGTACGTCGCGAGGTCTGCTGCCTCCATCCTGCAGAAGGCGGTCTAGGCATGCCCAGCATTGAGAATCGTCAATACACGCTGCGTCTGGGTTTCCTGCAAAGGATGTGCACCGAAAATGGGGAGGATGAGGAGGACGTTTTCTGGAAGGAAGATGCTCGCCGAGCCTTTCCGTCTCTGGAAAGCGTGCACACGGGAGAGGCGGAGGTAAACCGAACGCTTCAAGACGAATGCCCTTTTTATGAGGAATGTCGAAATGCGCTGTGCCACCTCTTAGAGGTGAAGGATCGTCTCTCCGACACCAGGGCGTTGTCTCAGAACTATCGGGTTCTAGTGAGGGTAGAGGCGAAAGACAAACTCCAGGACGAGCTCGGTCTTACGAACGAGGAATTTCGTTCCGTACTGCCATGGGCGCCCGGGTTGAAATGACTCAACAACGACGAGGCATCACTCACCTGGCAGGTGATGCGAGGGGCTCTCTGGGTCGGCAAGAAGCTTTACGCAGCGGGGCTGAGAGCCACACCAAAGTGCGTGCGTGCGCTGCGGTGAGTGGGAGGAGTCCATCGCGGACGCCTTCCTTCACTGTAGTGTCTTACATCCGCTGTGTGGGCTGATTGAAGGCTACATGGTTCGCATCTTAGGCGGAAAGTTCTTCTTCCTTGATGCCAGCACGGTTTGTTCCAACGTGCTGCCGCCGGCCTCAAAGGACCAGCAGTATGTACTCTTGTGTTTGCTTGGCATCATGCGAATGGTTGTGTGGACGACGCGACAGAAGGAATTTCACGGAGGCGAGAAGTTCTCCTCTTCTCAACTGGTCGCTTTCTTTAAGCATCAGCTTAAAGTCAAGATCAGGGCGGAAAAGGTGCGTCTCTCTTCGTTGAAATTCGGCAAGTGTTGGGTGAGAGTTTCGCAATTGGTGCGTGTAGGAGGAGCTAACCTTGAGTGGTTGTTAGACGCGACTTAGGACAAAGGATATTGGGCCACGCGCCGAAACGTCAGTCATCCCAGACCCGGTTAAGGTAAGATAGGCTTTTGATCGACTTTGTCAGAACTAGCTAGAGTATGCAAGTGTTTAGATTCCCCCTTTTGGTCCCACATGTATTTTACGCCCCATCCCTTCCCTCCTTTCTAGGTGACAGACATTCTTGTTCACAGGCGAGATCAGGTACGAACATTATCTGATATTTCTACCCAGTTAACCAGGATGTCTGCCACATTTTCACCATTGGGCGGGACCCGATACTAACACCTATTTATTTTTCAGGTCTCACAATATTCATTGTATATATTCATTTGTACCCCCACCCTGCGTAAATAAAATTTCAAGCTAGGATTCTAGTGGAATAATTGTGGTATTTTGGTAATTGTGGTGCGAGAGTTTAGTACAAATGTGGTATTATGGTGAAAGGTTTATTGTCAGTATGAATGGGTCAATGAGAGCGACTAGCTAGTTACGATTTAAGACTAGAGATGACCAATCCTTTTCCCCACCCCCAAATTTCGCCCAAAGTGTAGTATCTGTTCTTACCAGCTTGATATCTCATCGGACCTACCAGACTTTTTGGACTTTTTACATTACCTTACCTGGATTACTTGGATTTATTTATCAAACGGACAATATCTGACACAAGGCAAGTAAAAAAAAAAAAAAAAAAAAAAGATCCGCCTATCAAGAAAACGAATTGAACAGAGTTTTGGCCAGATTTCTTGGACAACCTAAATCGATAAGTTTTTCCTTTTTTACTCTTTATTTAAAAAAAAAAACCTTTTTATTTTTCGTTTTTCTCTTGGTTTTCTTATTCCCTTTTTTGTTGGTTCGGCGTTTTTGTTTCTTTCTCGTTTTTACACCCCTCCCACTTTTTAATTTGCCGTTTTCCTTTTTGTTGAAACTATTATTGTCTTTGGTTTGCTCCTTTCGTTTTGTATTTTTATTTTGTTTATAAATAATAATTTTTTTTTAAGAGAAGTTTAAGCCGTTAGACTGTGGTGGGTCTTCCACCATGGTCGACAACAATAATACTGATATTCCTGAGACACCGGTTCCAAAGCCGGTGTCGCCTACCAAATCGGCCTGGTCCGAAAACAGGCCGCACCAAAAGGATGGCAGTTTTTATGCCAATCAAAGAACGAAATTCGAGGAAACTTTCAAAGGAAACGAGTTCCTCACAATCAAGGAAGCGTTGAATGCAGTGGAACAACGAACAATTTCCCTGCTGACTTCGGACGTTAAAACGCGAAAGCTAATTGGAATCAGCAGGGAGAGCATGGAAGAGGCCCTAAAGGCCCTACGCATCAACCCAAAAGTGCTGGCGAGAAGGACTAACGCCCTATGGGACATCCTTCTCGCGACTGAACAGGAAGCGGGGAGAACGTTAACGTCGAAAAGCCTGAGGCTTCAAACGGAATACATGGGCACCCGCAGGACAAGAGTTACCGTCCATGGGGTGCCCGTGGACATATCGGAGGATCGGATGGGGGCCTTCTTCACCAAATTTGGAGAAGTCAACGAAGTAAAGGCCCTCAGAAGCAAATCCGGAATAGAAACAGGGGATATGGAGGTGCAGATAACACTGGATAGAACTGCATTCAGGAACGTCCCCAACACACTAACCTGCCGCGACAGGAGGATGCTGGTGGTGGTGGAGGGCAGAAAGCCTTGGTGTTCGTCGTGCGGAGTGTCGGGCCACATGGCAAAGGAGTGCCCCAGCAAAAAGGGCACACAAGCTGCACCACGACCGGCATCGTCAACAGCCAAAACAGTTGCAGCTAGTCAACCGGAGGAGGGGACTTCAAAATCGGAGGGAGACTGGAAGGAGGTTGTTAGAGGCCGGAAGTCTCCTAAAGTTTTGTCTCCCCACCCCCCCAAAAAAAGAGGTGCCTCAGGAAGAGAGGCAGTCACAGCCTGAGAAGGTGAAGGAGGTGCCAACACAACAGGAAGGGCTGCAGTCAACGAAGGAAGGCCAGCAGCAGCAGCAGCAGCCGAAACAACAACAGCAGCAGCAGCATCAGCCGAAACAACAGGAGAAGCAGCGAAAACAACAGAAGCAGCAGCAGCAACAACAACGACAGAAGCAGCAAAGGTGCAGGGAGGAAGACGAAGACGAAGACGAAGAAGACAAACCACAACAACAAAGACATTCTAGCAGTAGTAGGCCGGAGGAGGGCAGGGATAGATCCAAGTCGCTCTCCGTCCAGGCTTCACCAAGAGAATCGGTGGTTTCGACCAAACCTAGGAGTTACCCGCCCTCCCATCCCGTGCTCCCCCCTCTCCCTCCACTTCCTCCCTAGACGCATCGGCCACCCCACCCCACACATCGACCTCTTCCCCTCCCTACCAGTCCAGGGAGAAAAAGAAGAAGAAGAAGATGTTCGCAGGCCCCGAATCCATCTGTAAGGTGGACAGGGAGGACTTCAAATGGGGCCTGACCAAGCAAAGGAAAGCCATATTAGGAGGACTCTACAAGATGGACTCCGTAGATGGGAAAAGCATTGAGGACCCCCGAAACTTCCCACAGCCCCGGGCGTAATAACCTGCGTGAGGGAGAAGGGGGCTTACTTAAAAGTGTGGAACCACATCTTCGAGGCTAAAGAAGCCTTCCCCGACATCAGAGTCGTGGAAACAGAGAACTCCACTTTAAAAAAACTAAGGAACTTTTGTGCTGGGAGGGTCCCCGTGTTGCTCCATCCCTCCTTATATAGGGCGGTAAAACTAACATACCCCACGGACGTCGGCGGGATTGTCCTGGACGGTCGTATGACGACCGAATTAGGAACGGGGAATCTAGGACAGGCCGTCGGAGTCCTTACCAGCGCAGATTTCCGCCCGGTATGTGAGTAGGCTTTTTGCTTTTCTCTTTTTCCTTTTTCTTTGCAGGCCTAAACCATGTCTATCAAGATAGCGACGCTGAATGTGAATGGCTTGAGGGATCGGGGTAAGGCGGCCCGCCTGCTCCGGGATCTCGTGTCGTTCGGCGTGGATGTCGCCGCGATCGAAGAGACCCACTTTGTTTGCAGTTCCGATGCGTGTGTGCTGTCTAACGACTTTGTCGTTTATTCAGCATATGGGGACCGAGCTGCCAAGAGGAGTGTCTTTGCTGGTGAAGCGGACTCTAGATGCGAAGGTGGACCTTGTGAATACCGATGCCGAGGGACGGTTGATCGTGGCCGATATTGCCGTGAAAAGTGGTTCGTTTCGGGTCGTTGCGGTTTATGCGCCCAACGACCAAGGGGAGCGGGTTTCGTTTTTTCGGCGGTTGGAGCCTTACCTGGTGGATTCGACGCGCTTAGTTCTAATGGGGGACTAGAATGCATCCTGGACCCCAAGCTAGATCGGGGGCGAGGTGCTAGTGGGAGAAGGGGCGATCGTAGCCTGGTCGATCTGATCAAAGATTTCGGTCTCGTTGATAGACACCGGGCCGATCACCGCGGGGGGAAAATGTGGACGTGGGCTCGTAGCTGGCCTTGTGACAAAGTGGTTAGCTACCTTGACAGAATGTTAGTCAGAAGGGCCGACATAGATTTATTAGATTGTCCCACGTTCCACTGGGTAGGCTATACGGATCACAAACTCGTTTGTGCCCGTGTGGCGTTAGAACATAGGCCTTAGAATGGCTGGTTACTGGAAGTTCAATCTGTCTTTACTGGACAGGTGGGACTTCCGGGAGCAGCTGACTAGCTTAGTGCAGCGGGAGTTAGTGGGGGGTGGTTATCGGGAATAGGTGGTGGGACAGACTTAAATGTAGAATTAGGCCCTTCACCACTAATTTCAGCAAACGCTCGCCCTAGATAGAGCTGACAAGGTGAGGACGCTTAAAGCTAGTTATTCCCGGGCGGTGGCTGGGGGGGGGATCCCATTCAGATAGCCGTAGCTAGGGAGGCCCTGGAGCGTTTGAATAGCGAGCGCTACATGGGCCAGGTAATTAGACATAAGTTAAGCATGAACTCTTCTGAAGCCGTGAATATGGGCGCAGATCTGCGCAGGGAAGAGGTCCGTCGAGGTGGCGATCGTTACATTCGTGAAGTCAAAACCCCGGAGGGGCGTACCCTTCGGGACACTGACGACATGTGCGAGGCGTTTCGGCGGCATTTCGAGAGCCGCTTTACCAAGGAGCCTGGTCTTCGTGAGGACGAGTTTCGCAGCTATTTGGCTGACTTTCCTCGGCTTTCGCCGACCGAAGCGGCTAGCTGCGAGCGAGAGATTACCGAGGGCGAGGTCTACGTGGCTTTGAAGAAGGTCGGCAGAGGCAAGTCACCCGGTCTGGATGGTCTGCCCTATGAAGTGTACTTGAGGCTGTCGCACATCTTTGTCCCGATTTTGACGGTCGTTTTCAACAACTGGTTCCGGCAGGGGTCCCTCCCCGACCGGTTCTCCAAGGGTGTGATCACGCTGTTGAAAAAGGGCAAGGGCGTCGGGGGGAAACTAGACAACTACATGCCAATAACTCTGCTAAACACAGAGATAAAGATTCTGGCCAAGATCCTGCAGGAGCCCTTGCAGTCAGTTGCCGAGTCTCTGTTGGGTCCCGAGCAGACCTGTGCTGTGAGGTGTCGAACAATTCAGAGCAACCTGCATTTGATCCGCACGATCATAGAGGGAGTAAAAGACGACGAGAGAGCCGCGCTGATCAATTTGGATCAGTCCAAGGCATTTGATAGGGTTGATCATCGCTACCTTGCTACTGTCCTGCAGGCCGCCGGATTCGCACCCGACTTCTGCCGCTGGATTAGCCTCCTGTATCGCCCCCTCCCCAGTGCTGTGGTACAGGTGAACTTTAGCGCTCTAGGTCGGTTCATCAGGGTTGCCCGCTGTCGCCCCTGCCCTACCCTTTGGCGTTGGAGCCTCTCCTTCGCCGGCTGAGGGACAGGGCGTGCAGGCCGGCCCTACGCGGAATCGCCGTTCCTGGCGGGGCTCGAGCCAGGGTTTCCGCGTACGCCGATGACGTATCTGCTTTCGTGTCGTCCCGCAGAGGCATTGAGGCGGTACTGAAGGCGCTTGATCGGTACGAAAAGGTGACAGGGGCCAAGATTAACCGCGACAAGTCGTCCGGCTTGCGGCTAGGTACCTGGAAAGGGGTCGATCTTCCGGGGCCCTACGGTTGGACGGACGGTCCTGTCCGCATTCTCGGAGTGTGGTTTGGACCCGACCTCCAGCTGGAGAAGAATTGGTCTGAAGTACGAGCGAAGGTCGACGCCGCCGGTCAGACTTGGCGTCGACGGAGGTTGTCCGTGAAGGACAGGGCGGAGGTGTGTGCTACATACATTTTCCCTCTTGTCCTTTATCGATTGTCCGTACTTCCTCTCTGTGACGACCACAGGAAGCCGCTCGAGCGCTCGCTATCCTCCATTCTATGGAGGGGACGCGGGAATCGGGTCGACAGAGAAGTCTGTGCACAGCGTCCGTGTCATGGGGGCTGGGAATACCACACTTGCTGAGCCACAAACGTGCCTCGAGGTTGGCTTTCCTACGCCGCGCATTGACAGGAGATTCGGTCATGGCGGGGATTGTTAGGGACGCGTTCAATCCCCCTATCTCGCGGGTTGAGCGCCATTGTAAACCCCGGGAGGAATCGGATTTCCTTCGCGAGTGTCGGTTGGCCTTGCTGGCCGTCCCTCGGTCCAGTGACCTTTCTCGGCCTACGAAGGTCTTCTATCGTTTGCTAGTGGAGGGGGTCGCGAAGGATCCCCAACGCGAAGATCTCGGCTTGTCGGAGGATGAGTTTCGCTCTCATTGGTCTTGGGTGCCAGCGGCAGATTACCTCAGTAACCCTGAGTTTTCGCTTACCTGGCGACGGGGTCGGAATCGGCTCCCTATCAACGACAAGGTCTTCATATGAGGCTTGGCGGACTTGCCAGACTGCGAACGGTGTGGCCTTGGTCTAGAGGAAACGGCTTCGCACGCCTTCTACCATTGCCCCCGGGTCCGCCCCTTATGGGACCATGTCGGCGAGCTGACGGCTCGTCTCGCTCCCGAAAAGCTTGTGCCCATTGATCGCGCATACGCGTGTGACAATGTGTCGCCCCCGTATTCCGGGGTGAAACGGATGGTATTTCTCACGCTGCTAGCCACGGCCCGAATGGTGATATGGTCGACGCGAGAGGAGGAAGTCTTGCGGGGTATCCGTCTTTCTCATCAGGATCTGATCCGATTCTTTGAGCATCAGCTCAAGATGAAGATTAGAACTGATAGAAAACGCTTGCATTCGACAGTCTTCAGCGAAAGGTGGGTGACTGAGGCGAGCTTGGTTCGTATGAACGGGGCTAGCCTTGATTTTCTCTTTTAGGTCAAGCCTACGTTACATCGGGGTGGCTTCCTGTGGTGCCCTCCCCTTGGTTAGGTCAAACAAGTGTTGTTCCCGGTCTGCCCCCTGGCCACATCTTTAGTTATGATCCAGCCTGAGATTCCCAACCTGCCCAGTTTGTTTTTTGCCCCCCCCCACTTTCTATCTCGACTGGATCAGCTTTATACTTTCCCATGCCCGTATGATTTTTTATCACCTTTCCCACTCCCTTAGCGAGAGAGCTGCTTGATTTTGTTCCAATGGGCTGAATACAGTGGCCTCCCTGCCTTTTGAGGGCTGGACGGGCCCTACTAACATCAGTTAACGTTTAATTTGATTTGTGTCAATATTTTAGTTCGTTATTGGGTTCACCTCCCTCCCACTCTCATTTTTTCATCATAGAATTTTGTACATATGTGTTAGTATCATTAAATTTCTATGACACGGGGCGCGTTTTGTAGGTCTCCCTAGAGTGGATGTGGTATTATGGTGCATGGAGGATTGATTGGTGACGGACGAGTTCTTATGGTGAATGGGTAAATTGTAATGTCTGAATGGGTCGTGAATCAGATTAGCTAGGTATAAGATAGTTAGTGAAGACCAGCCTCTTACCCCCCCCACACACACACACTTTTTCGGCCGTGTGCCACAATTTTGTATTTATACGAAATAAATCTCTAGGGGAATTTTTGTCTCTGCCCGAGTGTACGTGCTCGGGTCCCCCACATTAATCCAACCTTGTGTCACATCTCATTCTCGTGGGGGAACGAGTAAACGCCGTGACGTGCTCCACCTTCACTTGGCCGACCCTCGTGGAAAATAAACCTCCTCATCTCAAGTGTTAATAAAAGCAAAGCATGTCAGATTTATTAAGATTTCCTATTTGTCCCTATCATTCTCTTGCATTCCTATCAATATTTGATCGTAATTTATATATATATATATATATATATATATATATATATATATATATATATATATATATATATATATATATATATATATATAAAATCAGATGCAAACTATGCTTGGAAGAAAAAAATTAAAATAAGCTTATATAGTCTTAAAAATAGTCATTTATTTTGCATCAAACACTGAAAAATATGTAATAGGTTTGTAACTAGGTAATTTTATATGTGTCTATTGTATATGTGTGTATCTATTACTTTTATTACTATTATTATTACTTTAAATATATATATATTTTTTTATTACTATTAAATGATGATGATGTTTAAATGAATAACAACATAGATTGCATTTCTGTGATTTTTATTATTGGTTGCACAGTTAAAGTTTTATCCATAAAATTTTCCCCTACCTTCCCTTACTGCAATATTCTCAAAAAAATCTAAAGTAGGATCTGTAATGTAATCGGTACTGAATTAGCTTCTTGACTTCAGCCGCTTTCTCACAGATGTGATGTGGCTTCTCTCGGTCTTTTCTATAAATATTTTCATGGTTACTGCACTGATGAGCATTTTTTTTCTGGTGCCCTGACTACATGAATTTAAGTGTACTACTAGATTGGCGTCTAGGTCCCAACTTTTTACTGTTGAAATAGTTAAATGTAACCGCCCTTCTAACAGTTTCTTTCCTCGCACTTCTCCATATTGGAACTCCATTCCTCTCACTTGCTTCCCTGATAACTACAATCATCAAAAACCTAAATGCAACATCAGTCACCATGTTCTGTTGCGTTGATACCTGTTCTTTTTTCCTTTCTTCAATCCCCCCCTACACCCACATTTTTCTCTCATTTTCACTCTCCATAAACCCCTGTGTGATAATGGCACTTCTGACTTGCTTGGGGTGAAATGCTTAAAAAACCCCCCCAAAACATTGAATATAAAATAATTAGGGTACTGACAAAAGCATCTAATAAAATAATTAGGGTACTGAAAATAGCATCTACCACAATCAAAGGTAAAGCTGTCCCTACCAAAAGCTAAAATAATGAAAAAGTGTTCAATACAATACAGTACAATATATATATATATATATATATATATATATATATATATATATATATATATATATATAAGACAGGATGTGTGTGTGCGTGTGTAACGAATTCACGGCCGCAATTTTCGACGGATTTGCACCAAAATTTACATGCACATGCTCCAAGTTAGCGGGAAGGCCAAGACTGACTTTGCATTTCCCAAATTCCATCGATAGTGTAAATAATCGATTTTTTCATGCTTCTACGGCAGTTTTTATGTAGTTTGCTGCCATTTTCTACTGGCCAGAGTGAGAGCCTATAGCTGGCTGCAACGAATAGACAGGAAGATTCTATTGGCCAGCATGAGAGCCAACAGCTGACTGACACGAATGTTAACTAGCATGCTAGCATGCAAAAAAAAAAAATCGATAGCTGCATTCATCACAAGTGGGAAAAATTTAAATCTGCATGGCACTTTACTCCAATTGGCTCATTCGCTTGCTTAAACTCAACGTTGATTCTGATTCCGCAGAACTGGGTTGGGTATGAAAAAGTATTTGTTGTTAACATTCTTTTTTCATTCGGTTCTTCCAGTTACGAGTCCTTTTTTTTAAAGCTGATCGTTTTGTGTTCATTTTGCTTAGTTCTTTTTTCGTAACAGATTTAATGTTTAGTATAGAGCTTAGAAAAAATTCGCAGTGTGAGATAGGCAAGAAGTAAGGCATGTAGCAACATCCGCACGACAAAGAGCACTCCTTTAAAGGCAAGGAAGGGCAAAAATATTTTAAGTCAAGTGATAGCGATTGCTGTATGTATCAAACACGGGCAACGCCGGGCCATGCTGCTAGTTTTAGCTAAATGTGAACAAAGGAAATCTCGTTTTATATTCTAATTATGGTATATATTCACAAGAGTGTTACAGAAATATATTTCGGCAACATTCAATATTTAATAACTAATACCAAAGTACCGCAATTTACACAGATAAAAATTCATTTTTATGATCCTCTCAGATCAGTGTTTATTATCTGTCCGATTTCTCTTTCAGGAGAAATGAATGCAAGTATATTAATAGTTTCATTTGCCAATATCTCTCACAAATTTTAACCTCGTATTCAAATGATCTAATAAAAATATCGGAGTCTGTCCAGGATGTAAATAAAAAAAAAAAAGAAGGATTTTAAATTGTTGATTACTTTTGCTATTTAATATCATACTATGTTGAATGCGGATCAAAGAAAATAAACTCACGAAATTTGATGACAACCTTAAATTTTCTTTCTTTCTTTCTTTCTTTCTTTCTTTCTTTCTTATTTATTTATCATTATGATTATATTCAATTATATTATCCAAGAAAATTAAATTGTGGCGGTGCAGGAACTACGTCGAAAATAAATTTTCAGGGAGAAATTGTAAGTAAAAAAGTCATTCAATTCTATTTTTTCTTGTTTCAGGTTTCAGCAAGAAACTTTTAAAAGGCAAAACATCGATGTGCGAGCAAAAAAGTAATATACTGCAGTGTATTTGAAACTTACCAGCGGAGTACTTTCTTAGGTCTGTCGGAACTACTGCATTTCCAAGACTGCAGTATATTAGATGTAATAGTTGACAGTATAGAAAAAGCACTTTCTCTCCATCCATCTGCGAATATCTTTGTCTTCGGTGACTTTAATGCACGTAGTTGTCATGTAGTTGAAACATTCTAAAGGTTACTGATGTTGCCGGTATACAGACATTAGATTTTTTCCATTGCCCAATCCTTCACTCAAATTGTGAACTTCCCTAATCGTTTCTCTAGCCAAACCGAGCAACAGGCTTTTGTACTGGATCTATTTCTTACCTTCTCTCCTCGCTCTTGCCGAACTTCGCAATATTTGCCCTCTTAGTAACTCGGACCACTCTGTGGTAGCTATATTGATATCTTCTTCCATTAAACCCTCTGATTGGACTCATTCCGGGATTTTATTCGTGACGGCACTTGGACTGATATCTTCAACTTTAAAATCTTTTGCTCTGTCCCCCCCCTTTCAATTAATTTGTGGTGTTTTCATCCTCTACTAATAAAGCTGAATGCTTTGCATGTAAATTCTCCTCAAACTCTACTCTTGACTCATTTGGAGTATCCCTGCTTAACTTCCCGCTTAGAATTGATTCTCTGTTGAGTGATGTGCATATAATCCCTTTCATGATTTCTGCTATCATATGTAACCCCACAAAGCATGTAGATGTGATGGTATCCCTGTAATAGTCATTAGAAGTGTGCTTCCGAACTAGCTGCTGTTCTCTCTAAACTGTATACTAAATGCCTCGCCGCTTCCTGCTTTCCTGCCTGCTGAAAGTCATCGTCTGTTGTTCCAGTTTTTGAGAACTCTGGTGAACCTTCCAGCCCATCCATCTCTCAGCCTATTAGCCTTCTATCTCTTTTTGGGAAACTCCTAGAGGTTTTAATCAATGTAGAATTGGTTCATCATCTCTCATCGCAGGGTCTTTTCTCAGACAAGCAATACGGCTTTTGTTTTTCCAGGTCAACTGCTGATGTACTAACGATAATCTAATCGTGAAATGAAAGTTTTCCTGAACGGCCATTCATCTCCATCTTTTCGTACTAGCGCGGATGTCTCACACGGCCCTATCCTTAGTACTACACTGTTTTTAATCTTCATTAACGACCTTCGAACTTGGCATCTACGCTGATGAAACTATCATTTACTCGATAGTAAGGCAGATCAATCCGACAAGGTCAAATTGGAAGCTGATGTCCGAAACGACCTCAAAACCGTCGTTAACTTGGGCCAAAATATGGCTTGTCAATTTTAACCCCCCCCAAACTAAACTCCTCTCCATTAATTATCTGAGAGACCCCTCTCTGCCTTCCATCAGCATGGTTGATGCTATCCTCCAGTGACAGGCTGTGCCTTCTCGTGCTAACGTTCTCTCCTGACAAAATAGAAAGAATCCATTGCTAGGTCAGCTGCTAAGGTGAGACAATTTTTCTCTCCGGAATCTATCTTGCATATCTATAAGTCTACCATTAGTCCATGCTTAGAATATTGCTGCTATATTTGGTCCAGTGCCCTGATATTTATCTGGAACTCCTTGATAAGATCCAAAGAGGAAGCAGAAATATTATTGGTCCTAACATGGCAGCTCGAATTCCGTCACATGCTCACTGCCGTAAGGTTGCCTCTCTGTGCCTTTTTTTTATAAATACTTTCATAGCAATTGTCCGCATTAGCTCTTCGTTATGGTGCCTAGACTGTATGGGTCTAGATTTAAACGCAATACCTTGGGAGTGATACCGATTAAGAAAGGAAATTCCCGGATATTGAAGAAATTTCAAGAAGAATAAAACAAGACATGGCTTTCCACCATATGAAACTGAAGTGAAGTAAATAAACTGCTATGGAAGTGTATTTGGGTGGATGTTGAATATACGCTGACTGGTTCCTGTTGGATAGCAATGAATTAACCAAATGAGGCACAACATCAACATCTTTTATTTCGCTATCAAAATTTGAGGAGAAACTCTGCATTATTTGCTAAATGTATGTTCATGTATGGAGCTATAGATGTTTTCATCAACTCAATCTGTGCAAAAGAATCAATGACGATATGGATTCAAGCAGCAAAGTTGGAAAAGAACCTTCTCTTTCGGTTGTGGCTAGATTGTCAAAACATATTCACATCAGCACCTTAAATGAGAAACACAAAAGGTATCGAATTTCTTCTACATTTCAGAATAGATTCACGCGCTCATCAACATCCAAGATGAAATACGTAACAATCAAGTATACAACCAACAACGACTTGAAATTGATATAGACTGTCGTATCATTGAAAGGAGTTGCAACCAGGGAACCTGTCCTACCTATACGAGTTTTTTATCCTCAATAAATTCGTAAAGTAATGATCAAAGCATTCATTTTCACACAACAAAAATCTTTCATCATAAGGACTTTTCTTGTCAATGCACTTAACGCTTTTTCATTAATCACATAGATTGAACATTAAATAATGAAAAATTTCAGATAAAAATTCTATTAATAACTTTGCCAGACTATGAACTTATTGATCTACTCTCGTTCAAATATATACAAAATCAGGTATTTTTATTTATAGGTTATGTGTGTTCGGAAAACATAGATGGATACGACGTACGCAATACTTCTTTTGTGAACAGGCTCACTCACTAAACCAGGAAAATGATTGGTTAATGATAAAAAAAAATATATCACTTGAAGAGAACTAGGGAATACTGGGCCATTCTCATATCCAGCTAGAAACTAGATATTGTTCTAAATTCGAACAGGCGATAAATTGCAGAATTTCCGCGGGAATCGACGCTGAACTGGGATGGACGTTTGAACATAAAAGGTTGCTCTGTTCTGGTTTGCAACACGGAATGTAAAATACGTAGCTGGAGATGCTTTGTATACAGATTCCTAGGAGAGATTGGCGCCACAAGAAAAAATGAGGAAAACAACGTTCTTAGGTTTGTATGACAGAAACAGAGAAGTGAAAGAATAAAACAAAATCTCTTCACCTAATGTGTAGGTCAGGACATTCATCAAAAAACACCTCATATAATAAATGTGTACTACAAAATAGGCCTCATGTATTTTATACAATTATATCTGAGTCAGTCGGGAACCTTTTTTTCTGTTTATATTGTTTCGTGTTAATTTTTATTCAATCTGAAAGATTTCCTGCTCAGTAGTTCACAGGTTTACTCACTAAGAGAATTGGAATTAGTGTTCATTAAGAATAAAATTCGGCTTTAAGTAACCCACAAAGCTTTGACAAACCTTAACAAATCAACCAATCATTAAGAGGAAAAGAAGTTAGAGAAAATATAGGGATTAGTATATCTCAAAATATAACATTAAGATTCTTCCAACTCAAATTGGATAATGGTAGTTCATTTTTCCTATTCTACACGAGTGAAACTTCATAGAATTTACTTTATTTATCTCCTTTCTTTACTAAGTATAGCCAAAGCTAAGTGCCTGAAAGAATTTCTACTTTTTTCTGATAAAGTACAATCATTGTAAAGAATAAAACTTCATTGTAGTTTCCCGCCAAAATATGCATGAGGATAGATTTACATGAACGTGAGTATATTCTGAGCACGTCTGTCACGTGATGTAGTTCAAGATAAACTGATTTGTTTCATGTAACTTTTCTTTCTTTTTCTCTGGGGTCTGCAGGCACGTTTAACGATTTTCGCAATGACTAAAAAACAGTGTGTTTTTTATTATTCTTTTAGGAAAATTGCTATTGAATTTGTCGTAATGCTTGGAGAAACATTTAAGTAATAAGTTTTTACGTAAAACGTATATGTCTGAATGGGATTCATATTTGAAACGTGGTGAAATGTCACTTGAAGTTCAGCCATGACTCGACCGAACTCCAATTAGCTCAAATGACGAAAACCTTTAAAGTTCATTAGATGATCAATGAAGATTGTCATCGTACCATTGATAATGGTTTTATCTTGAAGACCAAGTCAGCGAATGTTGGAACGATAATGAAATGCGTTTCTGTAAATTTCATCTCTTGTTTACTAATAGAAGGTGAAAAACAAGAAAACAATGGAACCGTTTGAATGCGGGTCACGATTAAAAGGAAAAATCGAAATGACCAAAGATTCTTTTCCCAAAGTTGTGACTAGAAATATAAAATATATAATTTTTTTTATCATTTCTGTTATTTGCATGATCGGAGTAACTAAATGTTTTAGACAGGTCATCAAAAAGATGTAATCGTAAATGAATAGTAAATCTATTTAACAATAGATAAATAGTAGATTATTGAATATTCCTTTTACTTTCGTTTAAGTATGTCTAGGTTTTTTAATCTACGTCCTTTATAATTATATAGAATATTTATTTGTATCATCTAAAAATTTTACTTGCTTTTCCTAAAGTGTTGCACCTCTTTTTATCCTAAGAAGGGATTCTATTTCTAATATTGCTACACATATGCATGCACACATGTTCGTATAAGAAAGTTGTTGATTATAGCCTGAAATTGTTATATGCATACAATGTACTGATTAATTTCATTGCCTAAATGAACTTTCTGATCACTTTGACCTCTGTTATCATTTGCTGCTTAAATATACAAAACACAAAAGAAATATGACATTGGAGTTTCGTAAATCCAGTTGAGAACTGAACTATACGGTATTGTACGCAGCTCGAAAGACACAAATAATAAAGAATTTATTGCCATATTCATTTTTTCTCTGATTTAAATGATAAACTTATTTGGTTCCAAAAAGTTATTACGCTTTTGTCGTTAAATAACTTCATTCAAAAAGATTGCTTTTGATTCTATTATGATAATTAATATTATCATATTACGGTGCATTTTTGAAAAGAAAATGTTAAAATTAACGTATTTTTGTTTATTGGTTTTGAGATTGAAAATGGAAGAAAATAAACATTTTCTGCTTATCACGCCTTTCATTAAAGTAAAACAAAAAATATAAGCTACTCAAACGAAATATTTGTAAATGTTTGTGAATGAACATGTTTGTAAAGTTTCGTGTTGGAAATTTCTCGTTAAACAATGCTCTATGAAGGATAATCGAATAGACAGAGAATTATAACAATCAAATCAAAACATTCCTTTAAAATAATCACCATTATACGACGCGGGGAATAGCTAATATACTCTACATATCCAAAATCAAACGTTGAAAATCATTTGAACCAGATTTCCTATGTGACTTTGCTGTTAAAAATTAAAAAAAAAAAAAATAGATAAATAATTCTAAAAAAAATTGTAGGTGTTATTCAACTGTTAACCAACGAAAATGTTTCGTTTTGAAATAAATTGAATGAAAATAAATAAATTCTTTGCAATGTGAAAAATACTCATACCAACGACTGGTGATGCTTTATAAATAATAGGATTGAAAGAGCCTTGTAGTATGAGCTTGTAGTGGATGGGTTATGTGGTAATATTTGTTGAGAATAGGTTGCGTGTCAATTAACTATTTCCACTAACATCAAAATAAAATACAAAATTCAACTGGATTGTTTTAAAACGTAACAATTAGATTTATTTAGGTTGATGTACAAGCGTGCAATGAAAAGGTAGGACAGAGTCGTGCCCCTTTGATTTGGAAATATTTGTACCAGAGTTCATATTAAGAACAAGACATATTTAATTAGAAACTAATAAAACATTTATATACAATTCAAAACAATATACAAGCAAAATATTTGGTATATGTTATGTTGGCAAATGTGTAAGATGTTTTAGGTTTCAGAATGTCTTTCTTGTAATCGTTCGTTAATGTTGATATTAAAGTTGTTAATATTAAGTGTCTTTTAAAGAGAAAGTTCTTGAGAAGTAATTTACCTTTTACTGTAATATTTTTAAGGTTGTTCGCACATAAATGTTTACTTAATAGATAGTGAATGCAATTCACTTTAGATAAGCAATATCTGAGAAATAATGTCCACAGAGTTGGTTGAGTTTGAATTGTGAGTGAGTCAGCGTTGATGTACTTTTGCGCGGCAAAATCTGGTTTCGAACGACGTGGAGTAAGTTGGCAATTTCTCTGTGGTGCTGTCACTGACTGCTTTGGTCAGTCGTTTTTTATCTTTAACGTCTAGTCAGCAATGACTGAGACGGGAGTCAGTGAAGGTTACATCTTGGCACTTGGTAACTACTACTCAAAAACTTCACACGTGTTCGGTTTATATAATGGTCAAGTGGCTCCTAGCATATGAGCGGGAAAACAGATTGGTTGCGTGCAGGCGGTTTGATTGGTCGGAACTGACCAATCAGCAAGCCAGATTGGAGGTGAATGACCAATGAATACTTGTTATATTGTATGAAAGTAGAATTTTACTTACCAGAGTGCTTTTCCTAACAAGAGATAAGGCTGGTTGTGTTGTGGAAGATTCCACAAGCTCTTAAAAAAAGATTCAATCAAAGAACGGGTCATAATTGTTCTTTTGGCAACCATGTAAAAACTGGTACAGGTTGACTGAGAAGTTTTCATTTATTATTCAAATACGCTTTCGGATTTATTTCGATGTTTGCAGAATTGTCTTAATGAAAATTGTTATTTTCCAGAAAAATTGCACATAGAAGAGGTTTTAACGAAACAGATGAAAAGTTCTGAGTGGATGGATTAATGAAATTGTCTGAAAGATTGCTGGCGATAGCAAAATAAAACGTTCAATAAAGTTAATCTCAAAAATTAAAATTTTTTTAAAAAGGCTATTATTCTAACATGATATAACATAATTAGTAAAATGCAGAGCATAAAATAATAAATTGATTATATTTAATAGGCGTGTAATTTGTTGATTTTAGAAAGTAACCGATAATTGTACGCTTTTTTCTTCTACATTATTGAAACATGTTCTAATGAATGACTTCAATCTTATGCATTTTTCCCTTTAACGACAATAATTCAAACGTTAGCGGCTAAATATATTGACCATGTTCTTATTTCATTCTCATTATTAATTTGTATTAATAATTCCGATTATGACACTGATTACTGCAAAGTGTAAACTTTGGTTGATAATATAAATAATCTAATGGCATAAATTATTAGAATTGTTTGACAATTGATTGTAATTAACAACCTAATCTTCGAATGACAATAAAAATTAATATCGAAAAAATTAACTTATTAAGCAGAAAAACATGATTGTTCTTAAAAGTTTATCAGGATTTCCAAGATACTGGTACAACTGCTATTATACCTTGATTAGTTTCTTCATCTTCGTTGTTTTGCTTTGTTTTTGTTGTTTTTTTCGTCACGACGTTTCGGTCACTAGCTCATATGTCTGTCGAATTAAGTAACATGTCATGAATTTCGAACAGAATCCTTCATTTGATCCACGGAATGGTATATCGTTCTCATTCATTTATTTGTCGTGCTTAGTGTCCTTCCGAGGCTATTTTAGAAATCATAAGCGTCAATTCTTCCTTATGGTATACATCAGACTCTCCAGTGAACCATTGTATATTTCTGCACTGCTTAACCCGAGGATTGAACTATAGGACATGACTTCGTAAAGCACATTTAGCTCTCTGGACGCCATAAGTTCAATCCAAAGATAAAGTAGTATTGAAATATACACTGGTTTAATATTATTAACTAATTCCAAATTACTTATATTGGCTAATTTTAAATTAAATATATTTGAACACATTACTCACTATGTGCACATGAATCAAATTCATTTACAATAATCTATAACTATTTCCCTTATAAATAGAAAAATCAGATTACATTTCTTCGTTAGCATTTTTATGCACCGATTCAGTTCACATTAAAAATAATATAATTTTGATTGTGAAGTGGCTTGATGCCATTTTAATGCTCATCAGACGTTTTTCGTGTGACTAAAAGTAACTAAAGGGATTTTGAGTCGACAAATTTACGGGTTGACAGCAGCATAATTTCATTGTGATAATTATTGATCTTGCTAAGTTTAATGATATTGATATTAATAATAACATTAGTAGTAATAACATTATTATTATTATTATTATTATCATTATTATTATTATTAACAGAGAATTCCATTTGCGTCGTACATAGCGCAATGATACATTTTATCTCTATCCGGATTTTTCGACAGTTCCGATTTATCCATGAGAAAATTGAAAAAAATATATTGCTGTGGTTTGGAATTGTTTTCGGTGTTTCAAACTCTGTGACTACCTGTCAAGCTGTTCAGACTCAATGTTCCCTAAATGAACAAACAAAATCAATAAATAAAAAACCATAACTCACCACCGACAACGGAAAGAACAAAACATTATGTTAACTATTAAGCAAGTGTTTCGCTCATCGTACATTTTACGAAGCATTTGTTTGTTTATTATTTACTAAAAAATCACCTACCTCAAAGATCTGTTCTACATTATATAATTAATAAAACCTGCTAAACATTTATCGTTAACGATTTGATGATTTAAATCGGATCAACGTCATCGTTTTTGTTGTCTGACTTCTATTTAAGTAAACTGTAATAAAGTTACACTGATCACACCAGATCGAAATGACAGTGTAGCGGTTCAGTGTTTGATACTTCTACGTAGAGGATTCAAGTAATAATAACAACAACTCCAATTTGTTAACCAACAAATATATATTGAATAAAATACAACAACAAGCATGAAATAGTTCTGTATTCACAATGTAGATTAAAGAGAAGGAAGTTGTTTCCCTTCAACTGCAGATTGATTGTAATCAACTGTTTGAAGAAAGTTCTCTTGTGAGATAAATGTTCTGAGCAAAGTTTGCATGTGAAAAATGAATAACATGAAGAAAACAATTGCTTGAAATGTGTTGTGAATAAACTGGTTTGAATCAACAAAGTTCTGGTTGATTGTGCTTGGCAAAAGTTACAGAGAGAAAATGTAAGTTTAAGAATTCTGTGTCTGTGTGTGCGTTGAGCAAGATCGTGGATTTGTGTTGACGGCTGGAATCTTTCTGGATCTTACTGGCGACTTGCGAAAAGTCGCCCAATTTAAGGAAAAAATGGCATAATTTTATGAATTCTAAGTAAGAACGTATTTTTTTTGTTTTTTATAATAATTTAAAATGACATAAAAAATTCTTACATCATGGCATTTGATTATTTGATAGCTATGATACTGATAAATAATTTTATTAATTATATTAAGTTATTACATTTTTAATTTAATAACTGTGATAATAATTAATAAAATTATTTTTATATCAATAATTAAATTATTTCACTCAGTTATTAATTGTTTAAATTGATAAATGAGATAATTTTATTATCTCAATTTAATTTTTAATTTAATAACTGAGAGTGAGACCTTTATATGTCAAGGAGTTTTCCCTGAGTGGGGAGACAAGCGTTGAAACACATGATCTTTTAATCATAATATCACTTACGAGATACGATAATATAAAAATAATATCATATAAATTTCGTAAGATAGGTACCTAATAATTGTAGGTACCATTCATAATCTGTAAAGATACATCTATTTAATAACACCATTGACTGAACTGTACATAATTTTCACTAATTTTAGAATATTTAACAATATTAATGTAATAATAATAATAAAATAATTTAAGAAATAACAAATAATTGTTTTAAAAATTCATTTTTCGTCAAAAAAGTTTTTTGTTTTCAAACAATGCAATCCATATTCCTAAAAACAAATAAAAGCAACTAAAAGCATTTGAAATTAAATAATATTTTTGTTTTATTGAGTTTTGTATGTTACAATTCAGAGATCAGGTCCAACAAAAAACAAAAACAAAAAAAAACATGATTTGCTTTCCTCCTCAAAGCCTTTGTGCTTTAAACTAATATAATCACTAAATTGTGCAATTATGAATTTCTACAGTTTTCATAAAATTAGTTATGGGCGGGAGGATGTTATGTAATAAATATAAAAAAATATTTTTGCCATTGAAGGTAAACATATTTATAGTAATTTCCATTATTTGTGAATAGTTTCTGAAAGTTTCATTAAAATATGACAATTAATTTTTTTTTGCAAGATTTTCCAAGATTTTTTGTCACACAGAAAAAAAACACGCTAAAATTTTGTGTTATTTAGTAGTTCCGCTGACACAAAGAGAAACTAGGTATTTTTAATCAAAAGTTAGAAAAGAAGGAAAAATTTTTAAAAATAATTAAAAAATATTTTCTTATTTCTTCTTGATAATAACACAAACATTTTGACGATAAGATTTTGTTTTCGTCAAGTTTGGCGTCTTTTTCATCATGCTATGCTCTTTTTTAGCGATTTCATGGAGTTACCTATGTTATGTCTATTATTGTGGTGTTCCAGTAACAAGAAGTAGTTCGTGATTGCTGGTAGTTTGGCAGGGTGCGGAGAGAAAAGAATTCATGTTTTCTATCATGCACACTAACAAAGAGGAGTAATTAAAAATGACAAAATTTGCCATAAAAATACGTCATAACAATCAGCATTTTAATTAAATTTTATAAGATACAAATCCTATATCATTCCAACAAATAACTGAAAAACACAAAGTAGATTTGCATCGGATCAAAACGACTAAAAACAGATTTCGCAATAAGGTGTGAAATTAATTTTCTGACCAATGAAAGGAGGCGATTTACTAAACTAAAAAAAAGATAACGATCCAGTGTGAAAAAAAAGTCAGCTATAGATAGAGAGACTCAAGTCAAAAACGGCCTTGTGCCACATGACGCCCCAGTGTGGGGGGTGACTGAATATCGCCAGAAGGGCGCAGAGATCATAGAGGGACAGAAAACTGACAGTCAGGTCCGTCACTGACTCAACCCGACACTAAGAGCAGAAAGTGGGGTAGGAAAGGAAAACAACAACAACAACAAATTTACAACTGACTCCAAAACAATTCAACCTGATAAGTACATTTTCCTCTTATCTTTTATTTCTCATTCACACGCTCTTTTTCAACTTAAATTGATCGCCCTTTTTTCCTTTCCACCTACTCGGCGGATACACAAAAACAAAAGAAACAGACATTACTCTACTACTCTGTTGAAAGACAGCGAAAACATAGACATTTTTTTTTTGTTCAAATCACATTTGCTTAAACGAACTAAAGCATTAATTTACTCTATTCAAACAAGATATAAAAATATACAAATTTGTTTATTCTGCATGAATGACATTAAATATACAATGTTCTATTTTCTACAAACGTTCCTCATCGTGTTGTCTTTTCTTGAAATTTGCATTGTATTTTGTGGGCAGGGTATCCCATATTAAAGTCTCCTTTTAATCCGGGTACCCTGTACCCCACAATTTGCTTTGATTTTTCTATTTTTTATTTTAAATATATAAAATTATCTGGTTATTTATTGTTAAAACTTCACCTCTGTGAGGTGACTGATCAAAACATCTTATGACGTGAAAAGGAATTATATCTTGACACGTCCCAAGTGTTAAAAAATGAAAGAAGCAGCAGCAATAAAAAAAAATGTATTGCTTCTCTATATGGCGCAAAAACAAGTTTTGTAAAAATCTGCTGCATAAAGTTATTGGCTATATGTCGAATTTGAGTATGAAGGGTTTATTCTGGCCATAAAGGTTTTATGCTTCAATGAATAATAGTACTGTCAGTTAGCTAGTTAATACTAGCAATGAATTTGCTTAGTTGAATTATTTTCTTTAGAAATCCAAACAGATAATTAGAATATTATTTACTCTATAAGGTTTCATATCTTTTACAAGGAAATAATCGCAGAATCCCTTTCCACTAAATTGTCATAATAAAGAAATTACTTAAATATTCGTACAGCTGCCTGAAAATCAATGCATTTTATTTAAATATCAACTGGCATCATTCACATTGATAAAATGATGTAATATTTTTTTACTACATAAAATGTTAATTATCTTAAAAAAAGAACCCACATTTAAGTGAGATCTTACCTTTCGGCAATTAATATATTGCTTTTTTGTTTTGATTAAATCTAACTGGAGAAAAATCTTTGTCGGAAACGTTGATCGGCAATTTGTGGGAAATTTGTCCCGGCTTTCCCACATGAAGGTTAAAGGTGACAGAATCGTTAAAAGCAACAACGTCTTGAAAGTTTAGAGCAGACAATTCTCTCTTTTAGGTGGAAGAATAAAGACTCAAACTCCTTCCCGGGGTGTAACAATAGAAGAAGAAAATGTTTATTTACATACACAAAAATGGTAAAGGGATATATAAAAATATGAGAGAAAGAAAAGCAGAAGAAATTTCCCATAACTTAAAGGAAGAAAAAAATGTTCATATAAAGGCTTGCTCAAAATATTTCGCTGAACGCCTAAAAGTTCTTTATGAAAGTAAATTCTTCTTAAGGGGTTTCTTCAGAGTTCTTGTTGAAGGGGAAACAATCGGAAGATTCGTAGTTTGTAGCTGAGTGAGTTCGTAGGTCGACGACAGGAATTTCTAGGTTCATGAAGCAGATCTCTAGTTTTTAATAAAGGGCATATAGAATTCTTTCTTGAAAAAAGTTCCGGGGAAGACTGGTGTTACTGTCGCCGACCTGGTGTTATTACAGACGATGTCAAAAAGAGAAAGAGGCGTATATTCTCTGTATTTATCGAAAGAGAAAGAGGCGTATATTCTCTGTATTTATCGAAAGAGAAAGAGGCGTATATTCTCTGTATTTATCAGAAATATCGGGAACTTTTCCCTCCAAAATTGCTATACACTTTCCCGGCCCTCTCATTCTTCAGAAAACATATTCTTATCTCTGATAATAATCAAATGTTTGGGAGCTGGTTTTTGGAAGCAAGAGTGAGCGCCTCCACCCTCCACTCCGACTTTATGACACCATGATCAGAGTAAGGGTGGTCAAATTACTTTGTATATTTTCCAGCTCTCTCGTTCGTCAAAACATATATTCTTATCCCTGATAAGGATCAAGGCTATGGGAGCCGGATTTGAAAGCAGGAGTGAAAGTTGAGGCAAAGATCAAAAAAGAGGCTAGAACGTGAACTTTCAAAACATTGTAGTCGAGGTTCTCAAATTAAATTCTAGTAAATTGATACATCACTGCTTTCACTAGGCACCATTATACTAAGTTCGTTACATTTATATTAACTAGTAAGCAAAATTTATGCTGACAATTCAGTTAAAATTAGCACGAGATAACAAGCCCGTAAAAAATTCCATAAGCTCAAAAATGCGCCCTTATTTTGAACTATGTTAATTTAAAATTGATTTTGTTATGCTAAGCAAAATGTTGTTTAACACTTTAGTTGAAAAATCATCAAATTGTCTGTTTGTGGAATCAAGTTTACTTGTCGGTTACTTATAGTTTTCCAGGGTTTTAAACTCTTAATTTTGATAAACAACATTTTGGTTGGTTAATTTAACGCTGCTGTTGAAATAACTATTTAATGTGGAATATAAATCTTATGACGAAAATCACAATGACTTAGTAAATAGGTAGACTAGAGTAAAAAAGGTCTAGTTTTACACTAATCAAAAAGATGGATATAAACCATAGTTTATAGGTAGATCTAGAACGTGGATATAGACCGGGTTTATACTCAACTTTGCAAGTATCAACACAGAAAGCAATCCGTATCTAGTTATTTGTACGTAGATGTAATTTATATTGAACCTACGCTTTTTACGGATGATGCATTTAGCATACATTGATGCATCTAAAAAATGTGTTTAGCCCCACCGACAGAGTTACCGTACTTTGTCGGAACTCCAATTCTTTAACTCAAACAGAAATGCCATTATAGCAGATATAGTGTAATTAATACACTGGCTCGGAATGAGAAATCGAAGTTCGAAATCCAATCGGGTTCGCTACATTCATTTACGCGTAAATTCCATAGGGAAAATTACTTTCTACTACCCAGACAGATTTGGGTGTCAACCAGTCTATCGCAGAAAGAAACAGCAACTTGCTGCTCGTCAGTCATGAATTGAAAGAGACATGATCACCCAAGCATGTGTCACTTACATCTGACTGACTAATACATACTCGTCAGTATTTGATTGACAAATAGTAATATTATTAGTAGTAGTATATAGGAGGGGAGCGTGAAAAGCTTTTTTTCATTGTCTGACGGTGACGGACGTATTTCAATAAGAACAGTCGGACTCTTGGTTATGTCGCTCATTATTACTTTTGCAATGTCGAGGTGCATAGCACGATGCTTTCAAGCAGGCGGCCTGACTCGTCCGGAGTCAGGTCGGGGTTGCTATTTGTGCCGATATGATGCAAAACCCGAAATCGGCGATGAAGACAGTGCATCACTGAAGATCAACCTTGATGCATCTAAAAAATGTATTATACAACAATTATGGTTGTTTTTGTGTGTGTGAGAGAGAGAGAGAGAGAAAGAGAGAAAGGGAGAGAGAGAGAAAAGGAAGAGAAAAGATAAACAAAAAGAGAGAAAAAGAAAGGCAAAATAGAGAGCGTACCAGTTGTACTGATTATCATCTATTTATTTTTAAATAATCAAATTTCATTTTCTTAATATTTTAATGATATTCTTCTACTCGCTTGTCATCATCATCTTATTCCTTTTGTGTTTATTTTGATTCTCCTCTTATTATTGAAAATGATTTTCAACATTGTATTTTAATGTTATCGTAACACTGGAGAACAAATTTCAATTTCTTGTCTGTTGAATTAGATTTCACAGTTATATGTAATTGGTAATTTTTATAAGTTCTTATTTAAACCAATTTTTGTGTTTACATTTCAGATTTTTTTAAATTTATTTGAATTAAGGGATTTAAATACCTTTACAAATTGGCAGAACACTCAAGCATTACGACATGAAGCACCTGGAAATTCAAATGCAAAAACAACCCTGATTCCTTTTGTTTCGTATGTGGAAATTTTACACTTCCACATCAACGATCAAATATAACAGACTTCGTAAATATATTTTTGCTACAGAGAAAGCCTAATATCTGGGCGGTTTTTTTAAAGTCATTTCTATTGTTATAATCTAATTTTGCTGTAATTCGAATTGCTTGTATTCATGAAACTTGAAAAACATCTTGACACATGACTTCATATTTTAGTCCTAATTCGAAAAATCTGGAAAATACCATATAGGCTGTTGACAAAAATCAGGACCTGATAGAGCTAAATGGAGTTGAATTTCGTATTCAGCGCACTCAAATTACCAAGAATCAAGCGTCAGATATCATTCAATAAAATATATGATACCCTCATTAATATATAAATCAATTTGTTATATTTATGAGAGAATAATGGTCAATATTGGAGATAGAGCGTTTATAGATATAGACAGTGTGGATATAGGAATCAATACTGCATGTTAACGGTCAGTTTTAAACCATCTATATATGTCTTCTCTCTAAACGCTACAATAAATGCCTTGCTGTTTTTTGCTTTCCAGTTTGTTGGAAGTCCTCGTCTGTAGATACAGTTTTCAAGAACTCAGGCGAACCCTCTGATGTTTCGAATTATATGCCTGTTAGCTTTCTACCTCTTTTTGGCAAAATACCAGGGGTCCTAATAAACTCAGAATTGGTTAAGCATCTCACCACGCAGGATCTTCTTTCAGATAAGAAGTATGGCATTCGCTCCTCTGTGTCAACTGCTGAGATGTTAGCGGTTATTCTTTAGATAAAAATGGTGAATTTCAGACTGTTGCTTTGGATATCCGGAAAGAATTTGAAAGGGTTTGGCATGCTGATCTTCTTAACGAATTGGAAGGTATTTCTGGTCGAAATTTTTAACTGAATTAAATTATCTTTCTTATAAAATCGCGAAATGAAATTTGTGGTGAACGGCCATTCTTCTAGATCTTCTTGCATTATGCTTAATAATAAGTCTGATCGGTTCGATAAGGTCAAATTGGCATCTACAAAATGACCTACATCTGTTGACCATTGGGGCAAGGAATAACTTGTAATTTTAAAGACTAAACTAAAACGAAACTACTCTCTTTTAATCGCCTGAGAGAACCCTTTTTGCCATCCATTAGTATGACTGATACTAACTTCCAGGAGAGTGACTCATTGCGCTTTCTTTTTTTGTTTTCCGCTGACATGAAATGGAAAAATTATATTGAATCAATTGCTAAGTCTGCTGCTAGAAAAGTTGTTTCAATGTATCGTGCTAGACAACTTTTCTTGCTAGAATCAATCTTACATATTTATAAGTCTGCCATTCGTCCATGCTTTGAATATTGTTGCCACATTTGGTCTGGTGCTTCTCCTATGTATTTAGAGATTCTTGATAAAAATAATTAAAAAAAGTTATAGGTCCTGATCTGGCATCTCAGCTTCAGTCACTTTTCCACCACATAGCTTCCCAGTGACATTTCTATAAATATTTTCATGCTATGTGTTTCTATGGTACCTAGACTTTACGATTTTATTGTACTACTAGATCAAGTTTTACTAAAAAAAAAAAAAAAGAAAAAATGGGCATTTCAAGGTCTCATCTTTTTATAGATGAAACGGATAAATGTAACCGTAAGTTCTATGCTAACAATTTTATTCTCTCGCACTTTTCGCTTGTGGAACTCTCTTCCGGCTTCTTGCTTCCTATTCAACTTTGATCTTCAAAAATTTAAATGCAATGTCAATCGTTATATATATGTCTTCTTAATTCTTATCCATTTAGTGTTCTCTCTTCTTAATGGTGTTTTTCTCATATTATCTCACATCGAGTAACCCCTTGTATCTTAGTGGTTTTATTGCCGTACATGGGGTGAAATTATTAAAAGAAATATATATATATTGGCCTAAAGATCGTTTGAGGTGTAAAAGTGACCGTTACCATCCAGTGTTGATACTTGAAAGTAGAAAATACAATAAAAAATAAAATAACAGACCTTGTCACTTTAATTTAACAAAACTTGTTTAAATTAATTCTTATAGCATATATGTAGGTACCTGCACAGATTCGCTTAAAATGAGCATACCACAATGAAAAATGCCGCAAACTTAAAAAGTTTTATCGTCAAAAATGTTGCTATTATTAACAGGAATTACGAAAGGATTTTTTGATTATTAAATTATATTTTTTCAAAATTTCGTTCGAAATGTTGGTTAAAAATCTTATTTTTCTTGCGTCAGCGAGGGAGCAAAGATTAGTATTGTAAATTTGAACGTCCCTTTGCGATGAGAAACATACTGATTTGGAAATTCTTGCAAAAATAAAATAATTGTAAGATTTTAATGCAACTTTCAGGACTTATTCACAGATTAATTAAATAATTTAAGAAATGTTTCTATTTTTTTTTTAGAAAATCTTGATAAAAACATTTTTTTACATCTGTTACACCCCCGCTTATTTAATTTTATGAAATTTCGAGAAATTAATTTTTGTACCGCTAAATGTTTATATTAGTTATCTTAGAGAATTTAAATGCTCATTTTTTTTTTTGTAAAACTGGCCTCCTAGTTATTAAAAATCTGTTGTGAATCGTAAAATAAAAAATGCAATAGAACGAACACATTTTGATTGCTTTTACGAAAAAGCTATATTATGGACACAATTGTTTAATGAAAAAAAATTTCGATGAATAATGAATTTTTATAAGAACTTTTCATTTTTTGAAAAAATATAATAAAATATTATATTATGGAGAATATATTCGTAAAGTTTTAAGATTACTCGGTAGTTAAAAATTACGTTATATTCCTCAAGTAATTTTTACAGATATTGTCCACCGTAGAAAAAATTAGATAAACTTTCGTCTGTCAGCCAAGCTGTTAGCACCTTAAATAAACATCTATCTCCGTGTTAAAAAATACATTTCTGCAATATTTTGAACTAAAAGTAAATAATATTTGTTTAAAACCAGATTAATTAAATTTTAAATCAGCTAATCTTTCTCATATAAAGTTTCAGAAAAGTATATTTTATTTTTGGAAGAACATTTAATGAAATTTTTACATTGTGATGGCACATGGCTAAAAAACAAAAACTCCTTCCAGTCAATCTAAATTTTTTTTTTTTGAAATACAGGAAAGTATTTGATTTATTGCAAATATTAAACTGAATCTTGAAATTAAACTTAAATAAAAGCTTCAAGACTTAATTTTTAAAATTCATTAGGTGTCGTGTTTCTGTGTTTACATATATAAAAATAAGAAAAAATAATTAAATGTACCTTATCTGTCACATTTAACGAAATATGTTTAAAAGAAATGTTGCTGCCCATATATATATATATATATATATATATATATATATATATATATATATATATATATATATATATATATATATATATATATATATATATATATATATATATATATATATATCCTTCAATGCCCTAATTATTATTTTCAACGAGAAACAAAAGGCTCGTAAAATATTTTAAAATAGAAAAGCGGAACTTCTTGACAAACCAAATATTTGTCTTTTTGTAGAATCGTGCATACCTTGCTGGATGGACAGTTCACGATCACTATTTTTAGGGGACTGATTTCCTGGCTGGGTTGATATTGGTAATTCCATGGGAATATGAACCTGTCGTAATTCAGCAAGGCTGCTGTCCTCAGTTCCTTTTGGGGCTAGATGTTTAAGTGAGACGACTACTATCTAATTTCCTGATGTGGGCATATTGTGGGTTTGCTTACGGGAGTTCCACCTCATCGACCAGTTGTTCATGCTTGCTACTCCGGGGATATTGTTTCATCAATATTTTACCGGGGTGACTTAGCCATGCGAGTTAGGTGGTCCCATTAGTTGATCGTCTGTTGAACTTGAACAGTCGTTCATGTGGCCTGCACTTAGTTGCAGTGCACAACAATGAACGACTAGCATGTAAAGCTTCAGACAAGACTTCTTCACAATGTGATTCTGGAAGATTCTTGGTTTTTAGTGCTAGAAGTATTGACTGCCAGATGACGCTATTATATTTTTCTACCTTCTGGATTATAAGTAGTTCTACTAATGACAACTCCGTAATTGTGTAAGAATGTTTTTGTTTTTTTGTGAAAGAGATGAGGATCCCTTGTCACTATAGATGTAAGCGGGCATACCAAATATGGAAAATAGATTGAACAGGCAGCTTTTTACAGTTTTAGCTTCCATGTTTGGGCATGGGTAGGTAAAAATGAAGCTGGAAAATTCATCTACGATAGTTAACAGATACTTGTTGCAAGATGAGGACATACCCTTAGTCAATGCTCAGACGGTCAAAAGGTTGAGTGGATTTGATTAGGTGTAGATTAGATGATTTGTGGAAATTTGGTTTAATTTTTTGCATGTTTGGCAGTTTGATTTCTTCAACGGAGTATGGTAATTTTTTTACTTCGAACGAAGTGTATCATTCTAGTTACACCTGGGTGACACAAGGATCCATGTAATCTTAACAGTTTGTTGTCCGAGAAGGTAGCACATCTGGTTCATGTGAGAGTGTCCACATCGCATTCTCTTTACCTTCATAATACTGGATATTAAAACTAAAAGAAGCAAGATTGATTCACCAGTGCAGAAGTTTTTCATTTTTTATTTTCCCATGATTTTGTGCATTGAACATAAATCGTACAGACTTCTGGTCAATTTTTAAAATGAAGTGCCTACCAATTATGAGGTGCCTTCATTTCTCAATCAGCATCAACTATTGCAAGAACCTCTTTCTCTACCAGTGCATAGTTTAACTCACTGCCTTGAATGAAAGGCAACTGATTGATTGTCTTGACTGATTAATGCTGACACAGAGTTGTGTGATGCACCAGTTTATATGACAATTATCAGATTATCACTGATTGCAGTCAGGGTGGCATCTATTAGGTTAGTTTTAGTGTCTGGGAGGCTAACAATAGCGGGTTTATTTTAATTTTTTGACTGTCAGAAAATTTATTGGTCCACCTTGCATAATATGCAATCATTCCAATGATACGATTTAAGGACTTCGGGTTTTGGGTGGCTGGTAGTTACATTAATACCCGCAGATGCTCTGGGTTGGGCTTGATAAACCTTTCCCATATGCGATATCCCAAGTGATCTGGGCAGAGTATTTGCATTTATCTTCATTGTATGTCCAGTTTGGCAGCCTTTAAAAATGTTGAAGGTTGACATCATGTTTTTCCAAAGTAGTGCCACAGATTATTAGATTGTTAACATAGACATATGTGTCCTGTAGATCATGTTTCCTGGTGAATTCATCCATCTTTCTTTGGAAACAAGCATCCTGGTAAATTGGTAGACTCCCAGACTGGAAAGCTGTATCAGGCCTCTTATCAGGATGCAGCGTGATATGCACTTTTTAAATCTATTGTACTGGGCTAGCTGGTTGACAGTACTCTCAATTCTTGATGACAACACTTTTGCGCTGCTCTTGAAAATCAGTTCCAAGGATTATATCAGTACACAAATTACTAATTACATTTAGATGAACATTTGTGTACTTATGTTAAACAAGGCTGAGGGCCACAGTACAATATCCTGCAATTTCTGTGATTTGTGTTCCTGCAGCCATGCGGATTGATCCCCAGCTCGCGTATTGTTTCAATTTCGGTGACTTTTTGGTTTATGAAGCTTCTGTCAGCGCTCCCACTGTCAATTAGGGCTTTCATTTTTTGTCCTTTTATGATTATATTAGTGAATACTTTAAATCCAGATTCAGTAGCAGCAGAATAAATACTTGACAGTGTGGGGCTGTTATTGATCGACATTGAATGAACTGCAGTTGACTTGAGTACTGGACTTGCTTGAGTGGCACATTTTCTGCAAAATGTCCGGTTTTGGAATATTTATGACAGGTTACTTGTCTTGCAGGACATTTGCTTTGTGAGCGACGTAGATTTCCACAAAAACAACATTGTGATTTTATTGCTGTTAATGTGGCTTCTGCGGATGGTCTCCCTACTTAGGCAGCTGCACTCATGGTCGGTGTGTATGGATTATGTTGGATAAATGCAACAGCAATATTTTTTGTGTGTGCAAGGTCGAGACAACAAGCCTGGCTATAAACATTCTGCAAATCCAACGGTTCTATTCTCGAGGAGTTTCTGCCGAATAGGATTAGAGTCCAGGCCATTAATGAATGCATCACGAATGGCTTCCTCTCGGTAGGCTTCTGCGGTTACTGGTTTGTAATTGCAGTCTTTAGACAACTCGTGCAGTGCATGTAGAAATTGGTCGATTGAAACATCATGTTTCTGGCGACGACTTGTGAAGCGGTGACGCGCAAAAATATCGTTCGTTAAATATTTTCTAGTTTTTGTATAGCTTCCTCGTATATATTACAGATTTCTATGTAGTCATACACTGTCCGGTCTATGTAACTTAATAAGACACTGAATTTATCCAATGTTACACACGAGTGTTGAACGTCCGATACCAAAATTTCCACTCTTTAGCAGCGATTGGTGAATTGGGGTCCTAACTGATTTTTCCGGTTTTAATACTTTGTCCATTTTGAATAATTTTTGAGTTAAATAAATTTGTTGATAATACAAAAATTCTAATGGCATAAATTATTGGAATTGTTTGACAATTGATTTTAATTAACAACCTAATCTTCGAATGAAAATAAAATTTCATATCGAAAAAAATCATCTTATGCAGAAAAAACATTATTGTTCTTGAAAGTTTATCATGATTTCTGAGATCTTGGTACAGCGGCTATTGTACTTGGATTATTTCGGATTAGTTTCTTCATCTTCGTTGTTTTGCTTTGTTTTTTGTTGTTTTTGTTTCCTCACGACTTGTCGGTCGCTGTACTCTCCGGCCTACCTCATATGTCTGTCGAATGAAGAACAAAATCCTTCATTAGATCCATGGGATGGCATATCGTTCTCATTCATTTAGCTGTCGTGCTTAGTGAACTTCTGGAGCTATTTTAGCGTCAATTCTTCCTTATCAGCCTTTTCTCCACTGCTTAACTCGGGGATTGAACTACGGGACTGTCTTTTATTATTAGTGGCTCCCATATAGTATTTATTTCTATGCTAGACCTACTAAAGAAGTCCTCATAGTCTACTATATATGCCGATTCTTTCCAGTTTTCTTCCTTGTCCAGTATTTCCACTTCATTCTACAAAGATTCCCTTTATTATGGCTTTTCGATGTTCCTCCAACCTTACTTTTAGTGGACAGCGGGTTTCACCTTTTTTTTGTCACAACTGCACGAAATAGAGTACGCACAGTTCTTGCTTATGTTCTCTTCAGTTAAATCTTTTTCTTTTTTTTTTTTGTAATAAATGATAAGTCTCAGGTATTTATCGCAATCATTGAGTAATATATACGGGCGAATTATTTTTTATGGCTTTTTTAATTTTTTTTTTAATTTTTAGGGTATATCGGTAGAATTAGTCACTGTTTTTTTTTCTTTAAGTCAACATAGTTACTTGTGTTATTCCAAAAATAACTTCCAAACTAATTTTATTTGCTCGTCGGCGACATGGTTGGAGAAATGATTGTTCATAAGGTTTTTTTTTTATGTTGATCAATTCTTTATGAAATAATGTTTACGAAGAAATTATTTTTGCTCGGTTAATCATGTTTGTTAATAACAGCTATCCGTTAGGATATCCACTTTTGTAATTAGAAGGTATGAATTTTTACTTGGTGGGGATTATACTGTGAATTAGTAAAATTGTAACTGTTGGTGTCTTCTAAAACGTCAAGGAAAGGGAATCTATTATTTAAGTTCACAAGTAATGTGTAGAAGTTTTCTAAGCTTTATTTAAATAATTTTTCCTCTGTGTTTTTTGTTAGTATGAATACTATTGATACATCAAGCATATTGGTGAAATTATTGAGATCTTGTTTTCTACGTTAGTGTTGTAGAAATTGGATAAAGAGTAACTTAGAAGAGAAACTACCATCAGTCGATGAGTAAATGTTACCGTAATGATCATAAAAATAGGTACTTGTGTCGTACAAGACAGAATTTTGTCTAAGAAGACTGTTGATCTAATATTAAAGGGTGGCAGTAAATAATGCTTATACGTTTTATAGATCTATAGTTTATTTGACAGGGATAATAGTAAAAATACCTAACCTAGATACCTAGATTCTTCAACGTCTAACGAGCCTATGAGACCGTAAGTAGGTTTGAGTGTAGTATTTCAAGAAATTCGTTGAAATGTATTTATTGGGTAAATACAGTAGAATCAGTTGGGTTAGAGTTTTGGACAAGCGATATACGGAGGTAACGTTCTAGGGACAATAACCTAATTGATTAAAGTGTTGATTCATGAATTTGGTAACAGAGAAATTGTGAGATCAACCTGAGCCGGACAGTGTGTTTTTGAATTGATCTCACTTGAATTCAGTGGAAACGAGGCGAGCAATACTGAATAAGGACTAGACGAGATATCTGTAAATATGGGCAGCGGCACGAAAACAATGTGTCCCCGTAGATTATATAAAAGGATAAGATTGAAATTCTTTGAAGGATCGACAAGCATCTGATGAAGGCCGGAGGGCACAACGACCGAAACGTTGTGGTAGCAACAACAAAATGTAGAGAATAGTCCGCGTGTAAATAATGTAAATAATGATAACTCCTCATCCCATAATTCCGGACAAAGGTTGGGATTTGTGAAAGTATTGATGAACGTAGTGACGAGCTAGTTTTTTTTTTATTATTACCTTCCTATATAGGTAGTTACTCATTTACAATTTTTTAGAGTTTGATGTATCTGACTTCAGCGTTATTATTTATTTATCCATGTCTTGAAGAGGCTGGTGGTGTTTTTTGCTCATTTTTTAAAAAATTGCGTTTTGTTATTGAAAATAGTCGAATTTGCATTGCAGTTTATCACTATTTACACTATTCAATTGAATTTATCACTATTCAGAATTGCAATATTTTTATATTATTTCTAAGTTTGGTAAAGGCATTTTAGTTCTTTGGTTAAAAGCCAGATTCATTTTCAGTAATTATGTCTACTCTTTATGACTTTAGCCTTAAGTAGAATTCCGTGATGAGTTGTGACGTCTTTGTAGTCTTTAAATTGTTGGAATGTTTCAATAAATGTTTTAAAATATTGTTCCAATAAATATTGTTTCATTAAATATTGTTTCATTATTGTTTCAATATTGTTTCATTAAATGTTTTAAAATATATTTCAATAAATGCTTTAAATTGTTGAAATGTTTCAATTGAATAAATTCAATTTCTGCTTTTTTAATATTGTTATCAAAATTCAAAAAGTCAAGATGGCCGTTTGCTCTGAAGTCGAGAAATTCCTTTTATTGTTTTGCTTAATTACTGGCAAGAAAGGTTTTTAAAATTAATAGAATATGTCGCTTATACGATACGCGTATATTCGAATTAAATGGAATTGTAGCATTCCAAAAGTGGAATTATGTAGTCTATAAAATCTTGTCTACCATACTGACAACATTTAGTTCTTGATAATAACTGAGACAGTCGGATAGAAGCAGAAACAAAACAAAAATCAGGAATTTTGGACAGTTTACCCACAATTTGCAATCGTGTGCATTTTTTATTGTATTTTCCAATTTATGGATACATCGTTGTACTGTTTTAAAATTTTGTCGACTGAATTTAACAAAACTTTATATATATAATATGACATATTTATATATATATGACAACATGACATATGACGTAGACTCCATAAGTTTTGCAGTTTAAAATCAGTTATTTACGTCAGACACATCTAAAACAATTACAAAATATATCTGCAAAAGGAAGCATATGTAGTAACGTTTCATTGTTCATTAGTGAAATCAAAGATTCCTTCATTTTCATTTGTTTATCCAAGTAAAAAATTAAATATAAAACATAAACATCTTTAAAACTATTAATTGTTACACAAAATACCCATGTATAACATTTTCAGTTCACGTTCTACTTTATGAATTTATTTAAGAAATAATATCGAATAAAATCCATTAATCCCTTAGAAATTATTTTATTTTTATATATTTTATTATAAATTATTGTACAATATGCGATAACAACGTGAATTTCAGTGAATAAGGTGGAAGGTCCTTTTTTTTTTGGTAATGGATTTCTTAGCCAAGAACTGGCCATCTCCTAAATGTATAATTTTTCTCATTCCTTCTGTTACAATCTGTCACACTGTTTTCCTAATCATATTCGGTTGTTCTCCTATCAGTCACACACTTACTCTTCGATCTGAACGCTCCAAGGTTTGCGCTCTATCTGCATTTGCATTTGTTCTTTGTGGTTTCGGCTGCTCACTTTTTGCGCCGTCGTGTACATAATCTCATCCTTTCTTGAATCACCGGTACCACTCAAAAGCACTCAGTTTCTTAGTACGTTCACTCTAAGCAACTTTTAATAAGGCTAACTTTTAACAAGTATTTTTATTAATCTTCACACAAAACTGGATGCTTATTCACTGCTCTAGATTCCTCTCACCCATTTTCCGTCAAGCATATAACATGAACACTTACTCTACTGTTCGGCAACAAATGACTCATCTGGGCTGCGTCTCAAGAAAACGGATGTTGGAAGATATCCAAATTTACAAATATTTTCCTGTCTCATTCCGGAAATTAAATTGTCGCAACTTATATATATATATATATATATATATATATATATATATATATATATATATATATATATATATATGCGCGTGGAAAGTGCTCAATATCCGTGATAGAGCTAACATATTCAGTTGCATGGATAGTATTTTGTAACCACGGGTTTCACGCTTTTGCGATCATTTTGGTTTATTTTCCAAAAGTGGATCTATTTATGCTTATTTGTTTTTGATTATTTTTGTGTAGTGCACGGGGGTATTTTCTTCTGTGTTTGTTTGGGACGACACTCTCATATACATAGACACACATACACACAGGTGTATGCATTTTAGTTCGTACAAACACACCCATATAAATAATCGGAGGTTAGACGCAGTTATACATCCATGCGTTCGAGTACACATATATACGCAATTATATCTATTTCGTTGTCAAAATTGTAGCGTTACATATGTAGTAATGTCCTCTTAACAGGGAACGGACGGGAGTTGTCTTGACGATTTTCAATCCCTCCTGCACTACACACAAATAATCAAAAGCAAATAAGCATAAATAAATCCACTTTTGAAAAATAAACCATTTTGTCTGAAACCCGGAGTTACAAACTACTATCCATGCAACTGAATATAAATAAATATATATATATATATATATATATATATATATATATATATATATATATATATATATATATATATATGTGTGTGTGTGTGTGTGTGTGTGTGTGTGTGTGTATATATATATGTGTGTGTGTGTGTATATGTGTGTGTCCGTGCGATTATAAAATTGTTTGTGTACATAATTATAGTTTTTAAAATTAAAATTGAGTTATTTGCTTTATGTACAATTTTTCTAAAGCTTTTATTGAATATTAAGACATGTTTATGTAGAAATTGGCAACTTTGAAAAGACAATTAACCTGCGTGGATTTTTTCTTTCTTGTTTGAGTCTCACAGATAACTTTTGTTCTCCTCTACAGATAACAAACTTCTATTTTCAACGTTTTCTTTACTATATGCACCTAGATCTTCACGATTCTGTGTGTAACTAACTTTCCAAATGTAAACTAAACAAAATGAACTATTGAAGCTATTTTAACACAGACACTCTTTAAGTGGCCATCCTTTGTTGTATGCATATGGACATTCTGTTGGCAGTTTTTACTCTAAAACAGAAAGTGCGTTCAAGCTGAGGCATACGGAAACAATACTATCGTATTTTTTATAAGCTTTTCTTAAACGTTTTGCCGTTTAAGTTAATACTTTTAAAAGATTTTCAAGTATCATTTTCTTCCAATTATGATGCTTGCTAATAGATTGCTGATCTATACATTTACATTATGTACAAATTATGCGTGACAAGAAACTATACTATTTCACGGTTTTAAAAGGAGTTACTTACTATGTCCATTACCAGTTGAGCTAACCATTGGAATTAACTTCTACCACCTACAGTAACTAATGACACAACTTCTAGATATAACTTTTTATAAGACTGTCATGAGTTCAGATCAAATATATACGTGATTAATGTTTTATTTGTATCGATTATCATGAAAACTGATTTGTCTTTAGCAACGTTAACAAGAAATAAATTTAGATCAACTGCATTAGGCATGTTTACATGCCATAAATTCATTGTTCAAAAAAATTAAATGAAACGTTTTGCATAAATGTGTTTGATTATTTGAATATATCACCAGAAGTAAAAATAAACAATAAAAAATACAAATGTTTGAAGTGCCAGATTCCTTATAGCTAGCTAAAAACATGAGAAATGCACAGCAAAATTTGTTATTTCAAACAATGGATTAACAATTGAGCCATTTCCCCGGTAACCTTTGAGAAAAATATTCACGGGTTTTTAGAAGGATTTTAAAGACGGGTTTGAAGATATATTCAGAAGTTACTACCATCTTTCTGTTTGAATATTTCTAAAGTTTCGATATAAGTAAAACATCAAATATTTCGGCTTTTGGGCCAAATATCTGAAATTTTAACGAATGCCGAAAATATATTACTGTCCGTCATATTTTATTGTCATGCGCAAGATTTAAAATCATTGGTTTTATTTGTGTTTTATTTTTATTCAGGTCTGTATACTTTACCTGACTAGCCAACTCATCTCTCGTGTCTTAGACATGCATTTCAAGTGAGAGAACATATAAAATTACTTTCGAAATACTGTACAATTCATAGATATCACAAAGAATTGCCTTTTGATTTACTTTATTCATAGTTCATTATCATTTAATGATCTAACTTTAAAAAACTGATAATTTGCAAACGAGAATGAATATGATGGGATATCGATCAGTTGCAAGTAAATGGGTAAAAAAAGTTCCACTTATAAAACGAGAAAAACGTTTACAAAAACGATAAAAGCGACTTGTTTATGATTACAATATTTTAGAAGCTGATTCTGAATTTACCTAATTAATTCTCATAATACTTGTCGTAAATGAGTATTTCGAAATTATTTATTTTGTCAGTCGGCATGTACTTTGTTTACTTCTGCGTTTTTTTCTTCTTACATGGCCTGACCACCTTAATGACGTCATTACGGCATACCATGAGAATCGGACGTTTGCTTCTTAAATAATAGCTAAGAACTGTCACGTGTTATTTTATTCTTTCGATAACTAACCTTCCAATCTATATAGTTTTATTGTCATTGATGACATCGAGTTCGACGAATGAACAATTAGTGTTCCAAAAGAAAGACAGGAAAAAAGCAAGAAGATAAAGAAACCTGAAACTTTTCTCTATTCCTAACTTTCTTTTCTTTTCTTTTTTTGTTCCTTAAAATAACATTCAAGATAATTGTGCATTATTTTTCCGTTTGTAATCGGATCTTCAGTTAAGAAAGAAAATGTCTCAGTCCCAAAAGTATGAAGAACATGTAAAACAGATGCAACCTTTAAATAGAAAGAGTTTTACTCACTGCTCGCTAATTTTGGATCGTCACCTGAATACATGTAAATCCGTATAGTTTGAGTACGAGCAGTTGTATTTCAGACGTCGCATCTCCTAACAGTTTGATACACTATTTAATGCTTTGGTGTGGTAGGCGCTTCTCCATGACCAGCTTCCGGCCTAGGCTGGCCCGCAAGCCACTCCCCTGATTGTCACTACCCACTCCTCACCATTAGTCCGTAGCATCCTTGGTGCAGTAGGGAGTAGGAAGTAGCTAGAGGTATGAGTTGGTTGAATAGCATCGCTTAAGACAACGCAATAGCAGCAGTTATATTGCTACAATCGAGTTTAGATAGAGATGCCGGAAATGACAATAATAGTTGGAATAACAGTAATACCAGTAGTAGTTTTAAAACCGGTAACACCTGATACTTATAGACTTACATACAAATGAAATCATAGCGGTTTATTTAAACAGACATACACATATAAATCCATAAATAAAACATACGTATGTATGTGTGTGTGTGAAACATATAGTACATCAATATAAGTAATTAATAAACACGCTTGCATGTACATAGCGAGCGAGATGCAAACCCATACACCAATACAGGCATGCATCTACAGATACTCACTACACATACTACATGCGTATATATATATATATATATATATGCGTAAAGAAATTATGCCTCATCTTACAACTTTTAACAGTAAATACTTAAAATCCCATTATCTATTTATCCAGAAAAACTAATCCATTTCTCCATTTCATCGATGTTACCTCATTAAAACTTTTTATATTCCAAGAATTATAATTCCAGTAAATAATTGATATTCATACTATTATTTCTATTATTAATTAATGATGTGTTATATTTATTGCCGACGTTCCTGGTACATCGAATCCCAAAATTAAGGAATGTTGTTCCACCGATAACGTATCATTTGAGAATTACATGTGTTGTAAATAAAGACAAATACTTATGAAATTAATTCCTACATTTCAATTGATTGACTCATCTCGTTGACAGAATATTAATAAAATTACCATTTTGTGCTTTAAATCCGAAAAATATTTTAATGGCTTTACCTATGCTTTTCTTTTTTATGGTCTCTTTCTTTTCCTTTTCTCCAGTTTTCATTTATAACTTGCAGGAATTTTTCATTTATAAGAAACAGATTCAAATCGTTGTGCCGAAATGACGACGATATTTGCTGCAATTGCATTTTGCATATACAGCGGACGCTCTATACTTAACAATTGCTTTTAGTTGAACTACTTAAATAATGGATTTTTCATTTGATATCTGTGGTTTTTGTGACAAGTGTCATTGACCACAGATCTAAGCCTATGTTTTACATTAGGTGTAGGACAGTAAGTAACTTCTTTTTGATTAACTCATTTCGTTTTACTTCACACTACGAAGGCGTTATGTCGTGTTCACGCACTAGAAATTCAGAAATGATTTTATAAATTCTGACGAAATGTTTAAAATGAGATATGTTTATGTGTAGAACCTACACTAACGGATAAAAAAATAGTTTGTGTAAAAGAATGCAACAATGTAAATGTATATTTTCATATATAAATAATTATTATAAAAAAATCTTTTTGTGCGTTAAGACATGCTTTTAATTTTGTTTATTCCAAAGGAATCAACTTTGAAAACATAAAAATATCGTTGGCAACTGTATGCATATATATATATGAACTTCTTATCACGTGATGGTTTAGAACAATAAGGACAATATTTACCCTAATGAAATGAGTATCGCAGATAAAGAAATTTGCGTTTACGAATTTTTTATAGAGCAAAGGAAGAATCTGCCAGTTAACCACTGGGCTAAGCCAGCAAGTCTTGTCTTTATTTACAATTTCAGTGGAGTGAGATGGAAAGAGCAGAATGTTGAAATGGTTAAATAAATATTCATTACATAATAAAATAATTTTGTGAAATTAAATGCGTTTGTAGTAAGGAGAAATAGGCAGGAATTATAGAGAACTTATACAATTTACGTTGGTATATCAAGTTTCCCCAATAGTCACATACCAAGACAAGATGGCATATTTTGTTCTTTGTAACAAATGCAGTTCCCTAAAACTTTGCTATTTCTCTGTGTTGTTTTTATTTGTATGCATTTATTTTGTCATTCTAGTTTTGTCAGCATTTTTCTACATTGTGTTCCATTTGTTATTCTCTCTGACAACAGAAAGAGAGAACACACCCTAACGATACACAGAGCAATTTCTTCTCACTGAATGTTCTTTACAAAATAGTGGATGGATATTGAAAAAAAAAAAAAAAAAAAAAAAAAAAAGACAAAAAAAAAACAAACTGCATCGTTATCTAATAAACTTCATAGATATTTTCACATTGTTCTATTTCGTATGTGGCGCTGGGGGTTCGAAAATGCAATAGCCATACACAATCATTAATCACACTCTACTCTTGCAACGTTATACTGTGCTATGAGCGCAATTGGGCTTTCCAGTTTGACATGCAATAAACTTTGAGAGATTTGACATTTTCTTTCTCTCACTCTATGTTTCTTTCTTTTTCTGCCTCTCTTTTTATTTATTCCAACTGTTCTTTTCGTTCTATGAAAAATGGCCTCGTAGATTTTTAGTTTGAAAAATATATGTATAGATGTTTGTCTGAAAACAAGTTACACATGTTACATATTCTTTATAATTCAGATATTTTTTAATAAATTTAAATTTTGAAATGAAATCATGTTATATCATATATATGACTGTGAATAAATATTCATAGTTTTCCTGTACTCTTTAAATTTATATATGAGGGTTGGCTGAAAAGTTCTTTGCCCCAAAAGAAAACTCTTCTAAAAAATGATAACTTTTCAACATCTCCTCGTATACTTTTGGCATTCGGCCTTCGTAATGCTGTTTCTATTCATTTCACCAGATTATATATGAAGAGAAAGAAAAAATAAGAACATCACAGTAATGACCTGTGGTTAGTAATACAATTCAGAATAACAGATCATTAAAAACGTTGTTTCTTAGAACTTCAAAAAGATGTCATTAAATAAATACTATCAGTAGATGACCAAAGAGTATAGGGTCCGAAATGTTGTGAATATAAAAATAAAGATGAGAAAAGTTATCTGAATGAATTCCTTATCTAAAAATTTCAGATAGAAACACAAATGAGTTAATAGTTAATAATATATTTGACTTTTAAGTACTAAAATAAAAATACGCAAACCTACCTTAATACAATATTGTCATCTGGTGTTGTCGTTTCAAAATGTATGATATGGCTTCGACTGTTGTAAATTCATAAACCCATATACCAGTAGATTCCGGACAACCACGTCAACTTACCAGACAAATAATAATTAAACTGGCAAAATACTCTAAGCCTTACACACAGGCCAACAGGAAATGTTTTAACTTATTTATACAGCTGTTGCAGTTTCCTTTCAACTGATTTATGCAAAAAAGACCAACTGTCTCCAACTGGTCAATTTTAAAAATACTGCTGTAAAGCACTAACTTTGCACACATTTGCGGGTTGGGTTTTTGAATGAATATATTCAATTATCATTGGATAGGTGAAGGAATTCTTTTTGGTGAGTACTTATCAATAACATTTGATACTGATATTTAATATTGAAATTATTGACATATGCTTAATGATAAGCGATTTCTTCCGTGGATTTTCCTTTAATAATCTATATCATAATACCGTCGGTGATTTTGTTACAATAACATAGCAAAAACGGTACATCATAGCGAGATTTTTGTTAGCATCATGCTGTTAAAAGGCTCTATTTTGAGAAAAGAAGCAATTTCATGTTCAATTTGCAGATTAATAGAAGAGTTACTTATTGCATCCACCCCGATAATAATGATTCGATTTTTGTATATTTGTTTCTGCGTTTATTACAAAAGCTGAAAAATCATATCAACATTACAAGAAAAAAGAAATTACTAATTCCTGCATAAAATAATGCAGTAATAATATCTCTGAAATAATGTATTTATTTTATAAAAAGCGACATATATTATTATATAGAAATAATTTTTTAGGAAATAAACGTATTTTTATACAAAAAGTGTTAATCTTTTAATTTTTTATTTTTTTCATCAGCATCTCTATACTTTTTTCGAATTGTAAGCTTGTATGTTCAAAAAATCATTTAACATTAGATTTCTGTGAATTATGGATTAGTAATAAACGCTGAAACACATAGCTTCAACAAACTATCAAGAAACTATTAAAAAATGAAAGCAAATCTTGTGTCCGGAATTAACAGTGTACCCCACAATCTAGCTAGAGCCATCACTAAAATCCTAACTCCATTCCTAGGCACCATCAGTACAATACACATCAAACATTCGGGTGACTTACTCCAAGGAATACAACGCATAAATCTGACTAACATGTCTATGGCTAGTTTAGACATCAAATTACTATACACCAATATACCCAACACCAAATGCTTCAATATACTAAGAAATCACCTCAATAAATCCAAGGATAATCTTCCTCTGCCCGCCTACAAAATTATAAAAATATATAAATTAATTACTAACAACTGTTTCTTTTCTTTCAATAACATATTGTACAATCAAAAATTCGATTTGCCAATGGGGTCTCCTATCAGTGGTATTCTCGCTTGCCTCTTCCTAAAATTCTAAGAATCCGACACATTTAAACATATCATGCCTAACATCTCTGTTTTCCTAAGATACATTGATGACGTCCTCTTATTTTATCCCCAAGATACTAACCTTTTAAACATAATAACTAAAATCAATAAGGTTTAACCAATCATCGAATTCACACACGAATTTGAAACAAATAACTCTCTACCTTTCCTCGATATCCTATTAATACGTAACGATAATAAATTAGATTTTAAAGTCTACCGAAAACCCACTAACATAAATGTCCATATCAATTTCTATTGCTGCGAGCGATGCTGGTTGCGTTTGGGTCGGAAAACATGTGTCTCCTGGTATATTGATCTCCCAACAAAAATTGTGGACTAGATTGTGAGACCGGGTAATAAAATTACAAAGTAACAACAAAACTATATATATATAAACAAACGATAAGTATGCATTAACAAAACAAGTGTATACATAGACAATAGAATATTGTCGCGTGTTACAAAACAATGAACATGAAGAAAACGTTGTTAAACTAGGGAATTGTTTGTGTGTGTGAAGTTTAGTGTAAGAGAAAGTCCTAGAAAAAAATGAAGTGAAAGGGGCGTATGTATGTGTGTGTGTGTGTTCCTCAGTGAGGGAGTGTTTTCCTTTTTTGACCCCCATCTTACCGTTCCTGAGTGAAATAGGAAAAAGAGGATGACAGAGAATGTTACTGCCTATTTGTAGGCTTAGGGAGCGTCCTCTACCGACATTTTTTATTAGGAAAGTAACTGGTAAAAGTAAAAGAGACTCCACAGTATTTCCACCACAACCAGAGAATAAAATTTGGAATAATTATAGGATTTTACCTTAGAGCCCTTAGGATATGTAGCCCTGAATACATTAGTGAAGAAAAGGATTATATTGAGAAAACATTTAAACTTCTACACTACTTATACCATTTCATCATAAACACAAAAATACGAGACCATAAAATCCATAAATCCGAAAAACAAATACTTCAAAACAAAACAAAAACTATACAAAATTCACAATGCTACCCTCCAACACATCAACTAAACTCGCAAATGAATTAACCCTCCCTGACACGAGGATCGTTACGGCTACCTCCACGACTATCGGAAATATAATCAGGATGAAAAAGAAAACAAAAACCAATTCAAATACCGGAGTTTATCAAATCAAACGTCTACAGTACAAGAACAACCCGCATCCAGGAACACAAAAGAGACTTGCGATTAGATAGACATTCAAACTCTCTCGTCTTACACCGCAACGACGTGGGACATAACTTTAATTTCACCAATGCCTTATTAAAAAAGTACATCACTCTTTGAAGAGTAAATATTATGAAAATATATTTATAGCAACATTACCAACTATTAACACACGTTTAAAAAACTACATTACATCACCATTTTTCAACAGATACATTATTCCTGAATCTAACATCGCTTTCTAATATATAAAAATCAATGAAAATATGTACAAAATACGCATGAAAAATGAAACCAAAACAATTTTTTTCAAAACATACTAACTTTTACTCACTTTAGCGACCAGAATGTTTCTCACACATTCGAATATTGTCTGTTACTTCATTACACGTGACACGTGTTTAACCAATAAGAACTAACCAAACAACATACCATTAATCCGCGTCTCTGCTTTTTAACATTTTTATCATTTCTATCTTGATCTCTGATGAAGCTTTAATAAAGTGAAACATGTTAGATTGAAATCTGTTTCCTACTTGTTCTTTATCTTATCATTTTGTCAGATTCCTATACTTGATTTATATTTGATCTTCTATTCAAATTAATGCTTGTTTACAACATACACGAGTGACAAAGCCACGATTTTCATTATCAAAGATTCTTCACCATTTGTAATAGACGAATTCATTCTTTGCCGTCTTCTCAGCATTTTTTATTTTCTTTTTGTTTTATTACAAAAAAAAAAAAAAAATGAAAGAAATGGGTTAAAAAATAATTCTTTTTTTCGCAAAAATCATGGTGAAAGTTAACTTAGTTTGTGATCAAGTCATTTTTTTTTACCGTCTCACTGCACTAGTACGGTCATTTAGATTAGAAAAAAACTGACATTGATAGATGAAGTATTTTAGCATACTTTTCATTATTTATTGCTATAATCGATTTTATAGAAATGCAAAGTCTATTTAATGCTTTCATTTGATGTTAGTTTCAGGAAACAAAAGAACATGGCGAAGGCAAAATATTACAAAGTTCAGTTGATTTTTAAATGTACAGTCAAGCTGAGATTTTATGAATTCATTGTTTATCATGAAACGGGACTTTGGGTAAGCTTTTCTATTACTATTGCAACAACGAACAACTAAGACAGCAGAGCTTTGAGGTTACATCTGATATACCTCACTGATGTCTACTCATTAAAAAACGTTAATTTTGAATCTAGATAAAATTAGAATTGTTAAACATTTATAAATAGATTATCTTTAATAGCCAGACTCGGGTTTTCAAAAGAAATGGACGCGTCAGCGAAGATATATATTATTACTAAATCGAACCTATAAGTACATTTCGTAAAGTTCGTAAATTATAAGTTTTAAATCTTCCATTCGCCCGTGCATTGATTATTGATGCCATATTTGGTCTGGTGCCTCCGCTATATATCTTGGGATTCTCGACAAAATCCAAAGAATCGTCTGTAATGTTATCGGTCCTGAACTGGAATCTCGACATCAATGACTTTTCCATAGCCGTGATGTGATTTTCCCCTCCTCTCTTTTTTATAAATATTTTCATTTTGTTTGTCATCACTGCTACCTCGACCGCATGAATTTAAACGTCCTACTAAATTGGCAACCAGGTCTCATCCTTTTACTGTTGAAATAGCGAGAGATGTATTGTAACTGTAAATTTTATTCAAATAAGTTCTTTTCTCACACTTCTCGCCGATGGAAATCTTTTCTTAAGATGATTTTCAATCTTAAAACCTATTTAATTCTAAGTTACAAATTTAAAAGATCAAATTGATGAAATACTTGATCTTTTTTTCTTTTAAAAATTTAAAATTAATAGGATTACAGAACATGCCCGTCACAGGTAAAACTGATTTTAAAAAATAAAATAAAATAAAAAAATGAAGTAATATTTTTTATCCATTGAATTTTTATTCATTCTTTTTCTTTTTCTTTTTTCTTTTTTTTCTCTTTTTTTTTAACTATGTGGCATTTACTGAATTTTTTTTAAATATTTGATGTCGTGAAATATTTAACTGCACTAAATCGGGTATTTTAGATTATTTTAAGAAAATTTAATAAACAAAAGAAAATTCTGGTAGAAAAAACAACAAACTGGGGAAAATTGATAAAGGCTTATTGAATTGATACTGTTGGGGACGTGCAAAATTTATTAATTATGCTTGAAAGAATCAGAAGGAATTTGTGTAGGTTGCGTGACTTTCTGTATCCACAACAAATAAATAAACGAAATTTAAAATACGATTAAGAACAAGACATATTCAATTAGAAACTAATAAAACATTTATATACAATTCAAAACAATATAGTACAAGCAGGATAATTGGTATATGTTATGTTGGCAAAAATGTGTATGATGTTTTAGGTTTCAGAATGTCTCTCTTTGTAATCGTTCGTTCATTTGCAGTCCGTTTTAGATTTGTGTTGGTATTAGAATTGTCAATATTAAGTGTCTTTTTAGAAGGAGTTCTTAAGGAGTGATCTACCTTTGACAAAGTTTGACTGTAATGTTTTTAAGGTCGTTCGCACATGGATGTTTACTTAATAGGTAGTGAATATACTTATACTTTGGATAAGCAATGTTCGAGAATCGATGTTCACAGAGTTGGTTGATTTTAAATTGTGAGTGAGTCAGCGTTGATGTACCTTTGCGCGGTAAAATCGTGATTTCGAGTGACGTGGAGTATGTTGACAATTTCTCTGTGGGAGTTCGTTACTGACTACTTGGGTCAGTCGACGTTTTCTTTTATAAGGAATCGGCTCACGGAGTTTTGGCGCAATTTCGCTTTTGCACGTGAACTTTCATATTATCGTGTCATTAACCAATTTGATTGATTCGCCTAGTACCGTTTTTATTGGTTGAAGTTTTCCGTACGTAGGCGTAAGATATAAACTGTTCAGTTGCTAGGGGTGATAGGTAAGAAAAAGGAGTCTACAATACTATTTATTCATTGCCTTCACATTGTTTTCATGTCATAAAATTTTCAATGTCATAAGATATTCTAGACACCTCCAGATATCCTATGTAATTATTTTTTTACCTTGTATAACGAATAAAAAGTTAATTCAGAATTGTAGGATGATTTCCTATTTGATCTTCTGTACAAAAAATAATTTAACAAATGCAAAAAGAAAAACAAAAAAAAATTCTTTTAAAAATATTTCTGGCATTAAACTTTATATTTTTCGATTCTTCAAACAAATCTTTATTTAATAAAAAAAAAAGATCTTTGTCATCAACAACTAAAAGAATTTCAAACACATACTGAAAAATTACAAGTAATGTTTTTAAAAAATAAATATTCATTATGGATTTTCCCCTATCACATCTGAAAGAAAATAATGTGATTTATCAAATTATACAAGCCTCAACTGCCAACCAAAATTATTTTTGAATTATTAAGATTTCAGGACAAATTTTCAAGATTTTCTCATTTGATATTGCAAAATTTTTTAATGAAATAATTTCTTTATGAAACTATAAAAATATATTTGTCACCACCCCAACAATTTAAAAGATATTCACGGTGTACGAAATCGGTGGTTTAACTGATACCCATAAAATATTTCGACAAAATTTTCTAGTAGAATAACCTATTCAGTATACATTTCATTAATAAATAAGTGCTGAAAATTTAATTTAAATTGGATAATTCCCTGATTTTTTTTAAACAACGGGTAGTGTGTTTTGCTTTCATTTCTGAAAAACGCATCCATTTTGGCATACATACATATAAAAGTCTTTATTCAAAATATATAGCTGGAGTGAATGGAAATTATTACATCTTCTTGGAAGACAACAGCTAATTGATATGAGAGATATAATTAAAATCTATCACAATGATTATTATTTCACTGATTCACTTTCTATTGGTTTTACAAAAGTTGGCTTACGACCATCTGAGAAAAAGAGGTCCAAATATTTTATCTAAAAATACAAGACGGTTAAACAAAATAAAACATGAATATAACGAAACCTCTGTGGAATAATGTGCGACTGGTTTGTAATATGAGAATCTTAAAATCTCTGTGAAACGAGGCAACACCGTTGTTCAGGAAATATTGCCAATGTTCGAGTTTAATAACTGGAAAATTGTTGGCGAAGCTCTGAATTTATGATTCGGGTAAGACTTTATTCAAATATATTTTGATATGCCATAATATACGCTAGTTTCTCCTATCCGTGCCATAAAAAATGATGGCATATTTTGTTAAGCCCTTATTATCCTTTCATATATATTTTCTAATTGGTATTATTGTACTCTGCTTTTTCATGGCGTCAATCTTTTAATCCTTCGGCTTTGTAAACATCTTGAAAGAACCCGTCATTGCCGTAATATAGATACAGTCACTGGGTGTGGACAATGCAACAAAGATAACTTTAATACAGCAAAATTACAGACATTACAGATAAAATAAACAACTTGTAAATGCACGGCGTATTAAAGATGATTTATTAGTTAGTAATCAACAGTCGACCTATACATGAGATAATAAGTATCCCTTTTGACCCCTAGACATAGCAAAGTTTATCACAAACTACAACTTGTGAGCTTGAATAACAATTTACTGAATGCATTAAAAATCTTTGACAATTACTTTTATGTTATTTAAATACTTACCAAAAGTACGAAACCTTTTTTGCTGTGGTTTACTTTTGGTCAAATATTTCTAAAAGTCATTTTATATTTGAAAGATTTTGAAAGTTTTCAAATTTTGATCGATTCAAAAATTGTATTAAATTGATGTAGACAATTACATTTACAATTTATAATTTCTTTTTTGGTATATCTTTGAGGAATTTCACATTGCATTCTTCCAAATCACCATACTTATATTCCATCATAAACGATACCAATTTTAACAAAATCTGAACAGTAAATGCTGTCAGATAATTTTAAGACATGGGATAAGGGTAATTCTGTAAAACAGAATCATTTCTACACCCAAAACAAAAAAAAAAATGTTTATGTAGTTGATTGGAGCTTGCCGTACATTGACGAGCTTCATCTGCTGAAGGTACTGCACAACTTTTCATTTCTATTTAATTTTTGATAAATAATTTTCATATGTTACTCCTGCTTCTTTTCATCATATACGAATTTCAACGAATAGTAAGCCTATATGTAGGTCGACCGCAATTTTTACCCTAAAATTTTTGGGATTATATATATATATATATATATATATATATATATATATATATATATATATATATATGCGCGCGCGCACGCACGCACACACACACACACATATATATATATATATATATATATATATATATATTAGTAATTATACATAATATCCAACATCGATAGCACGACTCGGAGTTTCATGTAAACGTGCAGTCTTCAAGTGCGAAATACCGAGTTGCAGCCGAAGATTGCACGTTTGCATGAAACTCCGAGTCGTGTTATCGACGTTGGATATTATGTATAATCACTAATATATACTTAATAGCTCTGTTATAAAACATTGAGCACAGTTTTTATAACACCTGAGAAAGAAAAATATATGTACGTGAAAATATATGTGCGTATATGTATGTTTGTTTATCAAACCCATATATATATATATATATATATATATATATATATATATATATATATATATATTTGTCAGCAGTTTTCCATGTATGACCGTTTAATTAAAAACCAACGAATGTTCTTTGTTTAAGATTTTTTCTTTGGTTCGGATTATTTTTCTGGTTTGAATTGTGCTTTGAGCACTTTCGGCTTTCATAAGTCATTATTAAATTTTTTTGTAAAATAATAAATTTGTGTATGAGTTTTAAGTATCGCGTCTTCATGCATCAGTAAGTGTCGTGTCGGGTCTTTACAAATATTAATTTTTTTAACTGGGAAATATATTTAATACCTTGTCCCTAAATTGAATGAAATTTTATTGATACTGTTTTTTGTTGTTAAGGCTTCTAATGTGTGTGGTCGTTTTTTTTTTTTGTTTTTGTTTTTTTTTTGCAGCAGATACTTTTAAAAACGTAATCCCCATGATCTTATAATAATGAGCAAAATCTTCACGTAGAGTGTATTGTATCTGTCTATATTTCTGAGATGAGTTATTGTAATTATTTACACTATATTGTTTGGACTGTTGTCCTCACCTTTGCTGCCATATTCGCGACATTTCGGTTTTTGTACGCCCGCCTTTCTTCAGGTGATTGGAACTTCGAACTGAACCCTTTATTTCAGCCACTGAGGTAGATTGTTCTAGTTCCACGTGCCATGCCTCTTCCGGGTGTCTTAGTTATCTCCCTCAACTCAACTCAACTCAACTCAACTTTCCAATTTTTTGTTCACCACTGCAATAGCTAGGTATTGAACTCACAAATATTTTGGTCAAGTCACTGGATCCGAGCACCGCTTTTATCCACTGGGCCATGAGGACATTAGTATATGAATTTTGAGGGCTCATAAACGTAATGTCTCAGAGTCATTTTTTTTTTTTACCAGAGTTCATATTGCAATCTTTGTTGTTACTATTACTTTTCTCTAGAACTCTGTATTGCTGTTCCCATTATGCTTGGCCGGCCCAGCATAAAAAATGCTCTCATCCATCCCATGAGCTTGGACGTAGTGAGTTTGTTCACGGAGGGGGCACTATCGGTAGGCGTAGCATGTTAGGCCACAAAAATCTCCTAAGCCGGCCAAGCATAGAAATGAATATAATGTGAGAACCAGTAATACAAAGTGCTAGAGAAAAGCAATAATAACAACAAAAATTGCAATATGAGCTCTGGTAAAAAAAATGTTACTGAGACATTTTCCACAAGGACATATGGCCCAGAGGATAAAAACGTTGGTTGGATCAAGTGACTTGACCAAAAGATTTGTGAGTTCAATACCTAGCTACTGCGGTGGTGAACAAAAACTTGGAGAGTTGAGTTAAAGTGAGATAACTGAGACATCTGGAAGAGATATGGCACATGGAACTAGAATAATCTACCCCGGTAGACGAAATAAAGGGTTCAGTTGGAAATTCCAATCACCTGAAGAAGGTCGGAGCAACGGCCGAAACGTCATAAATATGGCAACAAAGATGCGGACAACAGTCCGAACAATGTAAATAGTCTAAATAGATTGTACTGGACTACTTTTGATAGCGACCACATTTCTGACGACTAGCATAGTTTTAGACTTAACCGTTGATTTTACCCTGAGGCAGATCCAAGTGTTTCACTTTTGTTGCTTTAGCAAAATCACTCAAGACTGAGCAGGATGACGCTTTGGAAAATAAAGAACAAACTTGGAAAAGGATAGAAAAGGCTTTATTGTTCAATGAATATATCCACGGGCCAGCAAGACTGCGGAGTCACATGGAAGAGGTACTAAGACTCTTTTTAAAATATTCGCCGATTCTTGTGGCATTGATTATGGCCACCGGGCAGCACAAGCTGATAACAGATAAACATATCATGCAGGCGTTTTTTAGGAAAACAGCAGATCAGTTTTAAGAATAAACGCAATCTCTGTAGCAGAACGTTCCTGTCCCCGCATTAATCATATCAGCCATCAACTAGCCTGTTCCATAAATGAAACACCTTAGACATTCGTTAATAAAGCCAAAAACAGCAACAGCGAATACGTTATTGCATCAGGCTACTGCTAATTGTCGTTGGTCTTTTTTTCTGACAGTCGAATGAAGGCGTTTACTCACTCATCCATTTAGAGGAAATGGGAAGGTAATGTTTTGACGAGGAGCAGGTGAAAGAGAGAAAGGGAAAAACGATTCTCCGCATGCCTAAAACAAAGATTAAACAATATGGTCGAGCAAATTTTAATACAACTTAATAACAATGGCCACAATTAAGTGAAAGAGAAAATGCGTTCTCAGAAGGGTTAAAGAAAGTTCGCAAAGTGTGTAGAGAAATAAAATTCGGGAACATCAAATGTCCGTCTATGTACGGATGTGTGATTGTGTGTGTAATATATATAGGTGCGAAGATATGTATATATGTGTGCGTAAGTGTATACATATACATTTATGGATATACGTAACTCACTTAGGAAATTTCTTTTTTCGCGATCGACATAGGCTGTTCGAGCAAGTATTTTATTTCAGTATAGCCTGAGTGCCTGAATGAGAAGACTTTCTTCAGCATGATATGAGTAAGTGAATGCGTCGTGTCTGCTCCTGTATATGCTTGTACACACTCCTGTGTGTGCTCGTTGTGAGTCGTCGCGGGTGGCTTTTGGTCCGTTCTGGAGAAAGGCTATAAACGAAAGCAAATTTTTTTTTGTCGTGTTCCCATTGGTTGAGAAGAGTCACGTGATGTGCTTAAGCCACGACGTCTGCGTGAGGACGAGACAAAATCAGCTTTTACATGTTAATGAAATTGTAGTTGAAGTAAGAATTTGAAAATGTATTTTGTGGGTGTGCTTTCAAAATCTCGATGACATCAGGATTTTTCTATTCTCATAGATATTTATGGCACTTCCAGTTTTTTCGATTTAAGCTAAAAATCTATCTGTTCATAATTTTTTGTGCTTAGTGTGCTAACTTATAAGACGTCACTATCAAACAGTAAATGGTTATTCTAGTAAAATCTGAAAACTGATAAATGTGGAATTAAGAAATTATTATCCAGAAACAAAATGGCAGCCTCTATATCTACACGAAAACGAAAACGTCCCTGGAAAGAAAATCGTTGGCTTCCTGGAAGAAGTGTCCTCGATTGAAATTTTGATTTTTCCTGAGCAAATAACGGCAGGGACTATTGGAATAGTTGATGCAGATAAATGTACCTTACCATCTCAATATAGCATTAGTATACTCGCGATATAGTAACATTTATGTACATTGGTGAATAACAGACAAGAACATATACGTCACATTTCAGAGAAAACACTTTATCCACATATTTGCAGAAATTAGACAATAGTCTATTCAGGTAACAAACTAAATATATATTAGAAATATAGAAATGTGAAATGAGGCCTTACTGGCGACTTGAATTGGTCTTGCCGATGAGGACAAAGAGATTTTTTGAAACCTACGTTGGATATTGACATTGGTTGCTTCAGTTTTTTAACGGTATTGATATGAAAGAAGATTGATAGACTGTTTCAGCATTGACTGACATGTTTTTAATGATTATGAACAGCTGTCGCCGGGTTGACAAGATTCGCAGCAAATATTTTGGCGTATTTTCAAATTTTCTGTTCATTTGATTGTTTAGTAATTATTAATCTAAGATTGGAATTTAATACTTAGTGAACAGAATTTATAAATTAAGGGGAATATCTGGTTACTGTCTATGATCACTGATCAAGAATGCAACCAAGTTACGATTACATGAACGGCTTAATTCTTCCTTAGATATATTCCCATCACGTGATGAATTTTATAAAGTAATCGAGTGATTTATTTCTTCTTGATTGTGTGGAATTCTCACATGCTTTTACTATTGTATTTTATATCTACACGTACAGACAAGGCCCCATTCTATAGTGAATAATTTCAGTAATTAAATGTTTTGGGTTAGCCATCATTGTCTAAAATTCTTAAGAAAAATTGGTTTGAAACCAAATCAGGACGATAATTTACACAAAGACCCATCTATTGCTGATGTGGGTGCGAAACTTCAATAATTAAAAGAATAACATTGTTCCAAAAACCACAAGGTCTGAGTTCACTAATCAGACCTTGTAAAATATCCTATTTTTCGTCATGAAAGCTTTTGTAATAAATTGCCGCTCACACTCTCTTATATATATATGTGTGTGTGTGTGTATGCATTTATGTATATGCAACAACGTTTAGCTATTTAATTCCTGGGTGCCGATTTGTATTCACATTTATTATTGTTTTTGATTACCGATTATAAACAATTTATTTACCGACATTTGTGGCATTATAGCACTTGCCTGCCAGAGGAATTCTCTTAACGCTCGCGAGATGGTGTTGTCAAAAAGCAGTATAAAAGAAAAGTACACAAACTGTCTCTCTCTCTCTCTTTACTCAGGATGCTATATAGCAGGGTCACGCAATTACCGGCCCGCGGGCCGCATGCGACTCGCGACAGTTTTCTTGCGGTCCGCGGAAGCATTTGGAAAAAAAATTACAAATCAAAAATTTTCGTAAACTGACCACGTTGAACTGCGCGGGTCGAAGATAACTTGAACTGAGACTTGCTTCTGTCAAAGATAATTAGCTCCGTGTTTTAATAGCCGGATACCTATTGTGTAATCGCTCGTTCATACGCATGCACAATGTTGATATATTGCCGGGAATTCTGTCTCATTTCAGTTTCGTCTTTGCTTTAAGATCTGTAAAGCGCAAAATCAAAAAAAAAAAAAAAAATGAATGCCGTGCGTTTAATGAAGACTGGACAAACAAATATTTATTCGGTAGTTCAGGGAATAAGGCAGTGTGTGCTGACTGTGTCACGCAACAAGGAATACAATTTGAAACGACAACACCAAACAAAACATGCCGAGTTTGGTAGCGAAATGTCCCAGGAAGAACGCAGGAAAAAATCTACAGTGTGTTACGAAGCAACCGACACTTCAGCATAGTGCTACAGGGGCAAGCTTCATCGTAGCATACAACCTCGCTAAAAACAATAAACTGATGGAAAGTTTGTTAAGCAGTACTTGGTAGATTGCGCAAAGATCCTGTGCCTTGATGCGAGAAGCAAATTCGAAACCATTTCATTATCAAGAAAGACAATGCAGTGCATAGATTTAATGAGTGACAAACTAAAAGAACAGCTAAATTCTGCGAGCAAATATTTTGTTTCGTTTTCTTTAGCACTGGATGAGAGCACCGATAATAAAGACACTGTACAGTTACTTAATTTCGTAATCACAGAGGAACTACTTGGTTTGGAATCGATGAAAAATACAACCCCTGGTCAGGATTTGAGTGTGTTGTGGATTGTGTGAAGAAAAGTACCTTATCATGGAATAGAATGACAAGCATTACAACAGATGGCGCCAGAGCATTTACTAGAAAAAAATGTGTGTATGATTAAACTTTTAATGAACAAATTAAAAGCATAATATCCAGACAGTGATATCTTGTCTTTTCACTGTAGTTAACACCAGGAAAGCCTTTGTAAAGCTGCACAACCTAAAGCATGTGGTAGATCCTGTAGTGAGCGTGGTTAACACAATCCGATCAAAGGCGATTGACCATCGCCAATTTGAATCTCTACTTGAGAACATGGAGGTAGAGTATAGAGATGTGATTTACCACAAGAGTATTCGGTGGTTGATCCTGGGCAAAGTCCTGAAACGGGTTTGGGAAATTACAGAATGAAATCCTCCTCTTTCTGGACATAAAGGGGAGGATTTCATGTGATTTTGTGACCAAAATGGAATGTGTGAAAAGTAAAGGAGATTTGAGATGATGTTTGAGAAAGTAAATGAATTGAGTATGACGTTGCAGGGAAGGAGGCTATGAAATCTTGAAGCATGTGAGCTCATTCAAAACAAAACTAGGTCTATTTGCAAGGCAAGTAGATGAGGCCGAGTTTTGTCATATCCCTTTATTTTAAGAAAATAAAAAGTACCTGCAAGTGTTTCTTCCAAGATTAGGGGATCATTTGCCAAGTTTAGAGGATCAGGTCACAAGAAGATTTCAGGACTCCTAGAAAATTGAGCCTGAATTCAATTTGCTATTTTATCCTTTCACTGATGATATTGATACAGTATCTGAGGAGGTGCAGCGTAAACAAGCAGTTAAATCACACGCTGAAAGAAATGTTTAATTGTGACATTGATAGAATTTTACAAATCTCTATCTACTGACAAATTTCCATGTGTGTATAAATTTTGAGGATCTCAACAAGCAACCTCACTCCTGATTTCAAAATAATTGTAAAAAAAAAGTGTGAGCGTTTACATTTATTTCATTAAATTACTTGTGTTAGTTGATACGCAATTTGCACATAAATAAATTTAATGAAACCATTTCTGCGTACCACTATTGTTTTAGTTTTATTTATTATTATTATGCAATCTACACTTCGCACTAAATGAAATGTAATGTCAAGTAATGAATATGTTTCACAAGGTGCGGCCCTCCGCTAATCACGGCTCTCTCAAAGGGGGCCCCGAGCCAAAACAATTGTCCACATTTGCTATAGAGACAAGACGTATCACGTGTCCCCTCTATGGGAATCCATACTCTCCAGTTATACAGTACGTATGAGTAGCAATTATATAAATTTAAACAAATATTTACTTTAATTTATAAACACGACCAATTAAACGTAAATAAACTTATTTCAGCAAACAAAAATCGATGGGACATGTAGTATAAGGACAGTGAAATCCTTAGAGATGTAACATATATATATGTATATATATTTGTTGTCAACGCTAGATGAAGAGCATCTCTTTTTACACTACGGGTACGAGCTTTTGACAATAAAACCCATGGCTAAAGCCAGATTCAACATGTTCGAAAACTTTGCTTTCACTCATAGTAGATATTTCTTGGCAGTCGCTTTACTTTTCCATAACAAAATTTAAAACTATCTGAATTATTTTGTCAATCTGTAAATTCAACGAGACTGGACTGTAAAGCAAAGTCGATATCAGCAGCATCAACTTCAAAAGGAATCGTCACCCAAACAAGCAGATTCATCTCTAGTAGATCACTAAACCAAGACAGCATATCTTCGTGAAAATCATTTTCAGATATTCAGCATACGCAGCAAGGTCATCATCGTGAAGTTTTTTTCTAATTGAGGTCAAACATGGAAACAGCTTTAACGGTGTACGTTCAAAATCATTGCTTTATTTTTCAAGAACATGATATAGATATATGAATTGAAACTTAAACCGGTACACTGTATCTTCCAACAACTAGCCAAATCACACCACGTGGCGTTTCGATTTTAGTTTGCGTCATTGTGAACAACTGGAAAATCCCGGTGTCAAGAGAACGGAAGATGAAAATATCACCACAGCGGAAACAGAAAACAAAACCTTTTCTCAATAATTTGGTTAGGTAGGTAACACTTAGGACATCTTCGATATTACTTGTCTTCTCTCACGACAGATCAGATCTTCCCTTCGGCTAGCGAAAATTCCTCGGCTTCCGATTCAACATCTCTCTTGCTCTAATTCTTGTTCGCCCTCCTCCAACAGCTGGCTTGTAAGAGACTGCCGTTCTACGGGTAGCTCGCATCTGACTTCCTGTTACCCATCATTATATAAGCCCACAACTAGAAATCGCTAAGTTCTGGCGAGTGACACTTGATCTTGAAAGTATTTATTTATTTGGTCTATCCTGGACCTACTTTTGGACAGCGAGTGGCTGCTTCGAAGAGTCCACTTTTAGGCTTCACTACTAGTCAGAAAACAGACACTTCAGATCCAGACAAAACCATTTAGTTCACTTAACTTCATGGGCATTCTAATCACATATATATTACTCAGGTATGCTTTTTGCATCAGAAGATGGGAAAATAATATTCCCATGTTATATAGTTATCAGGTTAGCACTTATAAAAAGTGACTGAAATGTTAAGAAAATGATTTATACTTTTACACAATAATTTGGATTTAAGCCAATATAGCCAAGAATCCATTGTCAATGTTGTTTTATGCAGTTTTTCCAGGTACATGAATAAACTTTCTTTTTAAAAAACAAAAACAAATATTCCATGTAATTATTAACCCTTTAAAGTTGGTAACGCTAAAATACATCTGCAAGTTTCATTCTTTTACTGTACGACAGCACCTGAATGCACCAATAACTGGATGGCACTGTATTTCAATTCACACTTGTCACATGATCAACTAGAAGTACTTTTACAAAACCCATATCTTATAACCAGTAGCACCAAGGTGTCTAAATTTGATATCATTTGAAAGACAAATCATATAAAATCCACTTGTAACACATGATTTTCAACATTTTTTTTGAGATATATCAATTTAACATCACATATTCAGGTTTTCAACAATTCAACTCCAGCAATGAAATCTTATAGGGTTAAGTAGAATTAAAATTTCTAGAATAAATATATTTTTAAGTCATTTTTATACAGCAAGTTTGGTTTCAAGAATTTAAAACCTCTTCACCATCATTCAATCTAATAAGTAGAAATTAGTGACACAAAACAGTCTATTAACTGATGGTATGCATTCATGAAAAATGTATAAATTTTTATGGATAGGGATATTTGAATTTTTTTCCTCATACTTCTTTACATACCATTAAGACCAAGGAGCTTGTAATTGACAGTTACCAGTCTGTGAAAAGTACATTAATCATTGCTTAAGAAATACATTTATACTGCAGTTCTTATTTAAATTAATTTGCTTGTTACATCAGATTTACAACAGGAAAAATATACAAATAAAATAAAGTTTACAACCTGAATATAATTCACCAAATGTCTTTGTCATAGCAGAACTCAAACTATGACCACCAACTCTGGAGCATGGGTTTAGTTTGGCTGTTGAAAATTTGAAAACTTTTTTTGTTGCAAGGTTTGATTTACAATGTAAGTACAATGCTGAACTGGACTGTTACTTTGTGTACCTCAGATTAACTAAAGCAAATATTTATCTTTTTGTTTAAAGACACCTAGCTGAAAATGTACCTAGTGACTGTAAAATATATATTATTCAGTTTACTTTTATAATATTGGCAATGGTCATCAGAGAACTATAAACATTAATCTATTAATATTAACACACAAAACCATAGTTTAATGTTATGCCCATTTTTAGTGCTTCAATCAAAAAGTGGTAGGATAAATTTATGGTCAGTTTACCAGCAAATTGGACAGGATGGTTTCGAGAAGTGATTACACAAATCTAGCTTAGCACCCACTTTCCTTAGTTGAAGAAATTAGGAAAAAAATTAGCCCAAACTCCAATTCATTTAGGCTGCAAGTAATGATGATGATGATAAATTTATTCAGACAAGTATCCTTGTCTTGGTTGCAATCACAATATTTTGCTCATTGTACATTTTTCCTGTCTTATTTGGCAATGTTTTTAGAAATTTGATTCAGTTCACATGTGAAGATTGTTCTTATTTCACTCTCTATGAAAGAACATATTCTCTTATTTAATTCTTCCTTGTGATGCAGTTATTGCTTTTTTATTGTCTTAGAGATTCAACTCCTGATCACCAACCAGATTTTAGCCACTGTAGGAAAAACTGTCTCTAATAGAAAGACTATTAAATCAGAACTGTCTGATCACAAATGGAGAGAAAAGAAAGTGATTGCCATAAAATTGTGAAATAAAATCAGAATAATAAAGACTGTAAATAATCCTGTCCCATTAACTTCATCAGCTCAAGTAGAGCAATTAATTAGGAAAGAACAGGCATTCATTTTTATGATGCATTTCTCAAAACAGATGGGAGTATAAAAGAATATGAGGTATTTGATAGAGAGAGTGAGAAAAAAAAAAAAAAAAAAAAAATAGATTGAATTCTGTTTGATAAGGCAAACAAAAAAAAAAATACAAAGCATTCTGTCAAGTCTCAGACATGGTTTGTTGGCATACTTAAAAAAAAGAAAAAAAAGAAAAACAAATATTTATTGTTAAAATTTTTCTGAAATTCCACAATCTGGAAAAAAAAACAAAAAAACAAAACATCAACTACTTTTTTCTAATTTTATTATCCATAAGTGACAAGAACTTGATATAATTTGATTAATATAGCCCAAGCCAGGGAGTAATGAATGACACCACTTTTAGGAAAGATAACTCATTGTTGGCAGTTGTCTGTTACAATCGAGAACCACGATTATCTCGTCGAGCTAAAAAAATAAAAAATAAAAATAATGACAACAATACAGAAACATTGAGTTGTTTGAACAGCTAGAAAAATATACATTTGCTTAAATTCAATGCAGACAATCTCTTTAAACCAGTGCAATAAAAAAGAAAGAAAAGAAATCATTTTAAATTCCCCATTTTTTGTATACATTGTTCTTACATTTTTGGTAGTAAAGATTAACTTCATAATCCAAAACCTTTGCATATAAGTAATATTATTGTTTTTATAAGTATAACAGCAATTTTTTTTATCTTAAACTGATCTCAAAATATGAGTAAAAAAATAAAATTCAAATTTGACGAGACTATAGTATTTCAATTTCTGCTTTAATCTATTTAGCAGAGAAAATTAATCTGAATGGTTTACAGTTAAACACATGCATTATATACTTGCAAGATAAAATTGTATTTTTTTTTTATTTTCTCTTGAAAACAATCTTTTGATTTGAAAGAAGGTAAAGAAATTATTCATATACAATAGTAAGTACATTCAATCCTTAGAACTTAAAAAAAATAAAAATAAAATAAAATAGAAAGCTAAAAAAAATCAAAATTTATCTGGAGAAAATTAAAGTACAGAGTGATTGCAAAGTAATTCCCTATTTTATGTATGAGTGGCCAGCCAGGAGTCCTGACTTAACAAGTCAGGACTCCTGGCTGTGTCTTTCTTTGGAGGTCGTTTTAAGGAGCAAGTTTACTATAGCAAACCAAGATTTATTAAGAATTTGAAGGGCGAATACAAAAAGTTCTGTCTTCTATACCACAAGATTTCCTGGTGAAATCATATGATGTGACTCCTGGATGGCTTGAGAAGCTGGTAATGAAATCTGGTGCCCACAATGAATTTTAAATAAAACCTCATACTAAACACTCCTCTCACATCCATTTCTTACAAAAATTATAGTTAATAAATAAATTATAAGTATTTTAAAATGGGGAGTAAATTTTCAACCACTCTGTACACTAGAAGTAATATCAAGAAAAATTAGCAACTTTTAAATCAGGAGAACGGGTTCTGAATAATAAAAAAGTAGAAAGTTTTAGAAAGAGTAGATAATAGCAAAAGAAAGACAGTTTTTGAAATTTAAAAAAATAAAATAAAAACAAACTAAAAGTATTATTTTAAAATGGATACCAAGTGGACTTCCCAAATAAGTGGGTCAGTCTTTCAAAGATAAAAAAAAAAAAAAAAAAAAAAAAAAAAAAAACCACAAAAAGACGAAAAGAAAACCACAACAATAGGGTGTTAGTGAAAATGTAACGTACACTTGTTGCCCCACTGATCCCTATCTCTATTCTTCCAATTGTCTCTCTTGTCATTCCATTGTTGATTATAATCATTGTGATTACCCCATTTGTTGGAATCACCACGTTTATTCCATTGCTGATCACGCCTTCCCCATCTATTCATCTGTTGATTACCGTCATAGCCTGAAAAATAAACATCAATCATTTGGAACATTTTGCACTTCTGCAAAAATATTACAAACATTCTTGTAGCTTCTCTACTATCAGTGGATTAGGTTTGCTGAAGAATCTAGCATCAAAATAGGTTTAGAACCTATTGTTTTAATCAGCTTTCATTCAAAGTCCTTTTAATTTAGTCAATATTTATGTTTGCATCCTTAGCTTTCTTCATAGATATCCCTTCCATTTTGGAAACCATTTCATTACAGAGCAAATCATTATATATATATATATATATATATATAAAATACTACTTTGTCTAGCATAAAACGAGGATAAAATAAGCTTGACATTTAGCATGCATTTTTTTAATTCTATTAAAATCATTAGATGAATCTCTTAAATTGCAGGTTAAAATTTGCAAGAAAACTAAAGATTGATTTCAGCACTTACCTCCGGTCTTGTAGTAGTTCAAGGCTGGCTTATTCTCTAAAATGCGCTCATTGTTCTCAACAAGATTAGCCACCTTTTCCGCTAACTGCAGGGCCAAAGACTGAAGGCGGGTGGGCTCTGTGCGATGCATCACCACAGTTTGGGTTGGTTCATCTAATGAAGCCTACAATATTATTGTGAACATATAAAAAGCATTAAAAAGTCTTGCAAATAATTAATTTGACCTATTTTTAGACATTCTAAATATTTTTCACATTTTCTTATTTTCCAACAGTAGAAACTCTTTCATAATAAAATAAACTGAACATCTTTCATTTCAATTACTTTAAAATCAAAGGGGTCTATGAAAACAGCAATCCATGAAAACATTAAGTACTAGTGATTGGATTTTAACTGGGAAAATTAATGAAGGTTTCTGCCTGTCAGATGATAGGACTATATGATTGGTACCTTTATAAATTACCTATACTTAGGTTAGGGAAAGGGAAAATTTCAGTGCATTTTTTATGTAAAATTCTGTTATAATTTCAGTTTCACTAGGAGGAAAATAAAGGTTCTGATTCTGAAATCACGTAATCACTTTAATGTGAAGATTTGAACAAATAATATTGAAAAGATTAACATTTGTTCACTTCTTAAAAATATTTAATGTCTAATAAGTCAGTTGCCTGGTATGTAAGCAAACTTACCATTAGTTCTTCATTAATGATCATTTTGCTGATAATAGAGTGGACAACTGCTGGCTCCAACTGAAACATCTCACTGAGTGTAACCATACTGAGGGTATCATATACACTGCTGTATGTGAACAAATATGTACGCAGACTTTCCTCTTGAATCTTCTGGGTAATTAAAGCCCGTACTTTGTCTGCCTGCAGAAACAGATCCCAAACCTAAAATAAAAAAAAAAAATATTCACTTAAATTTGGATTTTAAAATAAATTGTTGTGCAAAAGTTGGGTGGGCATTTTTTTAAACTATTTACAATGATGGTCACCTTGTACAAGGCCCAAGAGCTATTCAGAGTAAGAGGCACAATTTATGAGCATATGTGGGGGAGATTATGGTTTGACAGATTGTTGTGATTGGAAAAGCATCCTCTTGGGAGGTATTTCATGAAATAGCAGTTTGTGAGAAGCTGCATCTCAAAAAGGGTGGTTTGCTACAATGTGCGTGGCATAAAAGGTGAAGATTACACCTGGTGGAACCAAATGATCAGTAGCTCATTTATGTAAAGTAGAAAGTAGATTGAACCAAGAGGAGAGGCCCAGGGGATGCTAACATTGATTACTTGGGCCTCAGTGGACTCACTTCAGGGTCCTACTCATTAGGAAGGACTTGATAATTGAGAAGACTCTCCCAAAGATTCCATAGCCAGAGAGTTTGTGCAATCTATGCCACACCTTTGAAATCTCTGTGATTGTCCTTGGGAAGTATTTGTTGTCCAGTAGACTGTCACTGATTCTATGAGTAATGATAGGATATCAGCATTAGACTGAGCAAATCAAAATCTGCTTGTCACTCATAAGGTTGTTCCTATTGCTGATTATAGCTGCAGTCCATATAACATCAGGACAACCTTCAAAAGTTGGACGACACTTCCCAGATATCTCTACCAAGTAAAACCCCTCATAGAGGAGAACATGACTAAAGACTGTGTGTACGCTATCCCGTGCAGCTGCGGAAAGAAATATAAAGGAGAGACAGGCTGTCCCCTTAAGGTAAGGCTTCAAGAACACCAGAAAGCTGTAACACGAGAGGAAGTGGAAAAATCAGGTGTGGCTGACCACATATGGAGGGAAAAGGGAGATCACTGCCCTCTGTGGGATCAGTTTGAGATCATAGACAAACAACACTATTGGAAAATTCGTAAACTTAAGGAATCAGCACATATGCTAGGCCAAAACAATCTCCCAAGTTGACCAAGCATAGAAATAAATACAATATGGGAACGAGTAATAAGAAGTACCAGAGAAAAACGATAATAACAACCAAAATTGCAATACGAGCTCTGGTAAAAACATGCAGTGATAACAGCAAAAAAATTGCAATATGAGCACTGGTAAAAAAACAGTTGCTGAAGACATTAGGTTTATAATACCCAGAAATTCATACACAGATGTCCTCAAAGATACATGGCACAGTGGATAAAGGCATTAATTGGAGCCAGTGATAGGACCCAAAGAGTGAGAGTTCAATACCCGGTTAAGGCAGTGGAGAACTTGGAGAGGGGAATTAACAGATGACTGATAATTGACATCCATTAAACATGGCACATGGAACTAGAATAGTCTACCCTAGTGAGTGAAATAAAGGGTTCAGTTCGACATTCCAACCACCTGAAGAAGGCTGGAGGGTACAACGGCTGAAACGCTGTAATAAATATGGTGACAAAGTGGAGGACAATAGTCTGAATAATATAAATAGTGTATATAATACATCATCTCAGAAATATAGACAGATAGCTTCAAAAGGTTTGCTAATGCCACCAAGAAGACTGAGGAGTGCTCAACCATATTCTTGAAAACAGCATACACTTGACAGTTTCTGCAGGTTTGGGAAGGATTTCTTCTTCCAGCAGCAATTAAATAATTTTGCTAAGATCAGGGTTACCACTGGCATTTTAACTGAACTGGTAATCTTCATAGGGTAAAGAATTTTGAGACTTTCCAGGATGTGATAAAAATTATTAGTGAGATTGTGTTCAGTGAGATGAGGGAAATTAAGAAGTGGATGACGTTTGTCATCTAATGTTGAGTTAGAGGGTAGATTATGGTGAAGAGCTTTGCCTTATCTGACAAGGGTGAAATGATCTCAGAATCATTCTAAGCACTGATGTTTTGCCACTATTCAAAATTTGGTTTGAGATTTTACAGAACTCCCAGGATCAGTTGTCTGCTTTTGATCTTAATCCGGACTGTGCATAGCTACACTTTGCATTTTCTGGACGTCTCTTGCAATAATTGTGAACAGTTCTGAATACAGCAAGTGTCCTAAATTGTTCCCGTGATAGATATTGTAGTAGTGGTGGTTACGGTGAGCTATGTCTGCAGCACATTCAAGGGTGAACCAGGGTTGGCCGTTTGGTTTTTGCTGGAACTTTTCCTGGGTTATAAAACTCCATTCAAGAAAAGATTTATATCCAAGATTAGGGCAACAGTTTTGGAGATAGTATGTGTTTGAAGAAGTCTGAGAGAAGAGCTTTTCCATTAAGTAAAATCAGAAAAGCTGTTTGTTCCAGTGGTCTTTTGTGCATCAAAAAAATCATTCTTTGATTTGGCATTAATTTTGAAACTTATGAATGATTTGAACCAAACAGGGAGAGGAGAAACATTTTGTCAGAAGAGATCAAGGTTTGCCTGATGTCCTGTTGCATTAGAAACACAAGAAGGTTCATCAATAATCTGTCCCAACTTGTAGGCGACGGAGAAGTTGCAGTACCTGATTTCTTCGTTGGTTTTGTTCAAGTGGACCAACCACTTGTGAATATTGAAGTCACTATACAAATATGAAAACTAGCTGAGGGAAGCCCAGTGAGGATATTATCAATTGCCTTAGCTATTTGGTTAAACATTAGTTCCATCATTCAATGGAGAGTGAAAATGAAGTGGCACTGTGAACAAGTACCACACAGAAGATATGGGAGATCAGGGTCCTTGCTTTTGGGGATTCTGCCACATGGGAACCCATCCTTAATATAGGCCATGGTGATTTTGATGGTCATGCTTTACTATTAGGGCTGAGTAGCCTGTGATTGTTAGTTCCTGCACTGGGATAGATGGATAAATACCAGTTTCAGACAGGGATAAGAGGTCAGGTTTGGCATTGACAAGATGGAGATCCACCTATGGAAAGTTAGTACGGAGACCCCTTGTTTAGTGTAAGAGATGGTGAACTTGGAGTCTACTTTTGTTTTTCATTTTGTTCAATTTTGTTTTGGTCATGTTTAGAAATCAGTGTGTTTGGGTAAAGGATAGGTGGTGAGACAGTGATTAACAAAATAGAAACTAGAGATAATAATGAAACTATTTTGCTAAGGAAGATTTGAACAAATATGTTTATATTCTGCAAAATAATTTTCAGTTTTACTCAGTTTGAAACACTTATATGAAATATACAAGTCAGATGAAGTAAATGTAAGAATTTGAATGGCTAAGTTTTATAATACAAACCATATATAGTGACAAAATTTGAATAGTAAAAAGGGTAATGTAATCTGCCCTCAATTATAATTCTTTTCCAACTGAAATGAATGATGAAAATATACTGTTAAATAAAATGACATTTTTACAGCTAACAGCAATGGAAGAATACACATTTTTACTCTTGTCTGGTTATAAATATCAGAGAAAATAAGAGTTTCTTAGTGTCATTGATACAATACCACTCAATTATGAGATGTGAAATATGTTAGAAGATAGTACAACAATTCTCTTTGAGAAATATAAAATCCATATTCATGTAAAATGTCCTTTTCTTTAGTGATTTAGAGACAGTAGATTTAGTGTAAAACCACTTGTAGCAAAGAAACGTATCCCTGATGTCCTAAACCAAAGCAATCAATGTTGGCATTTGAGAAAAAAATATCCAAAATATTACAAAGGTTCTTGGAGAAAACAATACATGATGATTCAAAATAAAAATGTTGAATCATCCAAATATTTGCTCATTAGAATAGCAAAAATATTGATAAAAATATTTTCACCTTTCCATTCATCTTTTCATTGATGACAAAATTTTTACAAGCTTCCCAATCACCAGTTTTCATGGCCTTTGAAGCAGCCACAATGTGTTCTCTCATACTTTCTGGAGGTCCAGTCAGTGTTTGTCTTTCACTGTTTCGTAGTAGATTATGATAGTTTCTGCTAATCATACGTCTCCTAGCATCAAATTCATGAGCTATTAAAAAAATGAAATAAAAATGCATATAAAACAGAAAACAATTATCTGTGTCAATTCACAAAATGGTTTCCAATATAACTGGTAAAATTAGTGTTATATTTGAAATGTGTTAAAAATTTCAATAATTCTAGTCTTTTATACTGTAATCTATACCAACTATCCCTAAACTGTCTTAATACACCTGTAAAAGTTTAAGCAATATTGTGCCTATTAAAATAGTGGTTAGTTATAAATATTGAAAATAATGGAATTTTTAAAAATTTATTTTTATCAAAACAATTAATTTTATGTGTTTCTTAGGAAGCACTTGAGCCTGAAAACATGGACATCAGCAAAAATATTCACTATAATAATAATAATAATAATTATATGATAAAAACTTAATATAAAAGTATACCTGTACACTTCTTGAAATCTTCAATTATGCTAATTATAGTTCAGCTAATTTAAATTTGTTTAGATTTTAAATTAAATTTTAATATCAATTTTTGTCAAAAAACGTACATATTCATAGGACTAGAAGCACTGGATGAAGATTTATAAAACCTTTCACTAATTTTATAAATAAAATTAGTAAGAATTATATTTGAATAGATTCTGAGTAAACTGGTGAAATATGCAGTGTCATAGATGAAATGACAAAAGACACTTGAGAGTATCTTGTTGAAGTCATCTGACTGTAAGAAGTACATTTTAAAAGCATGATTCTCCATTCAGAAGATATAATAGACAATTTCAACACAAAATCAAGCAAGTGTAAATATTTTGTTTTTACAAGAAGTACTTGCCAATAACATTTTCCTCACATTTGTAGGTCCAGTGATGAAGATAAATTTTGGCCTTTATATTCTACCACATAAAAAAATTGATTACAATAATTGAGTTAATTGAGAAAATAGTTGAGTTAATTGAGAAAATTTCTCTTGCTTGTTTATATAATTTAAAACTATTCATTTCAATGATCACTGATCAATTTTATCACTAAACCGAATATTAAAAGAAAATTAATGTATACATAGTCTTTAATTATAAAAATATTGCGTCATAGGTTGAATATTATGTTAAATGGATCCCCATACCCCTCAGGGATGAACTCATCTAGTATATATGACATCCAGGATTCCCACAGATCTGTGGGAAAGAAATCCCTGGACTTTTCCAGGACTATGTTAAGAAGTTTCAAGGACTGAAACTAGTACATGCATACACACATACAAAGTGAATGGTCATCAATTTCAAAAACACAAACTTTGTGAGTCATCTTAATAGTTTGACAGATGAGATGTTCAAAGAAAAGCTACAGCTGGTTCCAATAATTCATGTCATATGGATCAGTTGAAAGCAGTGAAGAAATCCAAGTGTTGAAGGTTAAAACAGAACTGAATGCAGACTTGGTTATGTTACACATTTTGTGTAACTCAGACTTGTCCATGAGAGTACCAGCAATCTTCAAACAACTTTGCACAATTTTTGATATTCTTTGTTGCTAGATAAATAGAACAAAGTATCCAGACTATCTTCATGCTTGCTGATATTCTTGAAAGCAAAATTTCCTAACAGCCTCCTTCTCAAACTCTTTGTACTGACTGATGATATCAACACAATTAGATTTGCTGATTTGTTTTCTGTCCATCATGTGAGAAAGACATCTTTTCATACTGCCTTCTGTGGCAATTTTTTTTTTTTCACAAATGGATCCTGGGTTCAGCCATGCAAGTGACTTTACAAGAGGGTATCTAAGAGGAGACTTTGCCAAAAGTTTCTTAATGATGGTGATGAACATTGTTGCAATTCTGCATGCAACCAGATCTTTTGCTGACATTTCCTTTTTTGGATAAATTTTGCATAGCCTTTCTGCCAGAAATCCACACATGATCTATGCAGCACCTTTATGCTATGTTTGGATCTGACAAAATTCTTACAAATTTATTTAGTTTGGTAAATGTAATTACCTTTTTAGTGTGTTTTTCCTTTACAAATCTTAACAGTTTCATAATCAACTGCAAGGAAAGGAAGCAATGGTTTATTGCTCTATTTTATCAGAAATAGTTTAATGTCTTTCAAAACAGACACAAAAATCTGCAGTTTCACTGGAAATAAAATGCCATTCATGTTTGACAGCACTGCAGAGAAGGACTTCGCCAGGGTACATTTTTCTTTTTTAAGTTAACAAATTTGTTGACATTTGACCAAATGTCTAGGAGTCATTTAGGTTTGTACATTTTCTATCCATCTATGGCAGAAATACAAAAGTAAAGAGACAGGGCTGTTAGATTGAACTTTTATGAAGCCAAACAATAAAAGCCAAATGAGTTTTAATATATTTCATCATTTTTTCCTAGAGATACAGGTCATTATTAGCCTGCAAACTTTAAAAATAACATTTTTCTTATTTTTTCAAAGATGCATTTTCTATCCCAAGACACATTTTTGATTCTATCAACCTTTCAGTCCATTTTCTTCGAGTCAAATTTTATTCTCAAACTTGTTACTTTTGGTAACAATTTAGACAAACGTAGTTTACACAAACATGGGAAGCGTAAAGTATCTACTTTTTCATCATGAACTTATCCACCACTGACTAGAGATCAAAAGGACCTTTTATTTTGAAATTGACATGTAAATAAAATTTCTTCAGTTGTTCAAATTTCGAAAAAACTGATAAATGTTTCGAGATTCTACTAAAATGTATTTTATTACCATAAAATAATTCATTATTTTCCTTTCAACTACAAATTCAAAGAGTGTGAATTAATTTATCTTTGACAGAGATGTTTACTTGTCTCTGATGCATTTTATCTTTGACAGAGATGTTTACTTGTCTCTGATGCATTTTATCTTTGACAGAGATGTTTACTTGTCTCTGATGCATTTTATCTTTGACAGAGATGTTTACTTGTCTCTGATGCATTTTATCTTTGACAGAGATGTTTACTTGTCTCTGATGCATTTTATCTTTGCTGTTCCTCTATTTTTGTTGAGTAAGGGTAGCAGCTAAGAGAAGACACACCTTCATATTCTTTCTCCCTTATTTTCTCATCACCTAGATGTTAAAATACTGAAGTAACTACAAGGTCATGACCACCTCCTAATCAAGGAAACAAACTACCATTTGCAACAATTGTCAACTGACGACTAAAAGACATTTTTCTTCTTAAAAGCACAATTTTAAAATTTAAAAAAAAAAAAAAATTCAGATTTCTGGGATTTGGCATTTTCATTTTCCTGAATTGAGAAAATGGATGTGCATGCAGGCCAATTTAAAAAAAATTCCATGATCTTCAAGCCTTGGAAAAGGCCCTGTCAATTTTCCAGGACCTGTATGAACCCTGGACATCATTCTGTCCCCTTAACATAAAAAAAGAATGTTTTTAAATTAGTATAATTCTGTACTGATAATATTTCATCAATAAATATGGATACAGAGTTTTAAACTTTATTATTAGAAATGCATGTCAAATCTTTAAAAGCAAATGTTTGTTAAAAAAAAAAAAAAAATTGTCCAGTGTCAAAAAATGCAAGTGTTTGTTAGCTTACCTGCCATGTATGGAATTTCAATCAACATAGCAGAGACTAAATAGACACATTCAAGCAACTCCAGGTTGATGTGCATGTGGTAAGGCATTTGACGCCTTTTCTCAATCAGTTCTTGTTCTGGAGTTCGTTCATGTTGCCTTTGCAATAACAATCCCTGAAAAAACAAATCATCTAATTAAACTTTGTCTAATTTTTGTTCTAAACTAAGAAGTGTATAATTTTTAAGGCTAAAATTAATTTCAAGTCTGTACTGTCCTGAATGTTAATTTTACATAAGTTAAATTTTATTTCTAAATTTATTTGATACAGTTAGACATGATTCTATCTGAGTGAGAAAAGAGTATTTGTGATAAAGAGAAAATAATTTACCTGAGAAAGTAATTCTTTTGCCCGTCCAATTGACTGGATATCAACCAAAGCATTATGGGCGTCTTTAATCATTCCCTGACGGAAGGCACACAATCCAAGTTGCACCATTGTACGATTGTATTGGATCTAAATAGCACCAACAAATTATAAGACCAACAATTACTAAAATGTGTATTACTACATAGTGTACAATATATAATAAAATTGCAAGCATTCTTTGATAGTTTCATTTTATAAATCTAAATGTCACAAGTTGGAACATAACCAGAAAAATTCAAACGTTTACATTTTATTGCTTTATTTGTAAATATTCTTTTTTTAAATTGAAACGTATACTAATGAACTTCACTGACTGAAAGAATTATACTATTAAAATAAAGATAGTAAGTTTCATGTTGGAGCTATAGACATGAATCATTAAGTATCTACTATTAGAAATAAAAATTATATCCTCAACAGAATATTAAAATATGTTCAGATGACAGTGACATAATTATTAGTGACAACTGAGAAAAAATAAAAGCATATGAAAATGAAGTGTGAATTTCACCTGGGTGGGTATGTCAGAATGTTGAATATTGTCTTGCAAATGAGACATCATCATTAGGTCACGGGCTTCATACCAGCGATTATGTATGGCATGGAAGTAAATATGGTAGAGAATGGCATGTGTTCTCAAACGGTCAGTTGAGTCCTTTACATAGATGTACTTGCATAATTTGTCCATTGTATCTTTGCATTTAATGCCAGCATCAGTCTGAAATAAGATATGAAGGGACTTAGGTTTTTATTAACCAATTTAATAACATAACTAGAAAATTAATAAAAAGCAAATCAATTAATAATGTAGTAATTGATTTGTTGTATAATACCTTTTAATTATTGGTACCCTACAGAGAAAATGATAATAGATAGTTGCATATAGTATGAGGCTGTGATCACTGGTGTCTCGCCAGGTAATAACACTTTTTGCATTCTTTTACATAAAGTTCTCTAAAAGATTTACTTATTCAGAGATATGAGAAGATTTGTTTAAAAATTTATTACAATTAGAAATGAATCAACTGTTGTTCAAATTGCATACAAAAACAATAGCTTGAGAGCCATTATTTTCTACTTGGGTAAATGCAATGTAACATTTATTCATTTAACAACAAAATTAAAAAATTAAGTAACAAAAGCTCATCTGACAATTATATGTTTCTCTAGAAAAGTGAATTAACCTTGTATGCATAAATGTATTCAATAATTTCAATGTGGCAGTAAATGATTCAATTTACAAGTTATGATTTTTAGTACAAATTTAGATTAAGACAGGAAAAAGATAATGAAGCTGATTGATATTTTTGATAAAGCTATTACTAGATTACCTTGTAGTACATATGTTCAATTCTTCTTAAGTAACACCTGCAGAGTTCCTTGGTTGGAACTTGGTTGTTTTCTAAATAAGATTGGAGCTTCTCAATGATTTCACAAACAGTACGCTCATCCTTAAGCCTACATATGAAATAAAAAAAAATAAAGATAAAATTATTATTTTTCCTCTCAATTAAAAAAAAAAAAAAAAAATTAAATGTCTAATAATGTCCCCAAAACATTTGAAGACAAACTCTACAAGAGTACACACTTCAAATATATTAGAATGATGCAAATTTTTCAACTTTTTTTGGATAAAATCTTATATTCATATAATATCATATTATCATTATTCTGTTATTTTTCTTGACTCTTACTAACCTTACCACTTATTTTTGGATTTTATTTATAAAATAAAATAAAAACAATTTTCCAAATGAAGTGAAGAATTTTTAGATTTTAAATTTATTGGAACTGTGCCAAAATTTCCCTACAGTATTGTATAATAATAATTCATTCAGGTTCTAGCAATTTGTAATAAAGAATTCCCTTTGAATTCTGGGAATACCAGGTTCTGTAAGCTTGGATGTGCAGATGGTGTAATGGATAATGGCTTGGAATTGTTAATCGAAAAGCAAAGTTCTGATTCCAGTTGGGTTCAGTATATTCACTGATATGGTGGTTTCATACCTTAGGAAAGGTATGAAACTACCTCTCCCCCAGCTATGGGTTAATTAGTAAAACTTGTGTGACTAAATCATTATCTCCTCCAAAACATTCTTAGAATCTAAAAATATTTTTTGGCTTTAAATAACCTAGAAAGAGTTGATAAGCCACAGAAATCAAATCAATCAAGGTTTGAATTCTCCCAAAGAACCTTTCCCTCCAGTGTGAACCTTTGTCATTAACTACATCCAACTAGTCATGATAGTGGGAGTTACACACATATATATTCTTTTTCCAGCTGTGAAATGGCTAACTTAGGTAATCAGAAACAAAAACTTTATTTAAATGTTGATGACCCAGATATGGTTGAAATGTCCTCTAAGCATGTGGCTAACAACCACATGTGTCTCCAAGCGAAGATCATTATATAAAGACAAAAGACAACTTTCATGCATCTTTCCAGAATTTTCTTATTAGGTTTGATTATTTGGCTAATCCAGATAATTTCTGGTTTGATTTTTGGTCTGCAGTCAGATCAACTTATTTACAGATGGATTAAACAATCTCTTGTATTACTAAGTATGGTCACTTTCAGTTGTCTGGCCAATTCCATATATGGGCATAAATGCAATAAGATCAGTCACAAACTTACCATAAATTCCACATTTTTATTTATATATTTCTATTTTCATAACAAAATTCCTACTAAGGGGAGAAAAGGAAAAAAAATTCCTGTTAATTTTTTCAACTTGTCCAAAAGTATTAGACAAATCCTACTTGCTTGTAAATTCTTACTACTGGGGAGTTGTTTGTATCTTGTCACACCGAGTAAATTCCATCAAAGTTGAGATGGCGAAGGCAGTTCAGGATATGTATATAATTTTCTTCATCTTGGACTCTTTGTAAAAAAATACATTTTTCAATGTTCAAAAATGACCATGTCAAGCAAAAAGACAAATCTTTAAATGTTGACCAATGTTCCTTTCCACAAGTTCATGTGTAATTATTCACTTACCTAGCTTCTGAATTTTATCCAAAGCTTGGAAACAATTTATCAAAGTTGACTATTCAAGCAATAAAATGCTAAGTAAAATCAAAATGCATCAACAATATTGAGGTTTAAGAAAAAATATTAATGACCTTTTAGAACGTTAAATAAGATGCAAGGATTTTTTTAAAAATAAATATATGCTAATTCTCAGTAGTGTTCATGATACAAATAGAACAGCAGTAATGACTAACACTCTAGAATAGATTAGGTTTATGTAAAATTTAAGAGTATTTCTAAATCTCTAAATCTTCTTTCCATTGTTGTGCCTCTTTTTGTTAAATGAAAGTTAACAAAATATTTTCAAAAATCCTAACAAAACTGTAAGGAAATAACGCATTGTTGCATTTGATTATTTGCAACAGGTATCATTTTGTATTGTCAAAATAACCAAAAATTAATCTTTATTAACTGCAAATAATAGAATGTTCTTTTGCAAAATTGTCAGTATTATGTAATAATACTGACAATTTTACAAAAGAACATTGTCAGTATTATTACAAAACAGTAAACATAACATTTGATACATTAAAAGGCAAGTAAGAGTATTGAATTCTAAAGATGTCATGAGGCATTGTTCTCTTGCATTTATTCACATGAAATAAAACTTACCGTTCAATATACTCAGTACTGTGAGGATCACATCCTTGCAGCATCTTTTTAAATTCTTCATCCATTCTCTCTACAATAGTTAAGATGCAACCTCGAACTCTATAAGGAGAAGTCTAAAAGAGGGGGAAAATAAATATCAATATTAGGATATTTACTATATGTCCAGGCATTCAGGTGTGTAAAAGAAAAAATATTCACATTATTTGGCCGAGTGATTATCTTAAGATAACTTAAATAAGATAAAATTAATTGAAATAAAATTCAGTAAAATTTTACAAATCCATTGAAGTATTTAATTATTTAAGGTATCTTTTTAAACTAGAAATTCTGACTTAAATAGTCAATTTAGGTATTCAGTTTTTGCATGTAAACATATCCTTAAAATACATTTTGATTAAAGTAGATTTCTCATTAACACAAAAGTTTAATTTGAAAAGAACAGTTGTTTTCAATCTTCACTCAATAAGAACTCATGACAATGTAGACTTCAAATAAAAAAATAGAACCATGTTGGAAATTTTTAACTGTAAACCAATTATTCTAACATGGAAATCTTGTGTGTGTGTGTGTGTGTGTGTGTGTATGATAAAAATAGTTTTACAGTATGCTATATTTATGGGTAAGTGCTTAATATCAGCGAGAGCATATGTAAATGTAAAAGTGGACACTGTTTCATGATTCAATACAATCTCCAGGCTATTGAAGATTGTGTTCCAACATGAAGCAGACTCACTGCTTGGCAATGAACCCAGTGTCCACATACACACACAATAGTACAGAGCAATATTCAAAGAACATCAGAATCAACAAGAAAAAAAAAAAAAAAAAAAAAATAGTAACCTCAACATTTTCACTGTCTTCTGGGATATTCTCACTGACCTGAATGTCAGGATTTTCTACTAAGTGATCAAGTTGTTTAATTACATAAGACAAGCAGCTGAAAAAATAAAAAATAACAGCGTATAACAATGAAATACAGTGAAATAAAGAAACATTTAAAGATTTCAAATGAATACATAAAATATTGGCAGCATTTCAAAGTGAATTAAAATTAAATGAATATTTCACAATTTTAAATTATGAGAGGTAATAAGAGAATGTGAGGTAAATCTCATTAAATTTATAGCAGAATGCTGAAAAAATTCGTATAAATGAATAAAACTAAAAAGAAATTTAAGACAAAAGGATGCAAGAATATATCTTGAAAATCTACATTAGACATTCTAATATTGAAGACTAAAAAAAGTAAACTAATATAATGAAATTAAGAGATTGACTCACTTCTGCCACAGTTCTGGTTTCATATTTGTGGCAATGTTAGGATTGTAGTCATAAATAGCAGCTATAATAGAAAACATTATTTTGCAAGCCATGGCTGGACCTAGTTTGTTGTTCTCTGACACAACAAGAAGTTCTTCCAGAATGCCAATCATTTCACTACGATCAGTTGCCTTTTTGCCTCGAGCTGAAATAATCTCTGTCAGTTTTTTCATGACAGCCTCATGATTGATTTCTGTGTCTTTACTGAACATTTTGGGTTTTTCCTGAAAGGATGGAAAAAATGCATCAGGTCCATAAAGATAACATTTGACAGTCAACAATAGTTAATAATACATTTTATTATTGATTAAAACTACCATACCAAGAAATTCAGAATTCTGCTTAATTCATCAGTATAAAAATGAAAATAAGGCGAATCAATATGAAAATCAATGCAGGAAAACATTTGAATATCTTTTGGATTTGTTACAATCATTTTGAAAACAGCATCCATATTGTGAAAATATTAAAAAGGTAAAATTAACCAATCAAATCTTTTATAAAAAGGTGTTGCTCAGCAATTGCTATTGATACTTATTTGTCCATTTTTCATTGAAAATGTGATTTATGTAATTACTACTTTGGTAATTGTTACTTCACTGATGGCAAAAATTGTTTGTCTATTTAAAATAGTTCATTTATTAGAAAATATATTTGGTTTAAATACAGAAGGAGTTATAAAAATGATTTGAAAGGGCAGCACATATTCCTGTTACCCAGGAGTAATTGCCAGATAGAAAGCAAAGTTTATTTGTTGCTTTCAATTTATATCTAAATATTATTGTTCAATTTACATATAAGCAACTTTCTAATAGACTGCACAACTTCCCATTTATAGCAAATGACTACTCATTTTGAGTGTAATCCAATGATATTGTTAGTTTTTATTCTTGAATGAATCTAAGCACATATGCTAGATAAAGGGGACCCTGTCCCTTACAGCAAGTGCAATCTACTGAATTGTATTTGTAGTAGCAGTTGATACACCCACATAAAATCTCTTGCCTTGAGAAAAATGTCATGAAGGATCTAGCCCAGTATATGGTGGTCATATGATAAAGAAATACTTACCATAACTAGAGGAATTCCTCCTTTCACCTCCTCCCATTCACCTTCATCTTCATCCTCAATTATTTTATTTTTCTTCTTCTTATTCTTTTTCCTCTTATCATCCTTCTTCATTCCGTCAGTAGTGGTTCTGGAAGATATACATAAAATGTCAATGGATGCCAAGACAAACAAGTAAACTTTAAATTTATAAAACCAGATTTGAATGAACCAAACAAACTGAGATGTATTGTTTTTGCAAGAACTTTTGAGATCTTTTTTTACTTAGTTATTTGCCATCATTTCAAGAGGACTACTTGTTGAAATACTGTATGCAGCAACATGGTTGTTATTGAGATAAAACCTCAGATTAAAAATATCCACATAAAAGTGAAATACTGAATAAAAACTGAGCCTAAGAATAATAAACACCTCTTAGATATCTTAAGAATGTAATAAAAGAGTTTAACAATTAAAAATATAAAAATTATCAGCTAATAATAGACAATTTGTTCATGTTAAAAATATCTAATATTAGGTAAACAAAGTATTACCTATTTTCAGTATATTTTATATGACTTTTCCTAATAAAGATATGTTAAAAAAAAAAGAAGGCATAATATATATATATATATATATATATATATATATATAGAGAGAGAGAGAGAGATCTGAATAGTGTTCTGATACCACAGAATAAATAGACCAACTTAAATAAACACAATTTTGTGTTCATTTTTTTTCTTTTAAGGACCTAGATAACCTTTTGGCCAGAACTTCCTTGGAGACAAATTGTTGGCAAAATTAACTTAATGGATTTGATATGCAGACATGTGGAAATTGGAGATAAAGTTGGAACACGTCTAAAACAATTTACATTTAAGATAAATCCGTAAATTTAATGACAAGTTGTAAATGAACCAACAAAAGAGCATAAAATAGAAAAAGAGTTGCTCACTGACCTCCAAATAAGTAAAGGGACCGTAAATAGTTTTCCTTTTGCTTGCAAAGAGATGGCTGCTACAGTTTGAGACAAATGGTGTCTAATATTTGTTGATAGTACTTCGATCTTCCCATATGCAAAATAGAGAATGAATCAGTCATGAAGAACACCAAGCAACTCTCATTCTCTAGTAGGTGCTGCCCAATTGCCAAGTCATGTACAGACTGTGATGCACGACTATGATTACTTAAATGTAATCTCACAAACTTTGGAATGTGTTGGTCCAATCTTGCTTCCAGTCTAAGACTAGTCTGTCCTATATACTTAGTTTTGTACTGACACTTGAACTTTTAGATTAATGAACTCTTACTAAGACAGACAGTCTTTGGTAAAGGAAGGAAACACTGGATGGGTACCAAAAACAACACTTAATTTGGCTGAAAAAAAAAGTAAAAGAGGCCGACTTGGAAATTATGTTGGTTAGAATTTTATACTTTCCACCAAGCCAAGGAAATTTCAGATAAATTGGACAGAAATTAGGGCTGAATTCAGCAGAACTACTGAAATTTTCTAACTTGCGTTCTATTGCACAATTAATAATGTTGTCTTATCAATAAGAATAGAATGCCTTTTGTTTAACTCTTGCAGAAGGGTAGCAGAAGAACAGACCATTAAGACCCGATGAACCTAGGTCCTCAGAAAATATTAAAAAAAAATATCAAATTGTGTTAAGTCTCTCTCACACTTATATATATATATATATATATATATATGAGAAAAGAGAGGTTGCAAACGTTTTTCGTTATGTGGGTTTTTTAAAAATATACATTATGCTTTATTTTTTGCTACACTAGTTTCAGGTTTTGTGACCATCAGGCAAAAAATCATTATTTTAACATTATTTTATTTTTAATTAATTTTTCCCTTTTTTTCTTATGTTAGAAAATGTTCCTCTGCTTAAGGGGTAATAAAACAATTAGGACTGGTTAGAGAAAGGGGGAAGGAAGGAGGTCTTTGTTCTTCTCTTTATATGACCTTGTATCTTTTTAAACCTATCTCCATTTTTGTGTATTGTCTGTGTGTTTATGCTAGTATGTGTATACATATTCCTTCTCCATACATACATATTGTTTTATTACAAAGAAATAGTATATTATATTATAGTATATAGAGATATGAACACTGATGTTGAAATAAATCGATGCTTTTTTCATTGCTCATAGAAAGTAATGTCATATTTTTAAAAAAAGTCTTGATTGTTTTTAATTAGCCATTATTCTTATATTTTTCTGTGCTTATTATAATATTTACTATGTTATTATGCATTTATAGTATTTAATGTAAATATTTTATAATCTTTTGTGCATAATTGTTTATTTTTATGATAAGTTGTGGTATACAATGATTTTTTTTATTTTAAAATAATTGTTGTTTAGCAAATGTAATTTATTAAGAATATATCACTAAATGTTAATATAATGCATTATATTTGTTAAATTAATTATATAGTGGAATGAATAATTCTAATCTATTTATATCTAAGTGTAACATTTCTAGTTTTTTTTATGAAAGTGGTCGTAATTTTCAAAACTGGATGAAGGCATTTAGAGTTGTAATGTTTATTTTTGACTACTGGCTCATTATCGCAGGTTTCTTTATCTATTATTATTATCACAAAACGACTTGGAGGTATCCCAGATCCAAAGATTGGCATATGATTGATTATGTTATCACCAAGAAACAAGATGCAAAAGACTTCACTATCACCACAATACTTGCTATCTTTCAAACCATGTGCTACTACGCAGCAAAGCATCCTTTCAAGAGACTTCTTAGCATTATGGTTCCTAAATGAATCAACATCTCACCCCTGAATTCTGATGTTAAGAAAAAAGAACTCTCTGATATACTGGACATCTCATCTAGAACATGCACGTTTCACACAAAATATTCATAAACAACAAAAATTGTCCATCAAAAAAACACATATATAAACAGTGCAAGCAGGAAGTGCAAATTGCTCTCAGAAAAAGTCCTGGTAGTCTGCTACTGACAGAAAAGATTCCGAAACATTCTATAAAGGCCTTAAAAAGGTGTATGGCCCACAAGAAAGTGGAATTTCACCTGTTCTGTCATCTGACAGTAACACATTCCACACAGACAAGAAGGAAATTATAGCATGATGGAAAGAACACTTCGAAAGTGTTCTTAATTCCACTGCTGCCATCGATGAAAATATCATTGCCTCAATTCATCAGTGACCAGGAATTTCCTAGTTGTCTCGAGCCACACCTGAAGGAAGTCCAGGATTCTATCAAGCAATTGTCCTTGAACAAAGCCCCTGGAAAAGATGCTATTTCACCTCAAATTCTTAAATATGCTGGTTATGAAATTCCTTGAGATTTTCAAAGTCATATGGAAGGTTGGTTCTGTTCCACAGGACTACAAAGATGCTTGTTCAAGAACAATGGCAAAAAGGTTGTATGTGACAATTCCCATGGCATTTCACTTCTAAGTATCACTGGCAAAATTACTGCTCAGGTTATTCTCAACAGAATAATCAAATATCTCATTGACGACATCTATCTATGGCTTTTGATCAGGTCAGGAAACCATCAATATGATTTTTTCACCTTGTCATGTTGCTGAGAAATTCATGACAAGAATCATGATCTCTATAGCGTCTTTATTCATCTGACCAAAGTGTTTGGCTGTAAACAGGGGTGTCCTCTGGAAAGTACTAAAAAAGCTTAGCATATCTGTCAGTATGCTAAATGTCATCATCTCTTTTCACGAAGGAATGAAAGCATCTGTTCTATCTAATGGGAGTTTTCAGAAGCCTTCGATAAAACAAATAGCACAAAACAAGGTTGTGTCATGGCTCCTGTACTTTTTGCTCTCTTCTTTTTGGTCATGCTACATCATGTTTTTAGCTATCTTAACATGGGTGTGAAAATGGAATTCCACACAAGTGGCAACCTCTTTAACTATCAATGTTTTAAAACAAAAATCGCTGACTTGAGCAAGCATTATTCATGATCTTTCGTTTGCTGAAGATGCTGTGATCGTGATCACCTCAATCGAAAAAGCTCAAGCACTTGTCAGTCATTTTTCCATTGCTTGCAATGCATTCAGACTAATTATAAGCATAAAGAAAATTGAAGTTGACCATCAACCAAGGCCTATACCTAAGCAGGTCAAGAGTGTAAAACAAAAACCATCTGCCTATACCTCTCCAATCATTCCCATTACTGTTGGCAACAACAACATGAAGTATGTACTTAGGAAGCAAAGTCAATTCAAGTGCCTTTGGGAAGCTTAATCAGTGTCTATCCAGCAGTCATTCTCACCACACTTCTTTATGGGGCAATCATGGATGCCATACAGGACACACATCAATCGATGTGATACTTTTCATAAACACTGCCTTCATTCATGGCAGGACAAAATCTCTAACCCTGATCTTTTTATAAAATATGGCACTGGTGGTACTGAATCCTTTCTGATGCAATCACAGTTCAAATGGGCTGGTCATGTCATCAGAATGAGTGATGATCAGATGCCAAAATGTATAGCCAACTTTTTCATGGTAAGCATAATGTAGGCTGTCCTTGGTTACGCTTCAAGGACAAACTCAAATACAATTTAAATAGTGCAAACATCCCTATAGCACTTTTTTGTTTGCACTTGCTGTTGAAAACCAAGCAAACTGGAGAAACACCTGCCACCGAAGTACAACTAATTTTGAAAAGAATTGTCTGAACCATCTGAGAGAATTAAGAACCAACATTAAATCTCAGGCCAATATATCAGTCCATATGATGGTCAACCTTTCAGCATGTCTCTCAACTTACTTGCAAATCCTGTGTAGGATTGTTGTCTCATATGAAACATAAACATAAAACTGAACTAAGACAATCATACGTTGAAAACGATGGGAGAGTCCATCACTATCATATTATATGTATATATATATATATATATATATATATATATATATATATATATATATATATATATATATATACACATACATACACACACACGTGTTTGCAGCTTCTCTTTAGAATATACACTTTTCTCTTGTTGAAATAACCATAATCCCTCCCATATATATATATATATATATATATATATATATATATATATATATATATATATATATATACACACACACACACAAAAGAAACAAACATTCCAACAATGAAGTAATAGGGGAAAAGAGTGGTTATTCAAAGCAGATTGTGTGTAGACGGGAAGGGATTATTTTTGAGTTATAAAACCATTATAGTAAATACCAGCTGTTATGAACATAATGCAAATACTATAAACATGCATATATGGCATAAATAAATATCTACACATTTCATTATATATATATATATATATATATATGAAAGTGCTCAATATCAGTATATCCAGTTTTATGGATGAGTTTGTGACCCTGCAATCATCAGACAAATTATATATATATATATATATATGTATATATATATACATACACACACACAGAGTATATGTATGCTTTATATACAGTAATAAAAAAAAATACCACCATGACACACTTACAAAAGATAACATCGATAGCACTCTCTCTCTCTCAAAGATAATATTAATATATACAGTTAAAAAATACAATAACATTTATTATAAATATTAAAATATATATTACAACTTGTTGAATTTTATTTACAATGTGTATATAGTGGAAAATGGATTTTATTTTCTGCAGTGATCATATAGTGGAGACTGAGATTGGTTTATTATTCTGAATCAGAGAATTTATGAAGTTCTTCTGATACTTAGGTTAGTAAACTTCCTTTTTACACTTTCCTTCTGCTTCTATGCCTTGATGAGGGCAGAACAATTAATATTAGTAAAAATAACACAAATAATAGATTTCTTACAGCTACTTTCTCATGCATGTGCTAATGTATCGTACTTTACATACAGTACACCCATCTTTGTTTACAACTGAAAAGTCCACCACTGCCAATAAGCGGTCACTTCCAGAACTAATACAACCCATTCTGCTAACCTGCAAATTTTGAAATACGCCACTGATGATTGGAAGTTTTTTTTTTTTTTTTCCTGCAAATTTTTGTTTTTACATTTTGCCTGCAGATTTTGTCTGTTGCATCATCCAAAGTCCGTTGGTATTGAGTGGTCCATAGAAGAAAGGTATATATATATATATATATATATATATAAATAAATAAATAAAAAATAAAAAGAAGTTCTAATCATGAACTTGAGATTCAATCAAGAATCTAGAATTATTCTAATAAATTAAGAAATAACCATGTTCTGTTTTGTATCCAATGATCTCTGGGAAAAAAATCGTTAAAACAATGAGAAATTTCATCACTTAAACTTATTTTTAAAAATTGTAAATTTTTCAATGTTTGTTCTATAAATCTATGGTTAATTAACTTGTATTAGATTGGAAACAAGTGTCATGTATTGAGAATGTAAACTTACTTTTTCAAGAACATTGATGCCACATTACCACTGTCATAATCTCCATCAGATGAGGATTCACTGAGTTCACAATTAGACCAGTGCATGTCGTCATCGTCATCATCATCAGAAGAAGAAGAACCCTGCAGAGAAAAACGTTTATTATCTGTATCTCATTGTTTTTTTAAATTATTTTACCATAAACGAAAAAAATTAAAAAAAACTTTATATTTTACAATAACTGATAATTCCAAAATCTATTCAGTAAAACAAAAGAATAATAAAGCCATACTCAGATATTTTAAAACCCAAACAGATTTTAATTTATTCTATTTTAAATTAGTTTTTAATATCATGCCCAGTCAGAACATAAGCAATAATAACTCTCCATAGATTCCTTTCCTTTATCTATGAATAGCCACACCTTCTTGGAAAAGATAGTGGAGTGATTTCCTGTTGCATTTTTCATGAGTTGGAATTCAGAGTTTTCCTTCTTAAACTGTCACTCAAGACTAGAGACTTTAGTCTACACTACTATTAGCTGGTGGGAGAAAAAATGGATTCATGCCTTTCCTAACAGTATTTGTACAAAAGTGAAAGCAAGAGATTAGTAGTTTGGAATTTTATTATTCTTAGGCAATTGTATATCAGGAAACCAGTACATTTTATACAAGTAACATAAGAGAGTCATTTGAGTTTTAGACATCCCTTCTGTATGTATGATCAATTCTACATGAAGTAAAAATACTGACAGGAATTTAAAAGCCAAACATTTGTAACTAACATTTGAGACTAAGTCTCAAAGAAAGTGACTACTACAATTAGTGTATGGAAGTTCAGAGTGACAACAACAGGGACAATGTTCAAAAAGCATCCAAAATAGAATATAGGCTACAAGGAATTGAACTTGTACCAACCAAAATATAACACTGATAATTTGTTGATATCAATACAACATCCAACTACTGATACAATATGTATGAAGTCAATTATAGAGTACCTTCTTTCAATAACCTAAGTAGACAATGAGAAAAAACAAAGATAACACTTAAAGAAATCATTTTTTTCTTAACCACAAAAAGATTGACACATTAAATCAGATTGTCTTCAAGTGTGTTTAACAGTGATCACCAATGTTGTATTGGATAAGAAATATTTTGCACAATTCTTAAAAATTACATATTCAGCCACATATGTGGATTCCAAAGTTACTATTAATTCAATGTTTTTTTTTTGTTTGAATAGAGTTGCTGTTTAACAGGACAATTTATTCAAGAAGAGATTTATGCAAATCCATGTAAAAAGAATGTCTGCTGATGGTAAACAAAAGTTGGGGCTCCTGATGTTCATTTTAAGCTGAATCTATTGCATTAACATTTTGTTTTTTAAAACTTTCTTTATAAATGCAAAAGTTGAATTTGTAATTAAGCAAATGAACATAAGTTCACATATTTATTTTTTCACTATTAAAAAGAAACATCCCTAAGGTATGGTTGCCATCTTTGGAAATCTTAATATACAATACTGTCATTAATTACTAATCTCATATATCAGTTGTAAAAGCATTCCAAAAATTTCATGATTATTAATCTATGTGATGCATACTTGGTCTGATTAAAATTCAAACACAATGAAATTTATTTACACCTCTTGAACCTAAATAGCTAAATGACAGCATTGCTTGATCCCTCTTGTTGGTACTCACCTCAACCTTTCCCTCTGAATCCATAACTCCTTTTTTTAAGAAAGCACATTGTGTTACCATGTCATCATCACTTTCAGATTCAGACTTGTCTGGAAGGAAGAAAAAAAAAAAAGTTTAAAATACTGATAACAAAAATGTTAACTTAAAAGAAAAAGAAAAGAAATCAGTTTATAAAAGTATAGTGCTAATTGGGATCTTAAAAAATACTGCACATATCTTAATGTATCCAATGTGATTTTCATGAATTCTCTAATGTTACAAAGAAACCTGGGAAAATTACATTATAAAAATTATATGTGCATAATAAATAATCTGTTCTCTGTATAAGATAATAAAAACACTTGTTATTTTTTAATGCTCCCATAAATATAATAAATAATTATTGGGTTAAACTTATTTTGCTGTAATAAAATTAAGTATGTTCTTTAATATCACTGTGCTATCTCAAGTTTACTTTTTAGAATTGCTTGTCAGCTATGGATCAGAACAACTTTATAATTTTATTTCGACAACCATTTAGTTTTAACTATGTGAATGTGCTTGTTTTTTAAAAAAAAGATTCCCCCCCCATAACCAAATAAAATCAGGGTCATTGCATTTTTAAGTGAATTTCAAAGATATTTACATATTTGTGCATTTGATCACATATGTCCGATTTTGTTCCAATACCTTTGACAACCTTTAAGGTGGCTTCATTATACCATCCTCCCAGAATTTGGTGTTATTCTAGATGATGAACTGGTCTAAGTGGTTTTTACAAGCTTCCAGAAAATTGAAGTTCTTCCTACCAAGAAAATTGTAGGGATCAAAATAAATGGAGGTGTATGGCAGCTGGACTAATTTCTGCTGGTTCTGCAAAGAAGACAATTGGCCAATTCTGGATGTTTTTCAGCAATTACTTAAGACTAATTGGTCCAGTGAGGAAGAGCAGTTGTCCAATTTTGCAGAAAAAGCTCATAATACACAATAAGCTTCCAATCCTACCAGATACACAGCATCACCTTTTTCAGATGCAGACAATCCTTTTTGGAGAAGTTAACAGGGGATAATTTAGTCCCTACCCTCCAAGACATTTTTTGCTGCACATTGTTGGAAACAATCCATTTTTCAGTATCATTCTTTTAAAAAAATGGGTCGCTTTTGTTGTGTTTGAGTAGAAGGGAAATTTTTCTATTAAATCAGGAAACACCCAAACATTGCAGCAATTAATATATCTAAATGTTTTCAAATGCCTTACTTATGAGATATGTGGAGTATCTCTGCAATGTTCTACCATATGTTGTGTGACTGGGATTAATTTTTAATCAATGTTTTGATTTCATCAACAACTGCAGATCTTTTGAAATGTTCTCAGTCTTCCAAGTCAAACTTAAAAATTCACAATCCACACATGGCTTGTATGTGACCTTTCTAAGTATATATGCATAATGGTTCTTGGAAAATGGAAAGACTCTTGTTGAGGTGCAAGGATTAGGCATTTGACATTCTGTCAAAAGTGGCTTCTGGTCATGTCAAGTGGAGGAGTATGTGCATAAAAGCCAATACGACTTTTGAGAGGTAATGCATTGTATATCTCTCCATATTACAAGGCAGAACATTAAACACCATAACATTTCTGCAGCCTTCATAAGAGGTGCTGTTCTTTGTCTTATGTGCGGATCTCAAACAGGCCTTAAAAGTTATTGAAGGCATAAACACAGTAGGGTATCAAGAGCAGAATATGTTGCTTTTGAAAAAAAAATGCCACTGATTGAAAAAGATTATAAAATTGTTCCAACCTGATATTTTCTCAAATTATTCTATATTGTAATGACTATATAGTAATGCATAAAAGTTTTAAATCTTGTTTCATACAAAAGAAACCAGATTTACAGACAACATATGGAATCTCTTTAATCATGTATTTTTATCTTTAGACAAATAACATTAAATAATGAAAGGAAGAAAATTTCCAAATAGTTTTAGCAATTCCTATGCAAAATATGAAATCAGAATAAATACAAATTTACCTTCATCCGAACATTCCTCTACTTCTTCACCTTCGTCTGGATGCTGAAATTAATAAAAATTATTTTAGGTCATTAATAAATATATATTGGCATATATAACTACTTTTAGTCATGATTCCAGAAAGTTTTTTCCAAAACAATTCTTTTTTTTTTTTAGCTAAAGTGTTTTCCAGTAAAATTAGAACATAACTTAGTGGGAGACAAAATCTGACTGCTAAACTTTACTTATTTATGTGCACATGTTAAAACATCCGTATTGTTTTTTTCCTCAAATAATCATAAAAAAAAAAAAAAAAAAAAAAAAAAAATTATTTCAAAAATAGATAAAACTTAACATTAACCTGATGCAATAAATATCAGCTAGCATTATCACATGAAAATCATTTTACAAGTTTAGCAATAATCTGATTGTAATTTTAATTTGACTAATCAAAGAAAAACTATACTTTTATATGATGTAACAGTGTACAATCACAAGGATATATGGATAGTGTAGGACCATGTAAATTTGGTTGTTTACTATAGAAAACCAGCTTGCAGATAATATGAGGATATTTTTATTCCAAATTGCACTCCATATAAATATCAGGCAAAGCATGAACATAAAAATGTTCATACTTTGCCAAGTTGTATTGGCCATATGTGTGCTCTTTCTAGGAAACAATTTAGATACAAACTATAAAACTATATAAAGCCTACCTCTAAAGCTGAACTTTATAAAGAAAAAATCTGACTTGTGTTAAAGAATATAAAGAGAAGTTAACCAAACAACCCCAAAAGAACAAACAGTAAGACAGGTCATCAAGTCAGACACAATGGAACATTTGCAAAGAAAGATGTGACCCAAACAAAGAATGTTATGAAAGAAGCAGTTTATGAGCGTCAAAAGGCAGTATAAATCAGGTTTGTATAAGAGTTTAAGCATGTGACTACCACACTTCAGATATAAAATAAATTAAGATGATATATACGGAAAAACAAACAAAAATCCTAATATGCAATTATGCTGTTTTAATGTTAATATAAATATATGTGTGTGTGTGTGTGTGTGTATACACAAATGTAAAAATGCACCCATACATTTTTTTTTTTAAATAATATTTTTAGATTTATTTATTATACTTCATCATGTTTGATATGGAGTAGCAGGTGTTTAATATACCTGCATTTGCCTAGAAATGAATTTTTATTTAATAATTTATTTTGATTTTTAAAAGGAATTATTTTTTATTTTTCTTATAAACATAATTTGCGGTTATTGATATTGCAAAGAAACCTTTTTCATGACCCTACGCTCCTGATTTAACATTTGTAGAGAGATTTTTTTTTTCTGCAGCCATATATATTTAGAAAAAGGTCTTATTTGCATATTTTCTATTCTCAAATGATAGTTTAGGATTGTAATATCTTTTTTCTGTAGCCCCTACATAAATTTTTTCTTCCATATTAATATTATTTGTTACTACAATTTTATAAATTAGACTGTGAATTAGACATTTATTATCAAGGACATTTTGCTTTATTTATTGCATGGAGTATTATTATTAAATTTATTGTTATTACTTGCAGTGTTAGTGCTACTATTGAAACTAATGTTGCATATAATATTATTATTAATTATTTTTGTTGTTTATTTATCTTTTCTATATTTTTCATGCAATTGGAACTTAATATTACTTCTGTTGATAATTTACTATTTTGGAAAACATGTTTATCAATGAACTTAAAAAAATATTTTCCCTATTATTTTTTTGTTGTTAAACTAAATTATATTCCTTTTTCTATTATTTTTATCATTACATTTGTTTTATATTGATATCCATTTTTTTTTTTTTAAATGGCCAATTCATTTTTATTGTCAAAAATTATCTAATTCTACTAGAATTAGTCGAAAATCTCTTATTCAATGAAAATGGTATTTGTTTAAAAACAGCTCAGAGATGATTAGAATATTTATTAATGTGTGCAGTTTTGTTTTCAGTATGGTTTACAAAGTTCCACTATTTAAATTAAAAGTTATATCTAAGAAATTTATTTTTGTGCTTTTATATTGATTGCAAATCCTAAATTTTAAAAATTTTTATTTTATGTCTTAGAAATAAATAGAATGCTGGTACTGCCTACAGGAAAATCTGACACTCAGTTTTATGGTAGGAAGTCCCTAATACTAGATGAATTTCTTATCCAAAGAATGAAACAGTTTTACATAACTAGCAAAGATTAAGAACATTAGTCAAATTAAAATGTGAATTAATGATAATGACGTGTCTCAAAATTTAAGACATTATAATCTCTGGTCCTTTTCAGTACTTCACTTAATTACAACATCCAAAGGCAATGTTAATATGACAGATGTCCATCACCCCTTAACTCACTTTGATTCTACATTTAATAGCTGCACCCTCTGCTTACCACTCCTTTTAATTGAAGGAGAGAACAGGCAAACCATGACAGTAACCACCATCCTAAATACTGCCAAACCCTTAAACGGGTCACAAACTGCACCACGAGCTCTGCTATGACACCCCTTTATCAAAATATTTAAAAGTTAATAATGCACTTATCAAAAAACAAAGGAAGGAAGAGAAAACAAAATATTTTGAAGAGAATTCCTCACCAGGTGATTCTTATCAGAATAAATTTTTTGAGGGGAGTGGGGATAAAAATGATTCTTTAATTCTATTAAAGATTCTGAAATCCAAAACAAGAATCTCAAAGATAGTTACCTCTCTATATTTCTTTATTTCGTTTTCATAATCCCTGTTGTGCCTTCGGAGACGTTGGCGAAGGGTTGTTAAACCACGAGCATTGTTCTTGCTCATTTGCTTCCGACCTTCTTTGTCATCCCAACACTGGTGGAAGGGGAAAAAAAAAAAAAAAAAAAAAAAAAAAAGACGATAATACATATAAACAAGGAATAAAAATATGAGTGCCAATAAATGTTTTTCTTTGATTTTTATTATCTTGTATTAGCAATGACAAAAATTTTGTCTGTAAAAAAAGGAAAACAAACAACCTCAATAGTTTTTAGAAATTTAACTTGAAAACTTAGGTAGAATAGGTAAAAAATAAAATAATCATAATGTAATCATTTTGCACTAATATCCAAGAATTATTATATAATGCAATCTTATTTTTACTCATAGATTTTCTTTTTTTACAATTATCTTGCACTATGTTTGTAATTAACCTCAAAACTGCAATCCTTCACATCAAGATAAAACATTTAATAAAAGGAAAAAAAAATAAAAATATTAGTTGTAAACAAAATGAATAACTAATTCATACTTCAGTCACAAAGTCTTCCAGCTCCATCAAACAACGGATATAAAAGCTTGGAATACCCTCAGCATCCACAATCTTTTTAGCTTTTTCAAAAGCTTTGATAAGAATTTCAAAATCTGTAAGAAAAAAAAAAGAAAAGTGTAAATGCTGTTTTCATCCTTAAAAACATATTTAGAAACTTACTTTACAGAAATATATCTATGAAAAAAAAAAAAAAAAAAAAAAAATCAGGTTTGAATACAGGTTTACATCACAACTTTCAAGTTTAACATTATTTTTAGGAAATTTAAATGAATTAACTTCATATAGTTAACATTAAAATATTAACGTGATGCTTATGAAAAGTAATTGTAGAGAGACTTCAATTTCTACTATCTTCATATCAACAGCAATGTAGGAATAAAAAAGAAAAGGAAAAAGTCCAAGATTTACACTAATAAAAATTTTGATCAATAAACTATTAATTATAGAATTTCAAATCAATAATTAAATGTAGATTTAAACATGAAAAGGAAATGATCAAATATTTGTGATATTGTCTTTAAATATAAGAAAGGTTATTCACATTCCAAATGTAATTCCTTTGTGTTCCTGACGCTCTTACAATCAATTCAACTTTCTTCAAGTGTGTAATAATAAAGAGTGGGGAGGGAAGTCATATTTCATTATTTATACTAATTTTGTAAAGAAATAGGCTTCTCCAATTTTTTCTTATGGTGCTACACCAGATGAAGGTAGAAGAATGGACAAGCTGAAATATCATAACAATCCAAAATAGTTCAATTCTGAAGTAACTTTTGTGCAAAAAGAGTAAAGCTGATACAAATAGCTTGGGAGATTAAAATAGTAGGATAATTTTGGGTTGTCAAAATATTTTTTGGTTATATCTAGATGACCTTTTCCCAATTTAGTTGATAAAAGTCTACATTTAATTTTTACTTTTTTTTTTAAGGGTTTTGGTACATCTACATTCAACTATTTTATTCCTACAGCATTTTAAAATAACTTAACAGATTGACATGGTGATCATCAGTTATATATGGTGTTGAATTTTAGAATTTGTTAATGGTTAACATTTTTTTAAATAAAGATTTTTGTAAAATTGTTTTAAATCAGTAATTTAAAAAAATCATTTGATTTAATTTGTGATGATTTAAATCAGACTTAAAATGAACAATCATGCTATAAAACAATAAAAATTGAAAATAAATACAAACCATTTAATACATTTGACATGTCTTTTATCTTCTTGTGATTCTTTAAGAGGCGAATAATATCTTTCATTTCATCAAACCTAAGTAAATTTGAAAAAAAGAAAAAAAATCTTAGAAGATACAAAATGGCTATTTAACCTATTATTTTCTTTTAAAAATACATGTTGAATTTTAATTTTACAGTCATTCATAGACAAGATTTGGAAATTCCTTTGGTGAGTTGTACAATTTGTGACCAGAAATAATCAATTTTTTTAAAAAAATTGTTTTGGTATTTCCTTGGGTAAAAATCATTAAATTTAGAATTTAGTTGACATACATTCCTTTAGCATATCTTTCAAAGAAAAAAAAAAAAAAAAAAAAGACGAGAGCAAGGCATGGCTGAACTCAGTAACATAGAATGAATCATTGAGTTCACACATGAGCATGAAATAAACAAAACTACTTAGCATCCTATTAATAGGAAACAAGAACAGAACAAATTACATTAGATAATGTTTACTGTAAACTTACAAACAAAATTGATTTAATCAATTATTATATCCACCATAGCACCCCTGCAAAATGAAATCAGGACTAATCATATGCAACCCAGAAAAAAAGGTGAACAGAAATACATTGAAAAAAAAACGTTTAGACTCCTTCCCTACCCATATCATTTCATCCTCAATGCTAGGAAACAAGCATACAAAGTCCAGAAGTCATAAAAAATAGATACCATCTTGAAGATAATCAGAGATATAATTAGCAAGAAACATAAATCCAACACCACATCAGATACTGGAATTTATAGTAAATGCTTGCAATGCCAGAAGAATTATATAAGCAAAACCTCCAGAAATGTAAAAGCCCACATCATAAGAGAGACCTATTTTGAGACAACCCTTTGAACTCACTCATAACACAGAAATAAAATAGGTTATAACTAATTTAATATGAATTGAACATAATTACATAGAAAATAGATTTAAATAAGTGATAAAAAAAAAAAAAAAAAAAAAAAAAAAAAAATTAAAAAAAAATCATGATTTAATTTGTGATGATTTAAATTGAACAATCCTGCTTTAAAACAATAAAATTTATTTAGGTATTGCCTTGGGCAGAAATCATTAATTTAGTATCTGGACAAATATCTTCCCATCAATAAATACATGCTAAACACTCTTTATAATATCACCAACATTTGTAAAATCCATACTTAAAGAATCTAAGACCAGACTACCCACAGCTAAACCAGTGTAACCACTCTCATGCAAAACATCACACATACTAACATTTGGACACTACCAAACAGAAATAAAATGCTCACCAGATGCACACATTATCACTCAAATTCAACATAGATCAACTAGAATTATGATACATAAATACAAAGAAAAGAAAAAAAGAGAAACATGTTAAATTTATAAACGTTTCCTATTTGTTTCTTATCCTATCAGATTCTAATCCATATTTGATATATATATGTGTGTGTGTGTGTGTGTGTGTGTGTGTGTGTGTGTGTGTGTATGAGAATATGACTTTAAATTCAGCAGCAGATCTTTAATAAAACAAGATACCAAGGAAAACGTTTTTTAATTTTTAAAAGAATGCTTTTATTAAAATAGCTGGATGTCATGGATGTGCTGAAAATGCACATTTTAAAATTTTTATTTGGTTGTTTTGTTTAAGCAATTTATAACTTATTTCTAAAAATGATGTTCACCTTGTACCAGGCACAACAGTTAGAGGGTTACAGAGTAAGAGAGAGTTTATGGTGATATGTGGGAAAGATAATAGTTAGCTCTAGACTTGAACAGGTTAAGAGTGTCATGACCTTCTTGGGATTCTGTTCCACAAAGCAGCGGTTCAAAATTACAAACTACTACCATATGCACAAAATTATTGACAGCTGCAGATATTATTTACCCTTCAATGTAATGTTGCTGAATACACAAAATTACTCATTTCTTAATGCAATAGAGAACGAGTGTTACTCATATTAATTATGAATTCAGTAAAATTAATAAACTTCTATTCTGGTGACATAAAATTATTTATATATTATTGTAAGAATTTAACAATACATTTTACAATATGTAATTTTTTTTTTTCAGAATGTAATACAATGTCATGAAAAATAGAGAAATATATGGTCTTCTTAATAAGCTGTTAAATTTTAAATTACTATAACTTACTATGATAAAAGTAAAATAAATTATTCTATTCCTAAAGTTTCATATTTTTCAGAACATACAACCAGCTCCTTTGGGGCAGTTTTTCACCAACTGGTCAATTTCTGCCCTACACCTTGGTTAGATTTCTGTCTGTGTCAGTGTGAACTAAACTGAGAAAGGCCTGGTGTACATTCAAAGAAATTGAGTGAGATATCACATCGGGAGACAAGTCTTCAATATGGGGGATCAAGATATTACCCTGGTGCAAAAGATTAGATTATAAGTGTTGGGTCAGAGTTCTTTATTTAAGGATCTGTTCATGTGGCACATCATCATGGCTACTTCTTTCATAGCAGACTAATAGACCTGTAAGAACTCCCTCACTGCCTGACTACATTTCTTCTTATTCTAACTATGACCCTGTCATAAACAGACAGCTCTCCCAATCTAACTGTGACCACCCTTATTTAGAATGTGGCATAACTAGAATTCCTTACTTTCCAGTCAAGTGTCACTCAATCATGAAAGTTTAATTAAGGGAAAAGGAAATGTATAAATGAAACTTTCATGACAGTGTATAGTGAAAGTAACTATTAGGTTGGTGCAAAAAATAATGTCGTTTTCTCACATAGAAACATATGTGAGAAAACGACATTATTTTTGCACCAACCGAATACCTACTGTCTATAATTAAGGGAAAAGGAAATGTATAAATGATAGACAGTACGTAGTTACTTTCACTATCACACTATTAATTCACTGTTCATAAAACCTGCCAGTAGCTCTAGCTTCAGATTCAATCATTTACAATCCATGTGGGTATCCTAACCAGTTGAGCAGAGACCCTTTGTCATGTTTTGTTACAATCAAATTACATAAATTGATGTGCTTTTGAGCATTAGTATTTATTTCAAGTATCACAGATTAGAGTTGGTTGGTTTGGCAATTTATGTTTAGGTATTGGTTTCTGTTCTTCTTTTTTTTCTCCTTGATACCACGGTTTTCAATTCAGTTTTTTGATTTCTAAGGAAGCCATTCATTTTCTTGCGTAATGATGTAATTTCCAGTCAATATCTGATTTCATCTGAGATTGATAAATTTGCAACTTAGTCTGTTCAACTTGCAAATTCTCGCGTGTTTCTGGTCCAATCTTAAAAATATCCATATGGCTGGGAAGAAAATAATCTTTCCTAATATGTAATTTGTATGTGCTTTTATCCATTAGATTATTTTTTTTACGGCAAGTTAAAACGGTATTTTACTTCGAACAGCTGAAAATGTGAAATATGATTTTTTTTTTTTTTTAGACTAAATTTTACATGTTACTTTGTTTCGCAAAATCAAAGTGACCAATCTTTATCAATATTCTTGAAATTGTACACTTATTGCAATTGAGAAGACACAACCAGGAAGATGTTCATTTCTTCTCTGACCCATGGGAGCAAATACATTCAAAAATTATAAAGCAAGCAGAAAAAAAAAAAAAAAAAAAAAAAAAGATAAAAAGAAAGAAAGAAATAAAGAAAAGAAAGATTGTGTGGTAAAAGAACTTTCAAATTATTGAAACTACTGTCTTGTCGCAGAGAATAAATGCCCCATATACTTTTCGACTTTTGAGTTGGTTTTTGAAATGTTTGTCATTGTGGAAGTCTTAACTGGTGTATATTTGATATTAAACAAGGGTAATAAAAATTTATAGACACGCGTTAAAGATCACTGGAATTGAAAACCCAAAAACCGTGAATCAGGTTGGGTAATAAAGTAGGAATTGTTCACCAAAAGTCAGTTTTTAGGCTTTAAAGGTAATTTAGTCATAGAATTCATGACTTACATTAAAGTTTATTAAACTTTCAAATAAATTGTCAACTATAATAAATAACTACCTCATTTATTAACAAATTGGTAAAATACGAAAGAAATCGTCACATAAAATATCTATATCTATGTCTTTGGACAACACATTTTTGAGAAAGAAAATGGTATATCTTTCCAGAAATTTTAAAAAGTCATAAAATGAAACTCCCTCATGTTTAAAATAATTAAAAATACAGCAATTCTTTTCTGGTACACCAGTCAACTGTTATTGGGGTTTTGTAAATAAAATTTCTTCTAAACAAGGAAAATCAATGAGTTAATTTTTTCCCCTAAATAAATTTATGTTTTTCTCTGGCGAATACACCTAAAATTAAATATTAAAAATAATTAAAAGCTTTTTAATTTCATTTTTAGAATGTGTAGATTTTCAAATCTGGGAGTATCACCTGTTCTTAGTTCTCTTTTTTTTTTTTTTTTAGATGTACATTTTAAAGTCTCGTTTGAAGAAATAATTAAAATCATATCAAGGATATTCAATGAAAGAGATAGCTTGTTCCACACAAACATTACAAATGCCTTAATATCGTTAAGTCAGAAAACGAGGATATCTTATCGTATGCTGGGACGGTTAACTCATTATATGAACTTTTCAAAATTGACGAAATTTCAAAAGATTTATTCAAATGTCTAATATTTGTTCAGGGACTAACAGCTCCCAAGGACAAGGATATCAGATCGCAGATTCTTACTATAATTGAAAAAGACATTGAGATTACTTTGCACAAAGTTACTGAAGAGTGTCAGTGTCTAATTAACGCAAAACGAGATAATGCTTGGATAGAGGAAAAGAATGTTTTCAAAGTTCAGTGAGTAAATGCAAAAAAAGATCCCAAATCTGAAGAACAAATAAAAAGAAAGAAATATGAATGTTGCGGAGGATTTAATTACACAAAAAATAATTGCTTGTATAAAAACAAGGTTATGTTTTGAATGTGGCCGTAAGGGACATAAATGCTATAAAAAAAGACAAAAACCAGTAAAAAAGTGAATGTGATTCTCTCCAGAAAGGAATTTGAGAAATGAAAGTATGTCAATGCATGTATAAATGGACATACAGTAACATTTCTTGTGGATTCAGGTTCTGATATTTTAGTATAATTGATGAACAGATGTAGAGAAAAATAGGTCGACAGAAATTGGCTGACACAAACAAAATTTGCCGGTGGGGTATTTTAGGAGAAACACTCAAATTTAAGGGTGAACTTAAGTGTAACATTTCATTTTGTGATAAGACTTTCAGTTCAAAAGGGAACAACAAAGGGAGTTTTCTCTGAAGGATTGGGTATGTGTTTAAAAATGGAGGTAAAATTTGAAATGAAAGAAAATGTTACACCAATTTTCAGACCTAAAAGGAATGTTCCATTTTCTTAATAAGATTCTATTAACAAAGAACTAGAAAGATTGGAAAAATTAGGTGTTATTATTTTGAGAGTGGATCACTCAGATTGGGCATCGCCTACTGTGTATGTTAAAAAGAAAAATAATAGAATAAGTGTATGTGCAGACTTTTGACAGGTCTAAATGACTGTCTACAAGACCACAGTTACCTGCTTCCTTCACCCGTAGACATTTTCTCAAAATTAAATGGGGGTAAAGTGTACTCTAAAATAGATTTGTCAGATGCATACTTGCAAATCAAAGTCAATGAAGTATCCAAGTATCTGACAATTAACACACATAAAGGATAATTTAAATTAAACCAACTGCCTTTTTCAATAAATCATGGATACAATGCTTGCAGGGTTAGAATCTGCCATTAGCATTGGCACACTATGATCCAGAAAAACAAATAGTTGTTGCTTCTGATGCTAGTGAATATGGAATTGGAGCTGTGCTACTGCACAAATACGAAGATAGTTCAACAAAACCAATTACACACACTTCAAGGACTCTTTTGCCAGCAGAAAAGAATTACAGGCAGATTGAAAAGGAAAGCTTAATCATATCGCAGTTAAAAATTTCCAGCGTTTCCTTCACGCTAGAGTGTTTACACTACAAACTGACCATTTTGGGATCAAAGAAAGGCATTCCAACTCATATTGCAAACCAATTACCGCAGTGGGGTGTAACATTGTTGAATTATCATTTTAAAATGGAGTACATTTCATCTAAAAATTTGTGTTATGTAGATGGACTATCAAGGTTGATTCCAAAACATGATGAAATTTTGGAAGAAACTGTAATTGCAGATTTAAAGGACAAACTGTTAATGTACGCAGACAGGGCGGTGATGCCACAGGCATTACAGAAAAAGATCTGAAAAGAATTTCATACTGGCAACCCAGGCATATCTCGTATGAAATCTCTTATGAGAAGTTATGTCTTTTGGCCATGAATGGATAGAGATTTTGTGAAAAACTGCAGAGGGTGTCAGTTAGCTGCAAGAGCCCCGCCAGTTAAAACACAACCTTGACCAGAAACAGATATCGCCTGGGCACATCTACACTGATTATGCAGGACCACTTAACGGGTATTATTACCTGATCATTGTGGATAGTTTCTCAAGGTAGCCAGAAGTTTTTAAATACAAACACGCTAATTCTAGAAATACTATCAGTACTTTAGATGAAGTTTGCAGCCACCTTGGTGTTCCTTGGACATTGGTCAGTAATAATAGAACTGCATTTATAGATAGAGAATTCAAAGAATTCTGTGCTTCATTGGACATTGAACATGTCACAACTCTGATTTACCACCCAAAGTCAAATGGACAAGTGAAGAACATTAAAGAAAAAAATCAAGGGGTAGACACAGAGAAGAAAGCTATACAGAAATTCTTAGCAGTATACAGGGTAACACTGAATGCAAACCATACAGCAAAATCGTCACCTGCCGAGTTGATGTTTGCAAGAAAAATAAGGTCGATATTTGACAGATTGTTGCCTTATACAAAATACGTAATAAAGAGAAATTCTGTACAAAGAAATATACGCATGGGGATAAAGTTTTCTTTAGGAACTATCAAGGTTTTTAGGAGTATGGTGTTATTTTAAACAGAATCAGAAGAGTTATCTATATGGTAACAGAGGAAAGATGGGTATGCAAAAGACATATAAACCAATTAAGACCTAGATACTTGGAAACCGTTCAACAGGATGATGAAGAAATTCCCATGTTCTGTACAACACGTTTAAAATAGCACCACCCACTAATATACCAGAACACATGGGTACATCTCCTACACCAGCTTTGACTGTAGAAACGAGATGTCATTCTCCTTGAAAGAGTAAAAGAAAACCAAGTGTGGTTAAGCCCAGACCCCAAAAAAGGTGGTATTAAAAAACTGAATTTTCTAGAGGAAAATTTCATCTGAGAGGGAAGTGATGTAATGGAATAACCTGGCACCCCCCATGAGTGACTACATTATAGGTAGCAACTACCTATAAGTATCTGGACTACATGAGACTTGCTGGAATCAGTTGATTATGACTCCGACTTACTTGACCTTCCAATAGCAGCACTCACAACTGGTGATTACAATAACCCTTATCCACTTATTTATCCACCGTATTGCTCCTGTGATATTCCTATTAGTACATAATAGGACACTTTATTTTTTTAATATCTAATTTTATGTGTATTCAGTAGATAGAAACAATTTTTTATTGTAGAAAACAAGCAATTTTACACTAGAGACTCGCATATCTGGAAATATACACATTTTAAACGTGAAATTAAGAACTATTTTATTATTCTTAATATCTAATTTAGGTGCATTCCCTAGATAAAAAACAAATTTTATTTATAAAAAGAAAATCTTCATTCATTTTTCTTATTTACAACTTTTATTATTGGCGTAATGGCTTACTAGAAAAGCTTTTCAAAATTCTGGCTTCATAAAATTTAACATTATGACAAAACTGGTAACTATTTTTTTTTATGAAAACTGAAACAAATAGATTTCAGACATCATGTATTTTCCTTTTTTTCTGTTTGGAAACATTTTATGATTTTCAAGTGTCATAGCTGTTGCATTTCCTTTTTTCTTCTTCATGTCTTTTGCAAACAAATAGATTTCACATTTATTTTGTAAAACAATCAAACTAGTCAATTAAATGTTTTTAACATTTTTGTTCAATCCTTTTCTCTTACAATGGTATAAATGTTGATAAAATTTAATTTTATTAACACCTGAAAGTTTTAACTTTTTCAATAGTGTTTCTTTGGATATGGTCATTCAGTAGGGATAGCCCTAAATGAAACCGAATGATTTTGGTTCCGTAAAAAATTTTGATGTGGTTTCACAGTGTAAAGATGAAACCAAAAAATTAAAAAAAAAAAAAAAAAAAAAAATCCCTCTTTATAAATAATAGCCTATTAATTTTTTTTATTTTAAACCTCATACTTTCTACTAGATATCTGAAAAAAGTTTTATCTCCTTGACCTCACCCCCCCCCAAAAAAAAATCAAAAAACAAAAACAAACTACACTTTATGATCATTTTTCAGTGAGAGCATTAAATCAAATTTAAATACATTTGGAAAAAAAAAATTCCTAATATTTAATAAAATTTTTTTTTACATACAAGCATTGATAGTAGTACATATGAATAATGTTTTTGAACATATTTTCTTACTCTTAATTAAAATGACTAATTTCTTACCTCTTGTCCCTGGCACTTCGAACAACACGTTTAGTGTCTTCTTCATCATCACTGAATTGAAAGGCCCTAAAAAAAAGAAAAGAAAGCAAAAACAAATCCAAAAATAATTTCTAGAGTTAGACATTCTTCCAATAAATAAAACACTGAAAAAGAAAAAAATTTAACAAATCTTTTGATTTTGTGTTTATTGCCCTATTATTACAAATTTCTACTGATAAAACTTGGTTTTCAATACACATGGTATAACATTGTAAAATGGGTATTTTAAAATTGTTAATATCTTATTTTTAGCTACAGAAATGAAGATATTTTACAAAGAAAAATGAGTTAAATGTTTCCAATAAAAGAGAAATAGGTTTTCAATTTCTAATCCCTGATTGTTAAAAATATATTCTTTAATATACAGGCAATCTTATAAAGATTATGAATAGTGATAATGACAAAGACTTAAAAAAAAAAAGAAAAAAAAGTGAAATTAAAAATTACATAATAAAAAAAAGAGACTTACTTGGTGACAACTGGCCTCTGGACAACAACCTCCTCATCACTGCTCTCACTTTCACTCTCACTCTCACATCCTTTGAAAAACTTGGACATTTTGCTGCAACAGAAAAAATTAAGAACAAGAATTAATAAAGGAAAAAGAGAACTATCTGCAGATAAATTTTTTTCCTAGCTCAACTCTTCATTTTGCATATCTTTTTTCTTTTTTTTTTCCATAAATTAAATCTATATAATATTGGAGGAGTGATACATGGGTTGTGTAACAGATATTGGTATGGAAAGTGGAATCAGTGAGGCAAATTCCAAACTAGTCAGTTGCATTCACCTTTGTATAAGTGCCATCTCATTTTCCCCACCAACTATAGGTTAAATATTAGATTAGACAGGTCTCTCTAGGTTTGGATGGTAACCAGTTTAAGAGAAAGAAAACTTAATTCCAAACTATGGAGAAAGCAATGGGAAACCAATTCACTATCTTTCACAAGAATGTGTGACAATTCACCAAAAAAAAAAAAAAATAAAAAAAAAAATAAAAAGTAATCCATGGTGTGTTTTTAAAAATATTGGAATCATGAAAATGTTTTCCTTTTGCATAACTTTTTTTGTTTTTTAACACTTTTAACAAATGGCCGACAGACTAAAATAAGATAACTAATAATAACTTCAAAGAATAAAATGGTAAAAACTACATAAGTATACTTTGGATAATTCATTAAAGGCTTAATTATGATCTAATAATGAATTTTATGTTGCCCAAGTTTTCAGTTCTAAATTATATACTAGATATTTTTATGAAAATGAAATTAAGGAATGAATTTGAGAAATAATGTTGCTGCTAATATACATTTTATCTAAACAAAGAGAAAAGTACCCATACATATCTCCAAAATTTTGATTTTTAAATTCCAACTGGCTTGCTTACAATGTTTGAAAAAGTTTACATATACAAGGATCCAATAGTGTAACACTTTTAAAACACTAAATCCCTTCTAGTGACAAGGATAATAAAAATGAGAAAAAATATTTCATAAAAGGGAAAATATTTGATAGCAAATACTAAGACCAGAGTAAAGAAAAATAAATTTTAAGCACCAAGACAACGGCACCATTTTCAGTTTGTATACACAGTAGCTGTTATACTTTTTATAAAAGTGGTGGCAACCCAGTGACAGAACCACACAATTCTATATTTTACATGGGGGGTTGCTCTGTTGTAGCATTAACAGTAAATGTTTTCTATTCGCCTAACAAGTAGTCTTCAGAAGGTTCACAGAAACAAAACTCACGTACATCAGATACACATAGATCTATAGATTTGTGGTGCATTAAAAGTAGGCACACACACACACCCAAAAATAAAGAAAAGAAGCAATGCCAAAGTTTAAAAATGCATTTAAACAAAATGTAATACACATCATTCGGACTATTGTCCTCATCTTTGTTGCCACATTTATTACAATGTTTTGGCCGTTGTATGCTCTGTCCTTCTTCAGGTGGTTGGAATGTCGAACTGAACCCTTTATTTCGCTCACTGGGGTAGACTGTTCTAGTTCCACGTGCCATATTTAATGGATATCAGTTATCTCCTGTTAATTTCCCTCTGAAAGTTCTCCACTGCCTTAACCAGGTATTGAACTCCCACTCTTTGGGTCCTGTCACTGGATCTTAGGGTACTACTTATACTGACTAATTCTTTATCTAACGTCTCTGGGTCGCCACTTATGACTTTTGCTCGGTGTTGTAAGCAACGGACAATCCCTTTCTTTACACTGTATGGATGGTGGGAGTTGAAATGTAATATCTTTAAGGTTTTAATTTTAGTTTAAATTTCAAGCTCACAGATTACATTTAATATTCCTAATAAGTAAAATCTATAAATTTGTCCATATTGAAAAATCTGACAACACAAACTTTATTAAAAAATCTCTTAAATATAAAATATACTTTTTTGAAACAAATTTCTGAAAAATTAGCTGATTTAAAGTTTAATTGAAAATTGAAACAAATATTACTTATTAGTTTAAAATATTGCAGAAAAAGCATTTTTTTAACAATGGGTTTGTCTTTATGACATGTAGAATAATTTATTGACAGCATGATGTATGAAAAAGTAAGGGTGACAACTAAAAGAAATTGAATACAACACAAATGCTTTTTTTTTTATATAATTTTTTTTATTAAAAAAAGAAAAAAAAAGGTAATCTTAAAAATGTAAGAAAATATTTTAAGCAATCTTATTGTTCTAAATGTCCTTGTATTAAATTTGGTTTAAATGAATTAAAACAACTGAAATCTCACAAATGTCCTAAAAAAATCTGACTCATTATTTGTGGAAAGTAATGAGTGGAAAATTTGTGAAAAGCATAAGTGAATAATAAAAAATTTGTGGTCATTAACTATTATACATTAACTTACTAAGCTCTAACAAACTTAAGATATTGCTTGACTGTATAAAATTTGTATAGGCATCCAGTTTAATATATCTTAAATATATATATAAAAAAAAAAAATTTATAATAAAATATTATATAGTTTTTTTATATTGTGTAAGAAAAAATATCACTGATATGGATAAATTAAAGAATCAAGGATATGACGAAATAAATTCAATGTAATTTCATAATTATTTCAAGATTACTATAAAGAAATTAACAACCTATTAAGTAATGAATATTTTAGAAAAATTTTAAATTTAGAAGTAATAAAAACTTATTATTTAATATTATTAAGGGATAAACTTTTAACATTACAGAAAACAAAAGGACACCTTTTCATAAGCAGTGTCTTGTAGTGTTGCATTTTTACACTACAAAACATATCAAGTACTTTGACAGAGATAGTTTCAATTGTTTTAAGAAACACCATTTGAACTGTGTTTCTAAATATATACTTCTGTGAATATTTGAATAAGTCATTTTATAATTCTTGCTGAAATTTATATCATAAGCAATTATTTTTAAATACAAAACTTAAATATTAATGTAATTCGGTTTTAAAAATCTATTATACCACAATATGTAATAAATTATTATAACATTTTAAGATTTAATGACATTAATATACATTGAGGTAACTTTAAAATAAGTTGCTTATTATGTAGATTTTAACATGAGGAAAAAAAAAAACAAAAAAAAAAAAAAAACATTAGCTAATTTCAGTTTTATCAATTTCATTTCTGTACATCATTCTTATTACTTTAAAAGGAATATGCATGTCTAGTTGAACTAAAGTTCATGTCAGACCACAAATGCAACACCTATATATAATCTATTGCTAAAAATGCTGGAAAAATTGTTGGTTCCTTGTACCACTCCAGTAAGTATCTGACTTCCCCAGCCATGCTCTATCTTTAGATCAGATCAAACCAAAAATGGAGTATTGCTACTATATCTGGACTAGAGCTGCCCAGTTCAAAAGCATCTACATAGCTTTGCGGGTGAGGAATTATTTTCCACCCTACAACTCCTTTCCTAACAGACAAAACATCACAAACCTCTTGCTACTCTATTGCTATTTCCATGGCAAGTGCTCTAATGAGCTTGGTTCCACCAGCCCTGACTTTTACAGCTGGAACCTGCCATTTCATGTACACAAGGATGAATCTCATTCCCTGCATATTCCATTAGTAAGGATTAAGTTCCGCTCAAACAGCTTCTTCCCAAGAATTGCTACTTTGCAGAACAGACTCCCAGCAGGATGTTTTCCCAATTATTACAATCTTTAAATGTAGGGTTAACCATAATTTTTTCTATATAACCTCATAAACTGCACTTATTGCCTTCTCTTATGCTCATACAACACTATAGTGTAATCCTCTAGTGGCTCTTGGGCCTTGTATTGAATGAACATTAGTATAAGAAGAAAAGTTCACAAATATAAATTTGTGAAACTTATAGACCATTTGGTTGACATGTCAACTTGAAGTGAGATTATCACAAATTTCAAGTAAGAACAATAAAGTTTTTACCTTGTCATTAATCCTTTATATATCACTTCTTCATATCTAATACAATTAAGTAAATAAAATACATTGTAGAAATTTTGTCTTGCTAGGCACTGACACGTATTCCAAAGGAGAATGTTATTTCACAAATAAAAGCTTAGTTATCAGTAATTCTTATTGTAATTTAAATAACCATAATTGTGCTGTTAATTTTAGTGTTGACTTGTTTTCCAACCTTAGTAAGTCTCACTCAAATTACCACTTGAGAATATTGAAGGCCATATAGTGATTTTCCAAGTGTAGCTTAGACGTGGCACAAGGCCAAAAGTATGGGGCACCCAGTGAGGATCGAACTCACAACTCAGTTGTAATGGTTCTAGCAAGAGAAGCTTGCTAACCATTACACTGCCTTGAGGTACCCATTGAAGGTCATATACATTTCTTCCTTGAAACCTTCATTATGTAAACAGAAGGATTTTGTACTGGGCCGCCAATTAATTTCCATTTAAGAAATGGGGGGGGGGTCTTTCCCTACCCATTGTCCATCTTTATTAACCTTGATTTAGCTCTGTTGAGCAAGGTTTGAAACTGGTTAGCTAGCTAGTTTTTCATTTTTTTCCTTTTGCTATCAGGAGTGGTAATAAAAACAAATTTTGTCTATCTATAAATTTTATAGCAATCATTAAGTTTTGTACCACCAATAAAATCTTTAGACATAATATTTTCTAATATAAATTATATGTCATGTTTTTCAGTATTTCCATTTTTCTAAAAATTTTTCCTGATGATTTCTCAAACACAAAAAAAAAAAAAAAAAAAAAATCAATTTTAAGATTTTAATTATTTTTTTTAATTAGAATGAAATCATTAAATATTTCCTGGTAGAATTTTTTAAATTTTTATAGCATTAAAGTTTGTTTTAATTATTAAACAAACTGATTTATTATTATGTTATTTTCTTTAATTCAAATACACCACTTATTTTTTTTTAATCTAGGTACCACCACAGCCACACCTAAGGTTTAAAATTATTTTTTTTTAAAAAATGAAAAAACTTTCTTGAAGCTTTTATTTTAATTTTAATTTCAATGTAATAAAATTAATATTTCCAATAAGCAAAATCCTCTGTATTTCAAAACCTAATTTATATTGACTGGAAGGATTTTTTTTGCTAAAATATCTGATTGCGCCTTTTAAGTAGTCTTAAAAAGTCTTCCAAAAATAAAATATACTTTTCTTCTGAAACTTTATTTGAAGAATATTATCTCTGATTTGATTTGAGTTTCGTGGAGGTCCCTAATTTTCAACAGTATTTTTTTTTGTTTTTCTTACAACCAGATTTTCAATCCTAATAAAATATCTCTTTTCCCTTTAGTTGTAGGGACAAAAAAATGTTAGCTGTCTGTTATTTATTGTTACTGACAAATAGACTTCGCATCTCCATATGCAAATCTTTGTTCCAAAAAACTTTCACGCCATGTTCAAAACAACTGTTAAACTAAAGGGAAATTTCATTTTTCTTACCTATATTGCTGACTTAAATCCATTTTTATTGCTATTCTAAAAATTCTATCTGTAAAATTGGTGAAAACCCTCTATCATTTTTTTTTTTATTTGCAACATACAATTACTACGATATTAATTTCACTCCACTTGTTACGATTTGATGGTTATGACAATCGATCTTAAAATGTAAACAAGCAACTTGGCTAATTAACGCTAATCTCGTCATCCTTGCAAATTAGTTTATTGTTTTTATTTTATATTAATTAGTTCTTCAATCTTTCTAGAAGGAAAGCTTAAGTATTTTTCCGTTAATTATAGATTTTTTTTAGCATATCACATTAAAAAAAGAACACGAGTTCATTTTGGGTAGATCGATTTTCATGTTCATTTTTTCCCAAGAAATTGGCCAATTAATAAAATACTGGCACCAATAAAAGAAATAAGAACAGTACCGATGGATATTTGAGCGATTCCAGAATTTAGCATTATCATTAAAATTTCTTTTAATTTTATTTATTGCTTTTCTCAGCTGGTTACATTTTGGGTAGATCGATTTTCATGTTCATTTTTTCCCCAAGAAAATGGCCAATTAATAAAATACTGGCACCAATAAAAGAAATAAGAACAGTACCGATGGATATTTGAGCGATTCCAGCTAGCATTATCATTAAAATTTCTTTTATTTATTGCTTTTCTCAGCTGGTTACATTAAACTTAAACTAACACACGAGTGCGTTAAAAATACCCCTACCAAATAAGTCAATCTGAATTAATAAAAAATGTTTAGTTTTTAAAATATTTCTTTCACACCGAGCGATGTTGAAACTAAACTTTTTCTGGTTTACTGCGAACTCTTTTTTTAACTTAAGTTACCCCCCCACCACACACACCATTCACCAGGCCATATTTCTGACGCAAGGGTATTAAAACAAACATAAAAAAATATGTAGAAACCATAATCACTAGTGATGATCGTAATGAAAAAAATGTGAATATATGACGATTAAAGTATAATAGTATTTTACTTTAAAAAAAATAAAAAAAATCCAATCCTACAAGTTGACAGCTGGCATTACGAAAAAAAAAATCGATTGCGAAAATATTTCCTAAAAATAGTTTTAAATTAGTATATAGCTAAAAGATAGTTCTTATTCAAACACCGAAATCATTTCAAATAACCCAAATAAAAATGATTAACAAGTAATTTAAAAATGAATGTGAATTTTTTTTTTTTTCTAATATTCAGGTCCCGCGTGGCCTTATGGAAGCATGACCGGCGCCATGTTATATCAGAAAGAAGACTACAGAAAGGAAGAATGCAGACAGACAGAGAGCATGTTTAAATATAATAGTTTTCATTTATATTTTTATATTTAATTAATAGCATATCTGTAAGTTCGAATGTTAGAAAGAAAAGATGACAATCTAAAACAGATTTTACTTTTTTTAATTGAATTTCTAGGTCGAATTTACTGTCAGTTCCACACAGAAAATAATTAAACATAGCTTATTTAAATAAAAACTCTTCTTGTCTATTTTCATATTTCATAATTTAAATTTATAAATCTTGAAAATTAAACCAGAATGTTTAACGATCTTAAAATACAATTTAGAATTACTTACTCAAGTTCTTTACGCCAAATGAACCACTCGAATAGCCAAACCAGCTATAATCAAGGAAGTGTAACGTCTTAGTTTCGTAAAAATAATTTTAGAAAAATTATTTAGAAATATAATTATTTATTTATTTTTGGGAGGAAGCAGAGAAATAAATAATTAGGTATATATGAATAAGATAAATTGATATTAGTTCAAATAATTGTCTAGTTGTTTCTTGCTAATACAGTTACATCGAAATTACATCTTTTTTTAATCATGTCATTTTGAAGTAATTAAAAAATAAGATAACATTGACCGTAAATAAATTAACGCAAAATTTATATTTAGAAGTAATAATTTTACAATATATATAAAAATAATTTCATAACAGTTTCGTAAAATAGTCACATTACTAAAGTCATGTGACATTATTTATAATGGTGGAATTGCTTTTTGAAATGTTATGAATAAATTCTGTAACTCGTCATGAAAATAAGGGCTTTGTGGGTTTATTACTTGGGAAGCTCTGGGGCATCACCTCGTCTTATATTTTCCAGGTTTGTTCTATTTAATTTATTCATAGTTTCTTATATTTTAATAATTGGCATAATGTTTAAAAAACGGTGCTTTTTGAAAGTTTTTGGTTCCAAAGTTCTTCCTTGTCTATAGTTTACTAAAAAAAAAAAAAAAAATACTATTTAAAAATAAAATTAATCAGTAAATGCCAGTTTTTGACGTAATACTCTTCCCATCAGAAAAAATATTTAGATTTACATTCAATATTGTAGAAAAAGTAACAAAAAACACTTAAAACATTTTCAACCGGTTGTAAAGTAACTTTAGACAAAGCGGAAAATATGCCATTTAAAAGCAATTATTTTAAAATATTTTTAAGAATAATGATGAATGAAAATAAAAGTAGTCTTGAGAAAAAAAAAAACATACCAACTAAATTTAAAATGAAAATTTAATGGTTACCCCATATTTATTTGTAACTTAACTAGCTTAAAAGCCGCCTTATCAGGCAGCATTTAAGCTAGCTCCAGCGGAGGACTCATCTTGATTCGGTCCAACAATAACGCTTAATGCATTGAATACATATTAAATTTTATTAAACTTGAACAATATTTTTAAAACAACAGTTTTCATCAAAACAATGATATGATTTATTTGAAATTTATTGCAAAGCTGCATGATAAACAACATGTTTGGTTTTCCCATTCGGAGTCAGTACAAAATAGCTTGTTTCCATTCCCAATCCTTGAACAGCCAACATAGAGCTGACCGTGTGAAGAAGCAGGGTTCCATCAGATGAAGTCCAGTTACTTTCAGTGATTGTCTTTGGGACTTATTGATTGACATTGCATAGCTCACGCTCACTGGAAACTGAAGTCTTTTGAACTTAAAAGGAAGATCTGGAGGAATTAATGGGATTTAAAACTAATTAATTTCCTGGACCAGTAATCTCTCCTTTCAAGAGATGAGGAAGAAAGAAACGTCTTACTCTTGACAATTAACTTTCTTTGTTTCATTACAAAGCTTTGAAGAAACCAGATTTCTCAATATATAGCTTAACTGGCACATTTTCTTTTAGTTCCAGCTTACTTTTCAGGAGGATTCTGTGACTTCACAAACTGTATTGGATAATAATTCACTGCCTGCACTTATTCAACCACAGTGTCAATAGAAAAGTACTTCATTCTTTCTTTTGGAATTTATGGAGAAGTTTGATTCGTGGGAGATAATATGAAATGGTGTAATGTTTGGATAAACGTGGTTAATCAAGTCTTGAATACTTGGGAGTGAAATGTCTCTATTTTGGCCCATTTTGATGGTTCCGTTTGGCAAGCTGCAATAGCAAAGCAGCAAAATTTCCTGCTTCAAGATCACCCGTGATTCTAACTCTCATGTTTGTTTTCAGGCTGAGTTTTTGAACATGGCTCCAGATGTAAGAATTTTTCAGAGAGTTGTTCCCTTTCAATTGAAAAAGTGTGACATAGACATTTTCACATTTATATAAGATTAGAAAAATGTTTACTGTTTGATTTTGTTTTGTCAATATTCGATGTTTATTGTTTTGTACACAAAAAATTGTTTTAAAATGTCAATGTTGAAATATTTACTTCATATTTTCTTGTGTAATTAAAGAAAAACTTAAATTTTACAATATGTAATAATGAATAAAAAGTATTTTCACTGCGTGCATTACATATTGTGAAGAAAGAAGGCTAAGAATTGAGTTTTTAAAAATTTGTTGCATTTGATGTTTTTTAACCTGCGTTTCTAATCATCAGTAGAAACACAGGCTAGAAAAGTTACAATGATTTTTGAAGTTCACATTAAAATGAAATGAATTGCATTTTTTAAGTTGAAGATGTCCTTTTCTGTGATGAAAAGAATCAATATGACTAGTTTTTAATAGTCTAAAAAGCAAAAATATTTTGAGATGATTAAAACAGAAAAGTTAAATTTCAAATTCTAATTCGACTCCATCAATCACCAGAAAGACAGAATCTAATAAAAATTGTCCTTGTTACTATTTTGTATGTAAAACACCTGTTTTGATATCAATTAAAAATGGTAGGGGGATCTGAGCATCACATCCAGCTCACTAAACAAATCCCATCCCCAAAATTATATAATATAAAAGAAGCCAATCACAAATGTTGCTGCAAAAGCATAACAAAAATATCCCAAGTCATGATCTACCCTGTCTACTTTTAAGAATGTGGCTCACAACACTGAAAATAGTTGTAGTGAACAGGAAAGCCTTCATTGTCACCACCAGTGACTTTGGTCAACTCTAGGCCCTACCAACTCTCCCTATCTCTAGACCATTTCCCTCACTTCGCCAAAAGACATTCTACATGTATCCTCTATATCAATAATATAAATAATTTTATGTTAATTTTCGGTTGTTTTTCTTCATTTATTTCTCATTATTCCTAGTAATACTGAATGTTTTTAAAGCAATACTTAAGTTCTGTACTTCTCTCTCTCTTTCTCTCTCTCTCTCTATATATATATATATATGGTGATTGAAAAGCAACTCTCCATTTTAAAATACTTATTAATTTATTTATTGACTATAATTTTTACAAGAAATGGGTATGAAAGGAAAGTGTTTAGCATGAGGTTTTATTTAAAATTTGATTTGGTCACCAGATTTTGCTAACATCTTCTTGAGTTGCCCAGGAATTGCGTTAACTACTTTCACCAAGAACTCTTTTATTCACTCTTCAAGTTCTTACAAAGTCTTTGGTTTGGTATAGTAGACTTATTACTTTAACCAACCCCAAAGAAAAAAAAGTTACAGGGTTTTTAGTCAGGACTCCTGTATGGCCACTCCTACAGACCACAACGACCTTTCTATCTTCCGGAGAAGTGGGCATTCATGAACGACAATAGCAAAATGTAGAGGGCATCATCTTGCATGAAAATCAAATCTTTAATGTTCTCCCAAGCACTGATAACTGGCTAAATTTCATCTTGCAGCATGTTAAGGGATCTTCTAGCATTCATGGTATCATGAAGAATGAATGGACCCACAATCCTGTCTGAAGGCATCTCATACCATAACGTTACTTTGGGCTGATTCTGCATCATTTTTTCTGAAATAACAA